>ML792378.1:109944-170894 GCA_009831015.1 Picea engelmannii | reverse complement strand
AAATTTGATAACATCTCTGTTATAAATGCATCTAGTTATTCCTAATTACTCTCTATGCAATTAAAATAATCCAATTCTATAATTTGTATTAAATGTTTAATTAATCTCATTTACATAAATGCTTAATTTGTACTAAAAAGATGTTGTAGTCGAATTGTACAGTGGAGATTTACAAGAAATCTCTTCAACGTGTTCAAAACATAACTCATAGCATACATATATACCCTCATGTTACAAAATGTGGGATTATACCAATGGGCACTAATTTTTCTGAGGAATTTGTTGGTATACTATGTAATAAAAATCCATTGGAATAATTGTACTTTGTGAAGCATCAAAAAAGAAAGAGGAGGGGATTTACATCTTCGAGTCAAGATTTATCAAGTCTTGAGCAGGCTTGATTCATTTGAGGTTGCATAATTGATGCTTCTTTTGACATAGCATTAGAGCCCAAGGATTAATGGGTTGACAAATCAACAACACATTGCTTGAGCAACTGATTCTCTAGTCGCAATTGATCCAATTTTGTTCCATGAGAAACCAAAGTCTAGATATTGAGTCAAATTTCTTGTTCTTTGACTTGATTGTGGTTGGCCTGGATTTCTTTCAAATGAGATAACTCTTTGTTCTAATTCTATAGTTGTTTTTTCAGAGTCGAGAGGTTAAAATCTCTAGCATTAGGGTTGCATGAAGAACTCCTGCATGACATGGTGATGTAGTGTGGGGAGAAAAAAACATTGACCATACAACCATATACACACAAGGACAACAAACCCACAAGGTGTAATGCATGATATAGACAATAATTATTGAAGGAAACTAATGGAGGGTCATGGATGAAATGATAAGTCTGCACCACACTCAGAAATAAACCAAAAATCCCTTGTTTTCTTACCTTCAACACTTGAAGACCAAGGTGAATTTGGAGGAGAATCTCATAGGTGTTTTTCTCGAAGAGATGAGGACTGAGAAAAGCTAAAGCTTGATGTCAGAGAACTAAACCACCAAGGAGGACATGAGAAGGTTTGAAACCACCAAAGAATCCTACCCAAAATTGCCACAGACCAGGAGCTCAGGGAATGTCTTTGTGAGTGATGGATTTTCCCTAACCGAGTCATAAGAAACACACCCAAATTTAACAAACCCTTTCTTCGCCAATTCTTCGCATGGAACCAATGAATCCCACCTTGATTCATTATGACAATGTGGGAATGCATAATAGAAATAGGGTACATCGATTTAGATTGAAGGAATCTCCCACGAGGAGGTAGGGAATTGAATGAGGTAACACTTGGCACCATGGGAGAACTATGAACTTGATGGGGCAGTAAATAATTCATAAAAAAGAGGGGGTTTAAAAAAACCCCATTTTTAACCAAAATCAAGAAATAAGACATGGAGGAGATTAAGGCAAGTGGACGATGGTTTCACTAGAGCTTGTGTGAAGGACTCTTTGTTGTAGAAAAGAGGCCTCCTTGGCTAGCCCATCTTCTCTTTTGTTGTTTCCTCTTAAATGTGGTAGAAAGTTATCTCTTCAAATTTATGAATTTTTTCTTGAAGGGAAAGAGTCTTTATCAACATGTTTTCGCTCTTTTCTTTTGCATTCATTGACAATTTTGATTATTATCTTGGAGTCCCCCAAGGTCACCATTCTTTTCATTCTCTTTGCACTAGATATTCTTAGCCCCATAAACAAGGCTAGATACTTTGCTTGGTTTTTAGTGGCTAGCCCTAGACCCCAAGAAAAAGCTAATCTCTCTATTCCATCACGGTCAATCAGAACCTCACTCGCTCATACCGCCCCTCAAAGGAAGCAACTTTCAACCAAGTGATCTAGATTAAAACTCATAACTCTCTTTCTCTACTAACAACCGAAGGTACTCCTAAATATTTGAAGATCCTAGGATGTAAAGTAGCTTGCTAATGTGCACTTAATCATTGATGTTAATGTTTATTCTCTTGAAGCTTTAAAGAACAAGATAAGGTTTTACAAAAGGATTTAGCTTTTCTAAGTGGAATGATCTATTTGTTTGTCTGGCTTGAAATAACGTGATAGGATTTTTGTCCATCTCTATTCTTATCTTTAGCCTCACCTTCATAATATAAGGGTGAGGTGAGGATACGAGAGTGGGCAAAACTTATTATGCTATGAATATATTTTATTCAATATTTTCTCCCATTTCCACCTTCACCCTTATGGACATCCTATTTTCATAATATGAAGTTGGAAATTTCATAAATATTTATTAGAATACCATTTTTATATTTGAATATATTTATCTTATTTTTATATTTTAATATAATAGAAAATTCTTTTTTAATAATGATAATGAAGATATTTATTTTTAAAGTTTTTATATTTAATATGTTTAGAGTTTTCTGTAATAGTTTTGATTTCATTAACTAATTGTTATTGTTAATATTATAACTTTTTTTTTTTCACATTGTTAAATAATTTTATTTTTTATTTTCATTTTTTAAAATTGAATTATTTCATTTAATTTTCCAACTTAGTACTAAGAAATTGTATCTCGACAATTAAAAATCCACTTAATTTTAAAATGAGTAAATTAATACAACACATTAAATGTATTTTATTGTTTGTATTATAACATTTTATATTCATCATATTGTTCAATATATTTACTTTCATTCAATTTTTTATCCTCACTCATACCTTATTTTCATTTAATTTTTTATCCTCACTCATATATTTGCTTCTATTGTTAATATTGTTTCATTTACTTGATCTTACCATTGCCGTGTTTAATTTACTAGCATGTAAGAATATAGTTTATTCTTTGTATTAAATGTTTTTATCTTGTTTACAATGTTAAATATACCTTGTGTAAATTTTACTCTTATTTGATTTTTCTTTGTTAAATTTTGATATTTTTAAATTTCCTATATTAAGTTTATATATGTTTGATCTATATTTTATTTTTTTTCTTAGAATTCTCTAATATTCTTGAAATCAACATGGAACTGAAACAATCTTTATTTCTCTTTTTTGTTAAATCAATGGAAATATTACAAAGTAGCATTTGACTTATGCAATTTCCCTTAAGCATTTCAAGTTGGATGATAGATTGATAATGGACTTCTCATCAACCTCATTTAACGAGGGGCCCACCATCAATAATATACACTATTATACATCTTAGCTTATAGATTTTAGGCCCAAATAAATCACACTCAATATTGACAGAACTTATGCACACTTAATTTTTTCTTGTTCTTTTAGAAAATTTGTGAATATTTATTCCATTCCATCTTACTTTCACTCCACCATATTCATGTTTACACATTAATTCTTGCTCATATTCTTCATTGTTTTACTTGAATATTGTTTATACTCTTTTTTATCTCTAGCTTTTAAAAACACATTTTTGTGCATTTAAAAAAAAATGACTATGGTGTTTACATCATTTTGAAAGTATTATAGATAAGCATCTTTGAATTGTAAATTTGTCGACGAACTTAGCAATGGTGGACCCAAGAACACAACATTCAACATCTTATTGATAATATCCAACTACATAGAAGACAATCCATCCTAGAAGGGGTAACCTTTCAAGGCCGAAGATGAAAGAAGAACTTGCTTGGAAATTTAGTATTTTTGATACACAAACGATATTCATCTCTACTTTCCATACTTTCCATAGGATTTGGAATAATATATGATAACGTAAAAGACACAATACAACATGAACCAAAACATCACTTAGCTCAAAATGATCTCAAAACTCATATTCAAAAGTCTATCAAAATAAATACAAGTAGAGCAAAAAAAATTATAAAATTAAAAGCACACAGAAAAAAAAACTCATTAAAAACATAATTGAAAGCTATGAATATTTCCAAATTTTGAACTTAACCATATTCTATAACTTCACTTTGTTTGGTTAACATGATATTCTTACTTATAAGCATTTCTCTTATTTAAAAAANCATTTAAAAAGTTGAATATTCTTATTCTTTCGAAAATGATATATACACACTTTATTTAATTTAAAATTATATATATACTTTATTTAATTTACATATCCCCTTTGTTTCTTCTACTTCAAAACTTTATACCTCCATAAACGTATTCTTACATTGTAAATGTGTATGAATACATAAATTATTATTTGACAAATAAGTTTTATAATAGTACTTATTATTTATTTTCAATGGTTTAAAAAAATCATTTTAAATATATGAATACAAAAATTATTTTTAAATATAAATTTTATAATAGTAGTTATTATTTATTGTAAACAATATTTTATAAAATTAAAATTTAAGATTTTCTTTAAACAAAGTTGTATGTTGTAAGGTTTTATATATTTTATTTATATTTTATGTTTCTTCCAAAGGTTAATTTTTAAAGTCAATTACATTTTCATAAATGTAAACTACAATCGTATATATAGACTATGTATTTTCTATAAGAATTTAAGATTTTCTTTAAATAAAATTGTATTGATATATTTAATTTATCACTTATATTTTCTATTTTTTTTTTTAAGTGAAATGTATTTTCATATTTTTCTATGTAAACTATAATTGTATATATAGATTGTGTGTGCTTTCAATGCTTATTTTTTATGGGTAAAAATATCATACAAATAATGTAGAACATTGATTTTCATCTACTCTTTTGGAATAATGATAAAATACTTTTCAATTTCATCTATATTTTATTTTTCAAACAAATCACATGTTAATTGTAATACATGTTTTAATATTTGAAACATAAATATTCAATTTTATATTGAAATAAACTAAATTGATTATATAATTTTTTCTCTAAAATTCATCTAAATAAACATTTTTAATGTGTATATTTCTCCTTATCTCTCTTTCTATATGTATATCAACAACATAGAAACATTTTCTTTAAATAATAAAATATATTTGCAGTTTTAAGTTTGACTCTACAAAAGAACATAAACTATTGCTTTTCAAATATTTACAACCATATATCAACAAATACAATGATACTTTAACAAATATATTTTTTACTCTGCTCACATATGCATTTTCCTTAAATTCCATTTGTATCCATTATATTTTACCTAGTACATTGTTTCAACATTTCTTCCCTGTATGGTCTTTCAGTGCCCTTGTACTTTCAAATTTTTAAACAACATATCAAATATATGCCATCTATATTAACATCAAACTCTATTACAAGGATTGAAAATGGAGAGGTTCTTTGTAATCTTGTTCTACTAATTATGGACTTCAAATTAACCTTAGAAGACCATTATTCAATACTCCTATTGGATGGAAGCAATACATTGCAAAGCTTGTTTGCTTCAACACTTGAACATTATTTCACATCATCTCAAATTGAAAAAGGGTCATTGGTTCAACTGCATGACTTCATTTGTAGATCTATCCAAAATAACAAGTATGTCTTCAAGCTACCTTCTTTGCAGAGCTCAAAATTAGTCACTGTTATCCCCGTTTTCTAGGGATAACTAGGAGATCATGTCTCGAGGCCCACAGGTTCTAGACATGGAGTACCGAGAGCAGGATTGACCTGAGCATGGCCCTGGAGGGCCCATCCTTCTTCTTCTTCGTCAGAATTGTCCTGTCAGCATCAACAACATCCATCACCATTGTCTTGGACTTGCAGAAGAGAAGACTCTTGCTCCATGAGGTAATTGGTCCAGGTATCATGATATATGTCATATTTGATCATTATAACTTTCAGATATATGCATCAGGTTCCTTACATTTCTGACAACTGCTTGGATATTACACTAACCCACTTGACCATTGTTGGGGGGATTAATGGGGTGCCCTAGCAAGCTTGTATCCGTGGGTTTTGGTTAGCCACCAGGGGGGACTTGAAGAGCCATCATCCGCTCCCACCATATTGTCATTTTACATCTTATCTCCCATACATCCATCCCATTCCCCTAGTCTGGGCATTAGGATGACCTATTTGAGGGGTTACACTTTGTCATGTGGGAAGAAGGGGCTAAAGGCCCAGGAGGTAAAAGTAGCTGGTAAAAGGTAAAAGCCATATGAAGTAAAACCTAGAGATGCCTTGCCCAAGGATCCCCGAGAAGACAATAAAAGGCCTCTCGATAAGAAACAAAAAGGGACCCAAAGAAAAATAATAAAACAAGACCTAACCAAGAGGATGGGAGGTCTCATCACGAGCTGACCCATTATGTTCATAGGTATCTAGCAGTGTGACGTTGCCATTATCTGGTCACCATGCCAGGGAAATGACCCTTGGTTGCATGGCCAAGGGAAAGGGGGTCTCATCACGAGCCAACCTTATCATTTCTGAGAAAATACTAGTGGGTAACACTGTCAGCTCTGGTCACCATGCTAAGGCAGTGTCATCTGGTCAGACCTTGAAGTAAAAAAGAAAGAAAAAGTAATAAATAAGGAAAGAATAAAGGCAATAAAGGGGCTTGGAAAAAACTGCATCCATGATGGGTACAACTCACCTCCTACAAAGGCACCCACGGACAATACCTACCCCTGGTCTTCACTATGACTGGACATCCTTAGACCATATCACTTCATGTTACATGGCTTGAATAATCTTCTTTGGAAACTTTATTCTTCTTGTGGATACTGGCCCAATAGGTTATTCTGTCTCTTTCTTCAACTTTGTATAGTAGATCAGTGTAATATCTTTGAGATATTGAAGGATATGCTAGGGGTTTTACGCATGTATTTGATAAATTTAATGATGAAATATGACTGACATTTCTATGATCCCGAGGACTGATGAGCCCATGGAGGACGAAGTTTTTGATGTGCAGGACCATGCCCGACAGACAGGTACCAGTGGACCGGTACACATGGGGAGATGATTAGCTCGGACCTCCATGGGGCTGAAGAGCCCATCAAATGGTTGCTGGGATCCCATTAGTGGTAGAGACATGACAATGGTATGATGAGCCTTTGCACATGAAGAAAGAAGGACGTTCCACCCAGGACACTTTGGCTGAGCCCGGCCTAGGGGGGATCACCCACTTCAGATGGAACGTTTTTCTCTTGATGGACAGGACGTCACCCAGGAGATTTGGACGTCACCTTGAGCATGTGGTAGTGTGATGAGGTTACTGGCACGTGTGGCAGCTTGGAGGAGCCCTAAAAGGGCTAATGTATGACTTCTGGATGCTGGATATGCCCAAAAAGGGCCAACGTTTCCCTCAGAAGGGCTTGACGTCCCACCTTTTGCTCATTTTATGTCATTTATCTAGCAGTTAATGTAAAAACAATGTAAATTTTGTAGTCATCCTTGTCGGCTGTTTTAATGACCTATTTTGTAATTTAAAGGTCATGGATTGATATATATTGAGGATGTTTTTCCCTCATTTGAACATAACACAACTCACTCTCGTGTGAGATACTATCTCTTGCGCTCTAGTTTGGGTATTTTTGGTGTTTTAAAGTGAGGCGCAACTCTTCTTGGAGGATTTCTCTTGGCATTTATGGAATTTCTCTCATGGAAGGTTTACAACTAGGGTTTTGCATATGCTTTTCTTCATGATATGTAAGTGTTTTTCCTACAAAACTTCTTAATTGAATGGTTGTAGGTTAGTATTCTTGCATTTACTTATAAATTTGTTGATTTTAAAACCCTAGGTAGCAAGCACACAAGTAGGTCATTGCTATATGTCCCCATGTTGAGAAATAGTTTTCAGCCATTGAAAGAAGAAGATATAGCCTAGCCGTTGCTACACTTTTCATTCTTTTTTCTGAGCTAGCGTTGAAGTTATAGGTTGAAAATAGGAGACGTCCTAGGCCTAGTTGCACTACACCTAGAGTTTCACCTTCTAGGGTTTGAAGGCCTTGCTTTTGCAACACCTTCTCCCTTAAATTTATACTTTGAAGCTAGCCATTTTTCCAAGTGTATTTAGAGAAGGAGGAAGGAGCACGAGGCCTTGCTTAAGCAACACCAAAGTGAGCCTCCTTCCCCTAGGGTTTTGATTCTAGGGCCCTGCCATTGCAACACCTTAGAACCCTACCTTCCAGTCTCTAAGTTTGAATCCTCCCGAGACTTTGTGCCCTTTCTTTTGACTCCATTTACCCTAAGGCACTGGTAATATCTCCAACGTTGAGTTTCTAGTGTATAAAACCATCTTTCAAACTTAAATTTTTGAAACCCTAACTAACCCTAACACTACTAACCTAAGCTGACGTCATACTTGATGCAACAAGCTTTTGACTAATAAATAAGCAATCAAATGATGACGTCAAGAATTTATTGAACAAATTGTTGATTGGATACACTGTAGGCTTGGTCATTTTGGTAGATATTGATGAATTGGTGATCTTCCATAGGCTAATTAGCAGAACGTTGACTTCATCTTATCTATTACATTGCTTATTGAATGAAATCAGATAGCCAAGAAGTACTAACCCTTTGATTTATAGGCTACAAATATACATCCTGTGTTGTTGTTATCTTGTTTCGGGTAGGTGTTTTCAACAGGGACTTCACTTCTTTATTGGCTGATTAGCTGACTATCTGATACTGGTGGTAACCTGCGAGGAGGGAAATCTTAACACTTGACCTTGCATCCATTGCCTCTTCAAACCCCAGGTTATCAGGGACGTCTCCCCTGGGCTAACCTCCCTAAACAGAAAGAACCTCCCCATCGAGGTGACATTGGGTGGGGAAGGTTCCTGTTATGCCAGTTTGTCCTCTATCCTACAGCCTGTGACCCAAAATACAAATTGTGCGATAACATTTTGGCGTCATTGCCGGGGAACACTGAGTCAATCTTCCTCAATGACAAATCTTTCGGTAAGCCTTGCCTCAAAGACCTTTCTCTTACAAGCTTACCTGGCAACTCCACTAGGCTTTTATTCCCCTTTTCTTTGGTAGTTTCAAGAAAACTATCTGGCGACTCCACTAATATTTCTTAGGGTGCCACATTACTTTCTGTGATATTTTCAAGTTATGGGATCATGGCACACTGGGAACAAATGTATCCGAGTATTTATTTTACAAGTTTTCAAGGATACCCAAATTACTTTGATACAAAATGGATAGATAACTCTCCAACGTTTTTGGGCCTCTCAGCTCCTCACATAGTAAATTTTTTGGAGTATTTGAGCGAGATAAAGTTGGGAGGAGAGGATGCTCTTATAAAGCTGTTCTTACTCACTCTGCCATCCTACTTACAAAATCGTTTTAAGAGTTGTTGCAAGGACAGGGGTATATCATCTTTTGTACACCTCATCAGTAGGTTTATAGACCTTACCAAGCCAGATTTCCAAACGTATGAAGATGTCCTTCAAAACCTCATGATAACCTTACACCACAAAGGATTCACCACTGAGATTGTAGAAGATCTCAGGAGAGCTTATTATGATCAATACCAAGAATCCTCTGATATAAGAGACGAGGTTTATGAAGACCATTGTCAACCCCTCAAAAAGGAGCAAAACCTCTCCCATAATCCAATAGAATGAAACGAAGATATAACCAAAAAAGTGAATTATGAGGATGAAGCACCAATAATCACTCATCAACCTGATGAAGTTCTCCAAGATCCTGTCCCTCCTGCACAAGATGAAGAGAATGAGGTAATTCATTTTTATTCTTTTGATGATACCTTGTTCTATGACTTAGAAAATGAAGAAGGAATGGAACCCTTGGACAAGCTAGATCCCCTATGTCTCAAGACTGAAGATGTAGAGGCAGATCTTCCACCTGATGAAGCTATCCAAATACTTGAAGCTCTTGCACAGGAAGGAGTAAGCGAAGTAAACTACTCCCCCTTCCAAGTTTTTAGTGGTTCTTTACCTTATGATGCAGAGAATACAAAAGTGTTGGATGTTTCGACTCCTCCATGTTATGATACTGATACTGACATAGCTGATTTCGACGAGTTCATATGTGTTGGGAGACGTAGATGGAATGAATTTAGTTATGATATTGATCCCATCTATGACATAAAAAGTCATCTTCGGATGTTTCCCTTGCAATTACCACAACAGATTACTTTTGACCAATGGAAACAAGGAGATGAGGTTTTTACCCATACCTTCGAAAAGACCAAGGATGACCCAGTGCCTTATTTTCCTGATGATTTTCGGTCATACCTTGAGGACTTTGATGACTATTCTTCTGAGCATTTGAATTTATTTTGTGAAGATGATTGTCAATCACCTATCTGCTCAGATTTTGATACGAGTGAGAACATTGTTTGCCTAAGGAAAGTCTCTCATGGCTTTTCACTCCAGCCACTTGTTGTTACTTTACCATGCTTGTCCATTAAAGGTGTGTTTGGGAAGTATATTTTTAATGTTGAGTTTCCTCTTAGGAGAACCCTGAACTTGGCAGGACTTTATCCCTCCCACCCGCCTCCATGAGTTAGACTTTGAAATTCCCGATGATATGATATATATTCTAACTCATGACATTTTTGTGCTTGATTTATCACTGTTTTGGTTTATGATGAAGCACAAAGGCAGGTATCGAGGAACGTTGTTGGGTTGGCTTCACTGGTTTTTTTACTACACCAACATGCAGCCAACAGGTAAGTATTTCACTTTCTATTCTCATTTATGATTACTTTATATACATATATCCATATATGCGAGGTGGCAATACCACCCCATCTGTGTTGTTGATGCATATTTTCGAGTGTGAGCAGGTCTACAGGCTTATGCCAAAGATTTTAAGGTTCTCGTGCGCTCTACGGTGAGCACATGTCCCCGAGTTGGAGCCAGATGTTATCCCCGTTTTTTAGGGATAACTAGGAGATCATGTCTCGAGGCCCACAGGTCCTAGACATGGAGTACCGAGAGCAGGATTGACCTGAGCATGGCCCTGGAGGGCCCATACTTCTTCTTCTTCGCCAGAATTGTCCTGTCAGTAGCAGCAACATCCATCACCATCGACTTGGACTTGCATCAGAGAAGACTCTTGCTCCATGGGGTAATTGGTCCAGGTATCATGATATGTGTCATATTTTATCATTATAACTTTTAGATATATGCATTGGGTTCCTTACATTTCTGAAAACTACTTGGATCTTACACTAACCCGCTTGACCATTGTTGGGGGGATTAACGGGGTGCCCTAGAAAGCTCGTATCCATGGGTTTTGGTTAGCCACCAGGGGGGACTTGAAGAGCCATCGTCCGCTCCCACCATATTGTCATTTTACATCTTATCTCCCATACATCCATCCCATTCCCCTAGTCTGAGCATTAGGATGACCTATTTGAGGGGTTACACTTTGTCCTATGGGAAGAAGGGGCTAAAGGCCCAGGAGGTAAAAGCAGTTGGTAAAAGGTAAAATCCATATGAAGTAAAACCTAGAGATGCCTCGCCCAGGGATCCCCGAGAAGGCAATAAAAGGCCTCTCGATAAGAAACAAAAGGGACCCGAAGAAAAATAATAAAACAAGACCTAACCAAGAGGATGGGAGGTCTCATCACGAGCTGGCCCATTATGTTCATAGGTATCTAACAGTGTGACGTTGCCATTATCTGGTCACCACGCTAGGGCAATGACCCTTGGTTTCATGACCAAGGGAAAGGGGGTCTCATCACGAGCGATCCTTATCATTTCTGCGAAAATACTAGTGGGTAACACTGTCAGATCTGGTCACCATGCCAAGGCAGTGTCCTCTGGTCAGACCTTGAAGTAAAAAAGAAAGAAAAAAGTAATAAATAAGGAAAGAATAAAGGCAATAAAGGGGCTTGGAAAAAACTGCATCCATGACGGGTACAACTCACCTCCTACAAAGGCACCCACGGACAATACCTACCCCTGGTCTTCACTATGACTGGACATCCTTAGACCATATCAATTCATGTTACATGGCTTGAATAATCTTCTTTGGAAACTTTCTTCTTCTTGTGGATACTGGCCCAATAGGTTATTCTGTCTCTTTCTTCAACTTTGTATAGTAGATCAGTGTAATATCTTTGAGCTATTGAAGGATATGCTAGGGGTTTTATGCATGTATTTGATAAATTTAATGATGAAATATGACTGACATTGCTATGATCCCGAGGACTGATGAGCCGATGGAGGGAGAAGTTTTTGATGTGCAGGACCATGCCCGATGGACAGGTACCAATGGACCGGTACACATGGGGAGATGATTAGCTCGGACCTCCATGGGGCTGAAGATCCCATCAGATGGTTGTTGGGATCCCATTAGTGGCAGAGACAGGACAGTGGTATGATGAGCCTTTGCACATGAAGAAAGAAGGACGTTCCACCCAAGACACTTTGGCTGAGCCCGACCTAGGGGGGCTCACCCACTTGTAGATGGAATGTTTTCCTCTTGATGGATAGGACGTCACCCAGGAGATCTAGACGTCACCTTGAGCATGTGGTAGTGTGATGAGGTTACTGGCACGTGTGGCAGCTTGGAGGAGCCCTAAAAGGGTTAACGTCTGACTTTTGGATGCTAGATATGCCCAAAAAGGGCCAACGTCTCCCTCAGAAGGGATTGACGTCCCACATTTTTCTCATTTTATGTCATTTATCTAGCAGTTAATGTAAAAATAGTGTAAATTTTGTAGTCAGCCTTGTTGGTTGTTTTAATGACCTATTTTGTAATTTAAAGGTCATGGATTGATATATATTGAGGATGTTTTTCCCTCATTTGAACATAACACAACTCACTCTCTTGTGAGATAGTATCTCTTGCGCCCTAGTTTGGGTATTTTTGGTGTTTTAAAGTGAGGCACAACTCTTCTTGGAGGATTTCTCTTGGCATTTATGGCATTTCTCTCATGGAAGGTTTACAACTAGGGTTTTGCATATGCTTTTCTTCATGATATGTAAGTGTTTTTCCTGCAAAACTTCTTAATTGAATGGTTTTAGGTTAGTATTCTTGCATTTACTTATAAATTTGTTGATTTTAAAACCCTAGGTAGCAAGCACACAAGTAGGTCATTGTTATATGTCCCGATGTTGAGAAATAGTTTTCAGCCATTGAAATAAGAAGATATAGCCTAGTCGTTGCTACACTTTTCATTCTTTTTTTTGAGCTAGCGTTGAAGTTATAGGTTGAAAAGAGGAGACGTCCTAGGCCTAGTTACACTACACCTAGGGTTTCACCTTCTAGGGTTTGAAGGCCTTGCTTTTGCAACAACTTCTCCCTTAAATTTATACTTTGAAGCTAGCCATTTTGCCAAGTGTATTTAGAGAAGGAGGAAGGAGCACGAGGCATTGCTTAAGAAACACCGGAGTGAGTCTCCTTCCCCTAGGGTTTTGATTCTAGGGCCCTGCCATTGCAGCACCTTAGAACCCTACCTTCCAGTCTCTAAGTTTGAATCCTCCCGAGACTTTGTGCCCTTGTGATGCAGTCGCACCCTCACTGGCACGTCCGCTGCCTCAGGACCTTCTTTCTCTTCGGCCCAAAGAACTCGAAGGTTCTTCTAATTCCCTATCGGAAATTCTTCACCCGCAACGACTCTTGAATGATCTCCCTTAACGGTCAGGAAATTGAAATTCACGATTTCGCGAATTCTATGTTCGCGTACCTTATGCCTCACGATTTTCGAAACTTGATGTGGGTCAATCGTTGAATTTCTCCCCTCTGTTATCAGAGTTCTCCCTATCAGGGAATCGCTACTCGCAACGTTAACTAATTGAATCTCCAACCCCTGATCCCTGATGTACCGATACTCCAATGCACACGTGTGGATAGACTCTTCCACCTTTCGTCGCCTCTGTCAGGATTTCGGGATTTGCGGGATCGCGAATCATGATGTCAAAGGACTCGGGACTTCCCTTTTTCCGATCCCCGATACTCGGCCACCTGTCGCCCACTAACTCCGGGTGTGGCCCACACGACCCTTCCGTCGAGATATCGCGTATCGCGATTCCAATATGCAAGAGTTTCTTACCTTCGAAAACTCCGATATGCCGAGCCCCAACTCCTCGGGATCTCCTGAAACGCGTCCTCCACAATGAACGGTTTTGATCCTATCGGGATATCGCTACTCGCGATATCACGATCTTTGTTGCAATCTCTTGGAACTTCAACTCGTGATTACCCGATATGCGATGTCACGTATAGATCCAACGGTTCCTTTTGCCTCGGATTGACGGCTATGCCCCCTCCTGAGCTTCAAACACTCGGGTGTCCTCGTCGTAATATCCCTGCACCTCCGTGAGATCTGACGGCCCACGGAACTCTGCGGAATCTCTGAGAGGATTTTCGATCGTCTATCCTTCCTTGGATGATTTCTACACAATGAGTCAAGTGCTTCTTTCACAAAGACTTGGCTCCTGCTTTCCAACCTGCGATGCTTCCTTCAGACTTCCAATAGAAGCTACCCTGCACTTATCCTTCGGTAAATTCAAAGGTCTACTCCTCCTGAACATATTCTCGACTTCTCAAGTCCTTCTGAGAACTTCTTGCACACACTCTTTGCGGCAACCCTTCAACCTTGACTGAGTGTTGAAGTCACTCTACCCTGTGCACTCCTGCAACAAAAATATTTCATAACTTTGCTCAGGTTCCCCACCCTGAGGCTTTTCCTTGGCCTGCACACTCCTTGCACGGCACTGTGCCTAACTGCACCTTCGAATAAATGAGAACAAAAGCTATCTCTAATTGAACCCTTCTGTCAACGCACTCCTTGCGGACGATTTGACTGCACTCCTTGCAGGAATCCTCTGGCTCAATTAGAGAAACAATTTAAAATCATTCAATCACCCTCTCAGACTTCATTTCAACCATGAAATCACATACACAGCATATAAAAACAATGCATGACAGCAAGCAAAACATCCATGAGCATAATATCAATACACAGAGAAACAACACAAAACCATGGAATTGAATTAAATATTTCTTCTATTAATTCAATATCTGTGCATGGGCGTTCTTCATACAATTCTCTGCATGCTCTTATCTTCTTGCTCCTGTTTTCAATATGTTACAATGATACAATGAGGGTGTCTATATCCGTTTTCCCTCTTGGACTCTAAAGATATCAAATCTACAATTAAAATCTACCTACCAACATTAACTAAAATAAATGTCGTCTATCTACCTAAGGACGAGAGCTATCTACTCAAGGTCCGTTACTATATACAAAGTGTGCCTTCATAAATGGCTTCATTAAAGACTTGCGCAACAATTTCCAAAGTATTTCAAAATTTTGTGCGGGCTAGTCCAGCTGTCTCCCGCCGTCGCGCTGGCTTGCTTGATGAAGTTGGCGATGGTCTTGCATCATACTCCTCGGCTTGAAATTTTTTCATGGGCTCCTGTCCATGAGCTCCTGCACGGTCTGTCCATGCTTCTGTATCACTGTTTCAGTCTCCCAACTAGCATCTTCCACTGGATGATTCTTCCACTTGACCAGATACTCGAAGTATTCTTTTCTCCTGGTCTTCTTACCCACTCTCTTGTCCAGTATGCATTCCATCTGTGGATTTTCTACAATAGGCATCTGCTTCTGCCACTGGACTTCTGGCTGTTCATCACTTCCAGCTCCTGCTTCCTCAGCCTTATATGGATATAATTCTGAGACATTGAATGTCGGAGATATCCCGATGCCATCAGACAACTCGATCTCGTAAGCATTTTCTCCGAATTTCTTCAGGACCTTGCATGGCTCGATTTTCTTCATCTTGAGCTTGTTGTATGTTCCCCTCGAAAACCTTTCCTTCCTCAAATGTGCCAGGACTAGATCACCAACTTCAAACTGAAGTTGTCTCCGATGCTGATCTGCTATGCGCTTGTATTCCTGATTTGAATCTATCAATCACTGCTTCACCTGACTGTGAAGTTCTTTCATTGCCTCAGCGAATTCTTCTGCACTAGCGCTGCTAGTAGCAGTTGGTTCTGACTCCCTGAGTTTAGAAAATCCTCTCGGTTGTATCCCATATACAACCTGAAATGGACTTTTACCTGTACTCCGATTCACTGAATCGTTGTATGCAAACTCTGCCTGTGGTAATATCTGATCCCAACTGCTGTGATGCTCTGTCACCAAGATTCTCAGCAAGTCTCCCAGACTCCTGTTGACCACTTATGTTTTTCCATCTGTCTGAGGATGATAAGCAGAACTAAACTCCAAGTTAGTTCCTAGAAAAACAAATTTGTGATGTGAGTCGCATCGCTGGTTTTCTGGCATGGAATGAAGTGCACCATCTTTGAAAACCTGTCCACGACCACAAATATGGAATCAACACCTCTTTGCGTCCTCGACAATCCTAGTACAAAATCCATACTTATCGCCTCCCATGGCCCTTCTGGTATGGGTAATGGCTGATAAAAACCTGCATTCTGCTTCTTCCCCTTCGAATGCTGGCAAATCCTGCACCTTTCAACAAACCTCTTGACATCTTCTCACATGCCTGTCCAAAAATATGACTCATTCAGCTTCGTGAATGTTTTTTCGTGGCCAAAATGTCCTGCTAATCCACCGATGTGCTTCTCCTTCAATAAGTTCTCCCTCATGGAGCAATTTGGAATACACAGTTTATTTCCTCTAAACAACAACCCTTCCTGGATCATATAATATATCCATGGGCTTCGGTCTCTGAGAACTGGATTCTCAGCTGCTTCATACGCTTCTCCAAAATCTGCATCTCTTGCATACATGTCCCTGAGATTTTCAAAACCCAAGGTTTTGACTCAGAACTCCTGCAGCAACAAACATTTCCTGCTCAAAGCATCAACCACTTTGTTAGCAGTACCCGAAATGTGTTTAATTACAAATGTAAAATTATGCATATATTCTACCCATTTTGCATGTTTCTGATTCAACTTCTCTTGTTGACTCACAAACTGTAGTGCATGATTATCACTGTACAATACAAATTCTTTCGGGATCAAGTAATGCCTCCACTTCTTCAATGCCTGTATGATAGCATAGAATTCTTTATCATACGTGGAGTATTTCAATTTTGCTTCATCCAACTTCTCACTGAAATATGCAACTGGTCTGTCTTCCTGAATCAAGACCGCTCCTATGGCATACCCACTCGCATCACATTTCACCTGAAATGTCTTCTGAAAATCCGGCAACACCAACACTGGTCGTTCCGTTATCTTTTTCTTCAACAGATTGAAGCTCTTTTCAGCCTCTATTGTCCAGTGAAAAGATTTATGTCGCTTCTTCACTGTGTCCATCATTGCTGCGCTAATTCCACTGAAATTCCTAATGAATTTCCGGTAGAAACTAGCCAGTCCATGAAAACTTCTCACCTCAAAAACATTTCTCGGTGATGGCCAATTTTTTATCACTTCTACCTTATCTGGATCCATCCTCAACTCATTCGCCGAAATAACAAAACCCAAGTAAATGAGCTCTATCTTCATAAATGAGGACTTCTTCATATTAATCAACAGCTTCTCCTGCTGCAGCTTCCTCATCACAATGTCTAAATGCTTCAAATGTTCAGCGTTGGTCTTGCTGAAGATCAATATATCATCCAAATATACGACGACAAAATTCCCGATGAATTCCCTCAGGACTTCATTCATCAACCTCATAAAAGTACTTGGCGCATTCGTCAAGCCAAATGACATGACTAGCCATTCATACAGTCCTTCGTTAGTTTTGAAGGTTGTCTTCCACTCATCGCCTTCCCTCATGCGAATCTGGTGGTATCCGCTTTTCAGATCAATTTTTGAAAAATACTTTGCCCCACTCAGGAAATCCATCAGATCATCCATTCTCGACAATGGAAACTTGTACCTAATGGTTATCTTGTTGATTTCCCTTGAGTCGGTACACATTCTCCAGCCCCCATCCTTCTTTGGACTGAGTATTGTCGGAACAACACATGGGATTAAGCTTTCCCTGACTAATCCTTTGTCCAATAACTCCTAGACCTGCCTCTTAACCTCCTCATTTTCTTGTGGCATCAATCTGTATGCGGCTTTGTTTGGAAAACTAGCTCTTGGTATGAGGTCTATATGGTGACTCACACTTCTCATCGGTGGCAACGAACGAGGTAATTCGTCCACTACGATGTCATTGAACTCTTCTAGCAGTTCCTGAATATCATCTGGTAGATCATCCACTCTTGTGCTAGTCAAAAAAATTCTCGGCTTTCTGACCACAAAGAATTGTGGATCTTCTTTCTTCTCCATCTCTATGAGAAGTTCCTTCCCACTCATGAGAAGTATTGTGTTGCTTACTTCCGGTTTCACCTCCTTATCCTTTATCGAAAACAATCTATGTGCCCTCCCATCCTTTTCTAGGGTATATGTGTTCATTCGCCCATCATGAACCACATTTCTGTCATATTGCCATGGTCTACCCAGCAATAAATGACATACATCCATGGGAATAACATCACAGAGTACTTTATCATTATATCCACCTATCTTAAATTCAACTAAACATTGTTTAGTGACACTCACCTGATGTCCCTTCTGTAGCCATGAAACCTTGTATGGACTTGGGTGATCAGTTGTCTCCAGCTCCAGCTTTTCCACCATCTCGGTTGAAACGAGATTATCTGTGCTACCGTTGTCCACAATAACCTTGCATACCCAATCCTTGGTCTTGCAAGATTTCCTGAACAGTCTAGTCCTCTGAGCTGAGTCCTTCACATCTTTCCCAGGTGTTAAGAGAGATTTACGCATCATTAGTGACCTTCCACCTTCTGTGTCTTCGGTCTCAACATCCCGGTTCTGCGCTTCGACGATGTGAGCTTATTCACTATCCTTCTTTTTCTCTGGACACTCAAATGACCTATGCCCATTCTTCCCACATGTGAAACATGTGATCACTCCACCTTCGCCTCTTCCTCTACCTCTGGTACGAGGAAAAGTATTTTCATTAGCATAATCTCCTCTCTGCTCTGTATGCTGTCCTCTCTGTTCAACATGTGGTCCTCGCTGTGAGGTCCCACCTCTTTCAACTTTACCCTGAGGTTTCTTCCATTCCTCCTTGGGCTTCTGATATTTGTCCTGGGCAACTGCCTTGCCTCTGGGCTGACTTCTGCCTCTCCCTCGCTGACCTTGCTTATGGCTCATCTTTTCTTCTAATTTTAAAGCCATCTGGTAAGCATCCTCCACCGTCCTGATGGTAACCATGCTTAACTCATCCTGAATTTCGTATCTCAGACCATTCAGATATCTGGCAACCTTCTCATCATCGCTCTCCCGATGACCTGCTCTGATGTTCAGCTTGTAGAATTACTCAGTATACTCCTTCACTGTCATCAACTTCTATCTCAGGTTCATCATTCTCCTGAACAGAGTAATTTGATAATTCCTTGGGATGAACTTTGCCTTCATCTTTGCAATCATTCGATCCCAAATCTTGATCTTCTGCTTGCCTTTGCAGCATCTGTCAGCTTGTAGCTTGTCCCACCACAATGTTTCATGTCCTTTCAAGCGCGTGACAACATGCTTGAACTTCTTATCGTCTTCGATATATTCATAATTGAAGTAGGTGTCAAGAGCTCTAATCCAATCCAGTAGCTCTTCTGCATTCAGATTCCCCTCATAGACTGGAATGTCCATCTTCGCCTTCGCACCCATTCTGGCGATAGATTTTATCAACCGCTCAGTTGATGCATCTTCGGCTGCAACCTCCTCCTCGCATTCAGCCTCAATTTCATCCTCGGAATCACTAAGATCCCCACTAACTGTGCATCTCTGGGATGTTTCCATCTCCTCGAGTCTTGCTCGAAGATCTCTCATCTGTCTCTCCATTTCTGGATTTCTTGTCAGTCTGCCTCTTCTTTGCACCTCCCTGTGTTCTGGTTCGAGTGATTGCCTTTCTCTTCTGGGCAGCATGGTGAATTTTATCTCTCTCTACTACAGAAAACAAAGAGTTAATGCCGCTCTGATACCACTCCTGACGCAGCCGCACCCTCACTGGCACGTCCGCTCCCTCATGACCTTCTTTCTCTTCGGCCCGAATAACTCGAAGGTTCTTCTAATTCCCTATCGGAAATTCTTCACCCACAACGACTCTTGAATGATCTCCCTTAACGGTCGGGAAATCGAAATTCATGATTTCACGAATTCTATGTTCGCGTACCTTATGCCTCACGATTCCCCGAAACCCGATGTGGGTCAATCGTTGACTTTCTCCCCTCTGTTATCAGAGTTCTCCCTATCGGGGAATCGCTACTTGTGACGTTAACTAATGGAATCTCCAACCCCCGATCCCCGATGTACCAATACTCCAAGGCACACGTGTGGATAGACTCTTCCACGTGTGGATAGACTCCTTGCACGACACTGTGCCTAACTGCACCTTCGAAGAAATGAGAACAAAATCTATCTCTAATTGAACCCTTCTGTCAACGCACTCCTTGCAAACTATTCGACTGCACTCCTTGTAGGAATCCTCTGGCTCAATTAGAGAAACAATTGAAACTCATTCAATCACCCTCTCAGAATTCATTTCAACCATGAAATCACATACACAGCATATAAAAGAAATGCATGACAGGAAGCAAAACATCCATGAGCATAATATCAATACATAGAGAAACAACACAAAACCATGGAATTGAATTAAAGATTTCTTCTATTAATTCAATATCTGTACATGGGCGTTCTTCATACAATTCTCTGCATGCTCTTCTCTTCTTGCTCCTGTTTTCAATATGTTACAATGATACAATGAGGGTGTCTATATCTGTTTTCCCTCTTGGACTCTAAAGCTATCAAATCTACAATTAAAATCTACCTACCAGCATTAACTAAAATAAATGTCGTCTATCTACCTAAGGACGAGAGCTATCTGCTCAAGGTCTGTTACTATATACAAAGTGTGCCTTCATAAATGGCTTCATTAAAGACTTGCGCAACAATTTCCAAAGTATTTCAAAATTTTGTGCGGGCTAGTCCAACTGTCTCCTGTCGTCGCGCTGGCTCGCTTGATGAAGTTGGCGATGCTCCTGCATCACCTTGCTTTTGACTCCATTTACCCTAAGGCACTGGTAATATCTCATACTTTAGTGTATAAAACCATCTTTCAAACTTTATTTTTTGAAACCCTAACTAACCCTAACACTACTAACCTAAGCCGACGTCATACTTGACGCAACAAGCTTTTGACTAATAAATAAGCAATCAAATGATGACTTCAAGCATTTACTGAACAAATTGTTGATTGGATACACTGTAGGCTTGGTCATTTTGGTAGATATTGATGAATTGGTGATCTTTCATAGGCTAATTAGTAGAACATTGACTTCATCTTATCTATTACATTGCTTATTGAATGAAATCAGATAGCCAAGAAGGACTAAACCTTTGAGTTATAGCCTGCAAATATACATACTGTGTTGTTATTATCTTGTTCCGGGCAGGTGTTTTCAACAGGGACTTCACTTCTTTATTGGTTGATTAGATGACTATCTGATATTGGTGGTAACCTGTGAGGAGGGAAATATTAACACTTGACCTTGCATCCATTGCCTCTTCAAACCCCAGTTTATCGGGGACGTCTTCCCTGGGATAACCTCCCTAAACATAAAGAACCTCCCCATCGAGGTGACATTGGGTGGGGAAGGTTCTTGTTCCGCCCTTTTGTCCTCTATCTTACATCCTGTGACCCAAAATACAAAATGCGCGATAACAGTCACAATTTATATAACTGTTCTCTTGTTTTTCCCTCTACACATCCCAGTAATTTTCACATGCATCATACATAGTAACCACTTTTTACATTGCTCAATATGTGATCAATAATTAAAGTGATAATTGCACATTGGTTTTACTTTTTTTTCCAGGGTTTTGATAGTGCATGAAATACAAGTGCATACCTTGAAAGAAAAAATTATTGGTGCTCCAACATTGATCAACGATGTAATTTATTCTGGAAAACAACCATTAAAAACTACTAGAACACCCCCAAAATTTACACCTATTGTATCTTTTCATTCAACCCTAAAGGAATGGACATTGAAAGTCAAAGTACTTTGAAAACTTGATCTACGCACATTCATTAATGTCAGGGGACATGACCATGTATTTGGATTTGATGTTATTGATGCAGAAGGTGGTGAGATATGTGTTACATGCTTCAACATCCAAGCGACACACTTCCATCCTTCCATAGACATTGGAAAAGTTTACATCATCTCAAAAGCGTACATCAAGATTGCAAAAAAGAATTCAATCATTTAAAAAATGTTTGGGAAAAAATCTAGATATTACCTCAACCATTGAATCATGCTTAGAGGATCATGAGCATTCAATAGAAAACCACAATTTTGTGTTCACTCCTATTAATGAAGTACCAACTTTAGTCAAGAACTTTGTAGTTGATATTATTGGAGTCCCTATCACCATTAACCATTTAGTAACCATCATGAGACATAATGAAACATAAACACATAAGAGAACCCTCAAATTAAAGGACATGTCAGGTTATATAGAGGTCACATTATGGGGGGTCTTATGTAGTAAACATAATCTAAACAATATTCATCTCAAATAGTTTTCCAATAATCACTCTTAAGGCTGGAAAAATAACTGACTTTAATAGGATATCAATTACTACAACCTTCACATTCCAGCTTCCCATCTTGAATCATATTCTCAAAGAAACACAAGATTTGAGAACCCATTAATAGATCCTACTTGTTATTCATTATCTACACATGGAGCTTTAGGAGGGCACCCTTCCATTTAAAATCACTTGGTTGACATAGAAAATGAGGGGATTGGCAAAGATCCAAACCCAACATTTGTTTTGGTTGAGGCAACTATTGCTTCTCTAAATGCAAACAAATGTTGGTATGTTTCATGCTCTCTTACATTTAAATACCGAAAGTGAAAAAAATAACCTACACCTGTTGAGAATGGTGTCTAGAATTTCCAAAGGTGCAACCAATGTGTCTTTGCATGTGAATACAAGTACATTTTCCAATTCAACATTGAAGACCAAACAAGAAAAATCAATGTTTTTTCATTCCAAGAAGCTACATAACAACTTATAGGTGTATTTTCTAAGAAGTTATATGATTATGGCTATGCGGGAAATACCAAAAAAATCACAAACATATTTGGCAAATTGTTCTGTAATGGTTACTTGTTCAAACTAGTAGTACATGAAGAAACATTTGCCAATGAAAAATAAACAAAATGCAGTGTGATTTCATGTGATAAAATGGATCACATACCAAATCAAAAGAGGACATCCCCATCCTTAAAATGTTGGTTAAATAGTGAATGCAGTGTTATGATTGTTTCTTCCAAACAACAATTTGTATTTTTCCTACTTTTGTGCATATACATATTTCACAAAGTGTGAATGTTTTTATGTTTGTTTCTTCATTATAACATTTATATGGAAGGAAATCTAACTTATGCATTCATTTATAACATATTATAAAATTAAATATATTTATTTTGTAACTATTTTAGGAACATGCATTAAAAAACAATTTATCAAACATATGAAATGTGTTATCAAGAAATTTGAGAATTGTTCGTTATTTCTCTTATAGGCAATTTCATCTAGTGCAAGAGAAAGCATGGACAAATATGAAATTCAAGCAACTCAAATAAAACGTATGTGATGGAAATGAAGACAGTTTGCATCACCCATCTCATTTGAAAATCAATTCTTTTCAAAGCGCCAAACATGCCCCCATGTTCCAAACAACACCAACAAACATTACATGTGAAGGAATCTCAAGATTATTACAGAAGCATGTTCTCTTTCAATAAGGCATGGAATCAACTATTTCACACATACCTTCTTCATAGTTTCAACTTTCCAACAAGGATCTATACAACCACTAGCACCATACAATCCATGTTACAAAAATAAACCAAAGAAGAAGATATAAATGGAACAATGAAATTGTCAATAGAAAAAATACTTCCCCAATCACTACTACTCTGTCCACATTTAGGAGCCAAAAAAATGAATAGTGTATGATAAAATGTGCTAGGAAAAAAAAAACCTTGAAGAGACTTAGAGAGACTTCACATATAAAACAAAGGAAACCTCTTATGGATTTTCCGACACATGTTTTTGAACATCAAGCCCATACACATGCTTCCCAATCTTTCTAAAAACATATTGATGCCTTTCCTAACATAAATACATGTACTACATGTATGGAATCATACCCTGGCATTCTTACTTTCCCATCTTAGGATGGACACATTTGTACTTGATGTCACAAAGAAACAAATGGTCATTGGTTCTCCAAATGGAATAATATGGACCCTAGTGACAAACCCATTGTTCTATGAATACTTACTCAAGTTGAGGAAATTCTCATTGCTCGAGTTAGCACCATTTTGCAAGTTAGGCATGCTCAAGGTGGAAAATACAAATATACTGGGCAAACTATCAGTTTCCCACAACAAATTGTTCAAATAGAAACTTAATTTCCACGTTGCCTTTTATATATTTGCTTCTTGGTTGTCAAGAGACATGGAGGAAAGGGGAAATGATATGATTTTTATGTGACAATATTTCATGTCATCATTGCATTTCTCTACAAGATGCAAAATGACAAATATTACATTGATGTCCAAATTGACCAAAACTCACTTGCATCACTTCCAAACCCTTGCACCAATGTGTCCTCTCACCTCCATTGTGTATTGTTACCGGACTAATCGGTAGGTGCGGACACTAACAGATCTCCCTATATCCACCTAGATCTAGAAAAAAACAAGACACGACATGACTCTTTCCCTAAGTTTTGACCATTGAATCAACTAGTAGGAAGGACCAAGTAACATACCTTTATATCGCTTTCTAGGGTCTCTGTTGCTCCCGCTTCGCTCCAGTGCTCTCATGAGGTAAAGACCAAGACAACACAAACCAACCAAAGTGAAGATAGCACAATATATTCAACAATCAACTTATGTGTATGATCAAGGATTTACACAATAAAGTGAGATTATCTTTATGGGAAAGGGACATGCCACTGTATCATATTGATGGAAAGTAAAGATTACAACCTAATCGCCTTGATGTCGCAAGATTCCTTTCGATGGCTCTTGGCTCCAACACACACACTTGCTCAATCCTTGTATGAAGAAGATCAAATCCTCTTGATAGACTTACGAGAGTCTCCAAGCTACTGTTCAAGCTAAGTCCTTCACACAATTCTTTCACCAATTCTCCAATGAATCTTGCTTCACCTTTTCCATGAGAATTCCCTCAATATATAGGAGAGAATGAATTAGTTACTTGGATAAGAATGATCCCAAGATATCAGGGAATCCAGTACTAGGATAACCATTCGAATGCCAACCCATCCTTCTAGAAGATTCCCTTCTAGAAACATCGAGAATTCATCTTTTTCCATGCTTTAAGAAGAGTTCGCACCCTAGCTATTCAACACAGTGCGAGAAGTTCGCACCCTATCTTAAGGCAGCCTACGAGAATCAGGCATTCTCGCACCCAAATGTATTAGTAGCCTGCGAACCTTCTTCAAAAATGAGTTTTCTGGGAAGAGATGAAAGTAACTTTTCTCAGGAAAAAGTTCTTATGAAGAGCCTGAGTACACCATAATCAATACATCATCATGACGACCAAAATCATGGGTAACAGAGTGCCCCCCAAAGTATGAGGTTGGAACCGGTGACAGTCGAAAGACTTTATAAGTTGTATGTGTGTGTCGGAAACCAGGAGCACACCTAATCGGAAACCTGCGAACAACCAAGCATCTGCTGAATATCATATATATTAATTCTGAGGTAGGCATTCCCATACTCAGATCACATAATGATGACATTATAGACATGGTTCATGGCCACCAATCATACACTGTGGATCCATGCCGTCAAAATATAGCATAGCCACCAGGAATACACTATGGATCTATGCGAGAAATTTCAAATTAAGATGACATAGCCACGAGACATACACAGTGGATCTATGTGTCACAAATTATACATACTCCATCGCAACCTGGACAAAATAGACGATATCCAGGGTCTTCAATATCGTCGCCCAAAGTACGAATCTAACCATGTGATTACATGTGTCGAAGTCGAACATGGTAGAAACCACTTGATTACCGGTCATTGATGAAACCGTTAACAAGTGCGAGGGAAATCACCATTGATGTCAATGACTCCCAAGGTACACTAGTACAATCCATCGAGTGTGAATGAATGAGTTGAAGTCGAACATTCGAAGAAATCTTTTGATCAGGGGTCAATGATGTAAACCCACTTTCGAAAGCGAGGAAACCTGCCATTGAGGCATGCAAGCTCCAAGGTACCAAAGAATTTCTAAGCTTTGATTCCGAATAATGAGCTGAAGTCGACGGAACAAAACTCGTCATAGGAGGGCCTTGATGTATCCCCCATCAATGACATGAAATGAGTAACATATTTTGAAGGTGAAACAGAGTATGATGTAAATTGAACTGGACACAGGGAAGGCCGACATAGAGAGAATGGATAACTGCAGATGACCGACTCAATATAGGTTTCAGATGGACTTCTCTTGAACATATGAACGACACGACCAATGATTTGGCAGCATTGACTCAAAGACGACACAGGGAATGACCTTGTAGTAAATCGAATGAGACACAAATGGATTTCCCAAACCGACTTCAAATGATGAATATGGGGTGTCATGTTCAAGAGTGACACTTACTGCCAATCAATACGAAGATGATAACATATCCCTTTCCCAAAATTTCCCCCACCATTTCTGGTGAGTACCTCTTTATTTTTACGCAAGCTTGAGGAGGATAACATATTCTTATTGATATAAGCTTATCCTTCGGATAAGTCCTTCGGAGTATGTTTAACGAACCCTGAGAAGGAGTGGTTCGGTCCCATTGTGGGTCTATCGATGTTTGTTTAAGGAGTCCAAAGATAGAAAACTCGAAGGTTTTTCATGATTATAGAGTCTGGAAAAACACTTTAAAAGAGAACTCTCTCAGTTCCTTTTTTGTAAAATAGTCTGGATGAGACTGAAAACGAGATAAATTATCGCTCACCAGATGCTTACTTCAAATACTTTATCGAGCATGAAGATAGCAAGGTCGCTCGGCTATCTTTTCATGTTTAGAGAGTCTGAAAAGAGCTTAAAGAGGACTCCGGGGGGTTCCTTTTTTGTATAACCTTGTTGAGCCCGAAAAAGTGATAAAAGTATGCTTGATCGCGTTCTTATGTATTTTTGAGTGCAATAACGGACAAAGACCACGCTCGAGGTTTTATACAAAAACCATAAAAAACAATCAAAACACGTAATGACAAAGAAAAACATGTTCGTATTCCGGTATTTGACCATCGAAATCATTATGCTTGCAAAAGTTACACTCAAAATGACATTAGGGATTAGGGTTTAATAGATAAATAATCATAAAAAACTAAATGGCATAGTAAAAGTAAATAAGAAAAGAGTAAATACTTTTTTTACCATATCATTTTTACCTTTCCACTATTTGAGCTCAAAAACCCCTTGTTTACCCTCAAAGTTCGACGTCAGATTGCGGGAGTTACGAGCATCCATTCAGCGAGCCGTCAGCGAAAGTGAGGCAGGATCTTTGTCCTTTACACTTTCATGGTTTAATTTGGAATTTCCATTGGTTAAAATTTCATTTTTAAGTTGATTTTAGGAGCCCTACTTGCGCGCTGCCATTCTCGCAGGTGGGCTACACGGGACCTACGAGAATGGGGCATTCTCGAAGGTGAGCCCATAGCAGCCTGTGAGGTTCTCACATTGTGCACAAAGGGCACCTACGAGAATTGCAAAGCTCAATTTTTTTTTTTAAATTTACCCAATGAACAAGAACCAAATCATGAGCATAGTTGCTAATCTTATTTTTGTGTTCCTTATGTAGATAATTGGCCATCAAAATGGTTCTTGAATGGCGTGAAAGGGAGCACAAAGAAGACAATGCAATTGCCAGAAATCATACACCTACTATTGCTTCTTTGAGAAACTGTGGCCTCCTGAATTACTTTCGCATCCTGGGCATGAGGGCCCAAGTCAGACTATTTGAGTATCTGGTGCGTATGTGGGACCTTGATCATCAGCTATTTCATGTGGGAGTCCACACACTATCCTTAGATATTGAGGAAATTTACCTTTTGACTGGCTTGTCATGGCACAGGCACTATGTGATCCTGACTGATGGTAGAGGTGGTGGGCTGCCCATGAGTGAGTACTGCTATTTACACTGCGTTCCCGAGGCAGAGAGAAAGAAATGAAAAATAACTATTTGGGGGGTGCGAGGTTTGACCCTCCGTACTATCCTATTCACCATAGCTCGGATGGCTGGGAGTTCTGCTCCTCAGATGGCGCTACAGAGTTACTTCCAGTATGCCATCGAGTGTACTGAACCTCGGGTGTTCAACTGGGCAGATGTTGTGCTTCGTAGTATAAAAAAGCAGTTGATCAAATGCAGACGAGGCAACCTGAAGCAATTCGGGTACGGATCTTTGTTGGTGTCCTTCTTCCTTGAGAGGGTCCCATTACTGAGGCTAGAGGTTGAGTGGAATATACTGGCTCCCAGGGATCCAAAGATGTTGATATGGTGTCAGCTTATGGCCCGACACGTGGCTGGACCGATCATCAAGTATGATGATACTTTCTTTGAATGGCTTCAACCACAGCTGTTGATGGTTGACGATTATGCTTATGCCGGGTTGGATTTTCGAGGAGATCCGGATTTAGTACTGCCAGAGGATGCTCAGTGGGGGGACCTTGGTAAGAAGTACACACATTTTTCTTTTTAAATGTTTTTTTTTTTAATATTATCATATTCAAATGTTTTTGTTTTATATGTTCGTCCAAAGACTAATACAAAATTGTTGTTAATGTCACATATGTTGGACCTTACAGACCTCCTGGTACTTCTCCCATTCAACAACAAGGAGAGGTAGCGGCAACACCACAATATGTAGAGGATTATCAAGTAGTGGAACAAAATCTGGAGGGCTTGACCGTAGATATTCCAGACATGACTCTGGAAGAGGCTCCATGACGCGATCAACGTCATACTGTAGGAGTGTTAGGGTCCATGAGTCGACTACTCCGTAGGGTTGCTCGGGCAGTCGTGTGTTACCGTGAACGTCATCCATGACGTCACTTTGTAGAAGCTATGAGCTTCAAATTTTGACATTTTGGTCTTCGGACAAACTTTTTGTAAAAAACTCTTTTGATCGTTATATATACAGACGGATTCTACTGGTTTACCTTATATTGTGTGAATATTTATGTGATTGATTTATAAATGATTCAAATGTCTATCCAATATATAATTAGCCAATGCATCTTTTAATTTATTTAGACATCTAGGAATATGTTGATATTCAATGTGATCAAAATAACGTTCCAAGAGGCGAATTCGCAAATACACTCGTAACAAAGTAGAACCTCGAATAGAGTAGACATTACTTAACTGTAGTACAACAAGATGTGAATCAAGTCGCACAACCAAATGACGAATTTCGAGTGAGATAACATCAACCAATAATTCAATAACGACATTATACTCTGCAATGTTTTTGGTCGCACGGCCGAGGCACACACCTCGTAAGGAGACAAGTTCGTTTGTAGGGGCGTAAATTTCCCACACAGTGGAAGCAAGGTTTTGAGTACTATGGCTAGCGGCATTAGCGAAGCCAATATAGGGTAGCGAAGACTTCGACATCTGGAAATCAAACACAACGTCACATAAGGGCAGAGACCAAATAACGACAAAAGCAAGCTATAGTAACACACAAGAAGTATGATACAATAAAAATACAAGTACTTGTGCACAGATGATTTTATGCATAGTACTTCTTCAAGTACAACCCATTTCTGGGTTTACTCAAAGGGATACCATCGTAATCTACCAACTCATAAGCTCCTTTTTCCAAAACTCGTCGAACGATATAAGGACCTCGCCACATGGCTTTGAATTTCCCAGCTCCTAACATATCTCGATCCTGTTCATAGAGAAGAACAAGATCACCTTCGGAGAAAACGCGAGGCTTGACATGCTTGTCGTATTGGGCCTTGACATGCTTTTTCTGGGCTTCTATGACTAGGGTGGCATCACGTCGAGTTTCGTCTAATTGCATAAGATACGATAGACGTTCTTCCTCAGTAGAAGTGTTGGGTAGGAGTTCAACAGTTAGTTTTAAAGAGGGTATCTCGCATTCAATAGGGAGAATGGATTCCACACCATAGACTAACCGAAAAGGTGTAAACCCAGTAACGGATGTCCGGCACGCCCACAATGCCAAAAACAACATTGTGTGCCAACTTGTTTTATGAATCCCTATCATTCGTCGGAGCATAGTTATGAGAACTTTGTTAATCTCTTCGACTTGGTCATTGGCTTGTGGATAGTAGGGCGTTGAGTTATCATGGCGAAGACCCAACTTTTTAGTAAGTTTAGACATCATAAAATTCCTAAAGTGGCTACCGTGATCAGTGACGATAGCTTGGGGAACACCAAAACGAGCTATGACGTGATTAAAAATGAACAATGTTGCGGTTTTTCTAGTGTTGTCAAATGTCGGCATCGCCTTGGCCCATTTCGTAAAGTAATCAATGGCTACAATGATGTAACCATGCCCCCCGATCGAGTGAGGGTGACATGTCATGAAATTGATGCCCCATTTTGCAAAAGGACCAACTGAGACCACAGGGTGAAGAGGAGCAGGATGTGACCGAATTTTATTATTATAGGTATGGAAAGCATGGCATTTCTGAACGGCGATGATACAATCATTAAACAAAGAAGGCCAAAAATACCCTGCGCGTAAGATCTTCTGGGCAGTAGCATACCCAGACATATGACCACCACATGCTCCGGAATGACAGTGATTCAGAGCTTTCTCGGCTTCGTCAAATGTTAGACAACGTCTAAAAATAGAGTCAATCCCCCGACGATAAAGAGTATCCCTGAGGATAATGTATGGACGAGCTTGATAGCGTATGTGACGTCGTTCAGTACTGGACAGAGTTGGCCGGAAAGTTTGGGTTTGGAGATATATAATGATATCCCCATACCAAAGATCATCAGTGCTAATAAGGAAAAGAGATTCATTGGGTAATGAATCAACTGCTACATTTTCCGTTGCCAAATGGGGAAAGTCGCATATCAACTCAGCAAAAACTAAGGACTTCTTGGACTTGGCGCGTTCGAATACCAAGTCAAACTCCTGGAGTATCACAATCCATTTGGAGTATTTTCCCCCTAGCAATTGACGTGTCAGAATGTGTTTCATAAGGTTGCAATGAGAAATCATCGTAGTTTTGTGTGAGAGGATATAGTACCGGAAGCGTTGGACAGCTTAGACGACAGCCAAGGCTAGTTTCGTGACATGTTGATACTTGATTTCAGTCGACGTGAGACTTCAACTCAAGTAGTAAATAACATGTTCGTGTGAGCATCATCTTATTGAACGAGAACCATACCAATAGTGTACTCCGAGGCAACAAGATAAATGAAATAATCACGACTGTAATCGGGGGGAAAAAGAAGCGGAGCGCGTGTTAGGGACAATTTCAAAGATTCAAAAGAATTGTTGGCAATGGTATCCCAGATGAACTATGAATCCTTCTTTAATAGCCACATAAATCCACAAGTTATCTCGGTGTAATTTGGGATAAAATGACGAAGAAAGTTTGCTTTCCCTTGTAAACTTTGCAACTAGCGAAGTGTAGAAGGAGGAGAGAGATTAAGAATCGCCTCAACCTTTAAAGGATCCACCTGGATCCCTTGACGCGAAACGATGAAACCTAGAAGATGGCCAGATTCCACACAGAAAACGCACTTGTGAGGATTCAAACGTATATGGTAGAACCGACAGCGAACGAAAATGGCTCGGAGGTGGGTTGGTTGATCGACTCTGCGTATTGAATGAGCGGGTAAATCATCCAAATAGGGTTGAAAAATATGCTTGATATCATGGAAATCATAAGACATAGCGCGTTGAAAAGTAGCGCCAACGTTCTTGAGACCGAAAGGAAGCTTCCGATAGGCAAAAGTACCCCAAAGACAAATAAAAGCAGTCTTATGTTGATCCTCGGGAACAATGTTGATTTGATTATATCCGGAGAAACCATCCATGAGAGAGAAGATTTCACTTCCGGCGCAGTCATCGACAATCTGATCGACGAAGGGGGTAGGAAAGTTGTCTTTTGGACAAGATTTGTTAATATCCCTATAATCAACGCATACACGAATGGTGCCCTGTTTCTTGTCAATTGGGACAATATTGGAAACCCAGTCTGTGAGAGCCACCGAATAAATAAAGTCGGCTTTCAGAAGTTTCTCGACTTCGAGTTTTATAGCAGCCACTTTATGTGGGTGAACTGGACGAAGGCGTTGTCAGACGGGTTTAGCGTCAGGATATGTCTTTATCTCATGTATCACAATCTCAAGGTCGATACCCGACATTTCTTCGTAGCTCCAGGCAAAGATGTCACAAAAATATTTGAACAGGGACGTATAGGTGACTATTTCATCAGGGGAACATGAAGCTCCAATATGGACATTTTCGATGATTCCAGGTTTGATGGATATGTCAATGGGAATCGAGGGCGAGATATTGCTTAAGTTCCCTTCGGAAAACACATTGTGTGCAGACTCGGGAACGGTCGAGATGATGACAACGGTCGATGGGGTTGAAATCTGTTGGTAGTTCTCGAGAGTATGTTGCTCCAGAAAGAGGATGGAATGATGATGCCAAACGTCCCAAGGGGTGTCCTCCATGATGGACATGATCATATCGTCAGTTGGAAAAATAACACGAAAAGGATCGGGAGACAACTCATCAAGAGAAGGGGTAGAAGGTGTTGCCGATTGAATGACCTGATAGGCGGATTCGACCGGACTTAACGACATTTCGTCGCCGAAACAAAGATGATCTCCGGGGTCAGGTACTATCCAGGGGTCGTGAGACGCAGGAAGTTCGTGAGGTAAGGTGGAGATCATGTTGATGGAAGCAACTGACGAGTGTGGAAAATCAGGCGGTGGAATGGGGAAAGTAACCATTAACGAAGAGTCCTTGAGAAGGCCTACACTGACGTTCTCATAACCCGGTGGGGTTTTAGCGATAAATGATACATTGCCAGTACGGATATCGGAATTAAAGAAGGTGAGTTGGTCAATGGTGACAACATTTCCTTGATGAGGGAAACGTACGACACATAAAAGGGTCGACAAAACGGCGTGCATGGAATCAATCTAGCTGCGGCCAAGCAGAAGATTATAATCAAGGGGAGCGTCGAAGACTTCCAATTCAACTTGGACCGTTTTGCCTTCTAACGTGATGGGCAACGAAGGAAGAACACCGTAGGGCTTAAAATCGGATCCATTGAAGGATTTAAGAGTGTTTTGGGATTCATTCAAAGAAGGAGAGCCAATGGATTTCCAGCAAGTGAGAGACATGACACACGTCGAGGCACCCTCATCAATAATGGTTCGGAAAATGTTTTTTTCAGAGACAACCACTTGTATCTGGAACGCAAGTTGAGGAGGTAACCTTGGAATGTGATCTGCCAAGTCAAAGATTATTAAATTCGTGTCCATTGGGTCAATTCCACCGATAGCTTTCAATAGTGCCTTACATTGTGCAGGACAAGTTTGAAGGACTTCAAGGGCTGACATCGCAGAAGGTGCTTGGGCCAGATCTTCAACAATGTTGTAGTTCTGGGCCACACGAGCATGAGGATTGAAATCCGATTTCCGAATGACGCCCTTTGGGGGGGGTCGCAGAACTATGTCGAGGCTCGATCGTTCGAGATGAAGAGGACCATTAGTAGGTGGACTCGTGGGAGAGGGTTGTACCAAAGAAGGGGGTAAATCGTCAACCTTCTCCTTAGAGGGAGAATAATCTTTGGCTTGAGTAGTGAGTGCAACGTTGTTTTGCTTAGAATAGGAGGTGGTAGAAGATGAAGGTTGGTCATGGATGACCAACTGAGCCTGTTGTTGAGATGGGAAGGGTTGGGACAAGACAGTCGGTGCAGGTGGTTTTGGAGCTCCTTGAAGGAACTTATTGACCTCGGCACGTCGTGGACAATCCTTCCTGTAGTGATCATCACCACAGATAAGGAAAGGGTATCGTGGTTTGCGCTTATCCCAATCGTCAACAGGGGTAGTTTTGGTTTGCTCTGCTTGAGAATTATTTTTTCCCTCCTTATTCTTACCTCTTACCTTTTTAGATTTGTTTTTACCGGTTGGGTTAGATTGGACGACATTTACCTCAGAAGTCTTGCCGGTGGGAGTGGCAGGAGACAGAGCATTTTGAACATTAGAAGAAGCAGATTTAGGTTTTGTGCTTGAGGCAGAATGTGTTTGGGCCTAGGTAGAGTCAATCACACCATCAGCTGCATGCAAGGCAGCTGGAGTAGTTGAAGTGATGGAAGTATTAGGACGAGGTAAGTCAGGTAGTAAATCATAAAGAGTTCCCGTTTGTGAGTAAACGAGGTCAAGATATTGAGCATGACTTATAGCTTTCTCTTCCGTGACTATGCCACCCATGGCAATGTCCTTACCGTTGTCGTTCACAAATGATTTTGTGAACCACTCTGCCAGCAACTGATCGGGGAGCTCAAGTTTAATGAGACGTCATATCCTTCGCCACTCATGGATGTGATCAGATATATGAGTGCCTTTGTTTTGTTTGAAAGAATTCAAAATCTCAGTTCCCGTGTCATAACATATCGATAACTGGTAATTCGTAAGGAAATCCATATCTAGGGTGTTGAAGTCAGAAAAGAAACCTCGTGGAAATTCGATATACCACTTCGCAGCATAATCGGTAAGGGTTCGTTGAAAAAGACGTAAACGAATAGAGTCATCCATCAATGAATTGGATGAACACCATAGGTGAAAAGTCATAACATGATTGTTTGGGTCCTCTCCCGCTTTGCCGTCGAATTTAGGGATGTCTGATGGAATCTTGGCTGGTATAACAGGCCATTGGGGAGAGTGACGAATAGGATCATTTAAAATCCTTGACAAATCCGGAAGATCCAAAGTGCCGAGAAAGGGTAACTGTCGATTCACCTGCGGGTACTGGTGGCTTTGGGGCGGAAGCCCTGTCGGAAAACCAATAGGACCATAAGCAGTCTGCATATAATGTGAATACCCAGGCATATTCTGTGGCGGTTGGAGAGGATAGTAGCTCATAGGAGTATACCCTGAAATAGGTGCTTGAGTTTGAGCATTCGCCCCCCAAATGGGATTAAACGAACCTGGATATGGTTGGCCCATACTAGGGGGTGTTACAGATGCAGCTGGAAACTTCTGCCCCCCAGTCATTTGAGGAGGATTTTGTATCAACTGATTCCAATACTGGGCCAAGGACGGAGCTATGTTTTTTCCATAAGGTGGGGTTGGTCCTCCCATCGAAGGTGGTGTTCCAATTGGGTGTTGCCAACTGAGAGGGGGTTGAGTTATACTACCTTGATGAAATTGTCCACCAATTGGAATCTGGTAATTTGGAGTGAATGACAGAATAGGCCCACTAGGATTAGGATTGCCAGTAGAAGATGAAGAAGGTCCTCAAAAAGGAAATTGAGGGAGTGTTGGAACAAAACCAAGAAGAAAGTGCACAAAAGAAGAAGGACCACTAGGAGATTCGAATGGATTTTGCACAGGAGTAGGAATAGAAGCATTCAATGTACGGTATCCAGGTGGTAGTGTCAGAGCGACGTTGGGCATTCGCGGTGTGTTGATAGGAGCAAGACTAATCGTAGTAAACCCGGTTGCAACACTCGAAGTAGTTGTGAGATGGGCCATTTCAGCAAGGACGGTAAAATGATAAGCGGTAGTCACCGGTACTGTCTCTGTACCAGATATTTCATAAATCACAGGTGGGTTGATCTCAGAAATCACAGGTGAACCTGGACCAAAAAGGTCCCGTCGAAAAACGCCCGTAGACCAAAAAGGATCTTGGTCCCCAGGTCCAGACGGAGATCCGAAATATACAACAATTAATTCTCCAGAAGAGTTTTCTCACATAAAATGTCTCTCAGAATCAGGGTGAAGTCGAAATTCCTCTCGAGTATTTGTAATTCGAAAATATTCTAGAGAGTCAGTTCGTTCCACTTGTGGTGTGGTGACGATTGGGGCTTCATTCTGTCGAGGAGATCCTCCAGGTGTGCTTGTGGGCAAGGGTTGAGAACCTTCTAGATGCTCTGGAGATAAACCCTGCATTATACATTAACGACGTGAAGGAGCTATTGTAAACGAGCGATAGAATTTGCGAAGAAAATCCTATGGTCAACTTCGAGAAACAAACAACAAGCGCTAGTAAACAAAATATAGGAAGCAACACCAAACAAACAAGACCTTCTAATTTTGAAGCCACTAGTTGGTGATGAAATCCAACGTCGCAACAACGAGATGAGAAGGGGATGGGCTAGGGTGGAAAAGTTACGCTGACGACCTGCTTAACGGACTTACACCCTGGTGCAAGCTCCCACACATAATCGTGGGTATACCCTCCAAGGAGCCCGAGTGAGTTTGGTCAACGTCAATTCCAGGTACCGTGAAGACTTTCCCCTTCACAGTCACCTTGTGTAAGAACCTAGAAAGATAGGCCACTAAGGTCACCACCAACAACAATAAATCCTGGGGGGACAGTCGACAGTCTGATCCACACGCAAGGGCAGGGTATCTAGCCAAAAATCAACTCAAAAGGCTTCCACTCATCATTGTGGGTATACCTTCGAGTGATCTCTGTAATAAGTGCAATCTCTACACTGATATCAACAAAGCAGGGTGAGTAACTCTGTCAATATCAATGCGACCTCATGCTTGACCCTTGTGTGAGAAGGGCTTCCCAGGACAGGATGTTGCAAATGGAATTTAACACTCCCTAACACAAGATGCTATTGTGTGTTTTGTGCTTTTGGAGAGTGTATCTCTCTTCCTACTCCAAAGTGCTAGCCTAGCTAAATGTTGGTGTAATAGAGCCCTAGAAAATAGTTACTAGATAAATTTTACAATTGCGCAGTGTTATTAAGAGTTGTTGTTTACTCAAAGGAAACAGAGGTGAAACTTATGTTGTATGACTCTGACCCAAAAATGCATGGATGAGAATGAAATATATCACTTTTAGTTCAATGAATCCTATGTATGGGAGGGAAAGAGAAAGTTTTCAGATCAACCTTGAACTACAATGCAAAATTTCCTTTAAAATGCAAATGCAACAAATCACGCATCAATAACAATTCTCTATTGTGTCTTTTTCAATAATTTCAACAATTGATTTTCAATGTTTTCGAAGACGAAAATGATTTTTTGAAAGAAAAACATTTGTTCACTTTCCAAAAAGGACCCACACTATGATAGCGAGAGTACTAAAAATCAGAAAACCAATGAACAAGCAATGATAAAAACCCAATCCACTCTTTCAATGAAAACAAAAATAAAAAGCAAACCAATATGGTCTTTCAATCGCATAAGAAAAATGATCTTTCAAACAATAAGAAAATGATAAAGACCAAGAAATTCAACTTTCAACCGATCACCGGTTCTTAACTAATCAAACACACTCAGATTCCGTAATCAGAGAGTATGGTTTTGCCAAGAAAAGTCAAGAAACGAAAGTTAAGAAAAAAGTGACAAGAAGAGCCTTGAAATCCTAAGACTGTTCATGCACACAAACGAAGGCAAGAAAGACATCAATCAATGGTCCAAGAAACTCTTATGAGGCACCTAGACTGATCTGGGCAGTTGAAGATGCCAAAACTCAAATCCAAATTTTTGAAAAAATGAGTTCACAGGCTGGCAATACTACATAGTGCGAGAATTAGTGCTTCTCGCAGGTGGCCCTTTAGCAGAGTGCGAGAACCTCGCACTGAACCTAAAGGCAGGATGCAGACCCTATGGATTCTTGCAAGCTACAATGAAGTGCAGTGCGAGAACCTCTAAAAATAGTCAAAATTTTGGAAAATGAAAGAAATTTTGAAAATGCCTCTGGACTCAGAGGGTCTATCAGGATATCTTGAAGACTCAGAGATTGATAGGAAAGGAGAAAAGTAAAACCAGAGAAAATGGCCACAGAAAAACACCAAAAGACACAAAGAAAATGGATTGTCTCCCCAGTGGAGTCGCCAATTTTTTTATCGGACTAATCGGTAGGTGCGGACACTAACAGATCTCTCTAGATCCACCTGGATCTAGAACAAAACAAGACAGGACATGACTCTTTCCGTAAGTTTTGACCATTGAATCAACTAGTAGGAAGGAACAAGTAACATACCTTTATATCGCTTCCTAGGGTCTCTGTTGCTCCCGCTTCGCTCCGGTGCTCTCGTGAGGTCAAGACCAAGACAACACAAACCAACCAAAGTGAAGATAGCACAATATATTCAACAATCAACTTATGCGTGTGATCAAGGAATTACACAATAAAATGAGATTAGCTTTATGGGAAAGGGACATGCCATTGTATCATATTGATGGAAAGTAAAGATTACAACCTGATCGCCTTGATGTCGCAAGCTTCCTTTCGATGGCTCTTGGATCCAACACACACACTTGCTCAATCCTTGTATGAAGAAGATCAAATCCTCTTGATAGACTTACTAGAGTCTCCAAGCTACTGTTCAAGCTAAGTCCTTCACACAATTCTTTCACCAATTCTCCAATGAATCTTGCTTCACCTTTTCCATGAGAATTCCCTCAATATATAGGAGAGAATGAATTAGTTACTTGGATAAGAATGATCCCAAAATATCAGGGAATCCAGTACTAGGATAACCATTCGAATGCCAACCCATCCTTCTAGAAGATTCCCTTCTAGAAACATCGAGAATTCATCTTTTTCCATGCTTTAGGAAGAGTTTGCACCCTATCTATTCAACACAGTGTGAGAAGTTCGCACCCTGGCTTAAGGCAGCCTGCGAGAATCAGGAATTCTCGCACCCAAATGTATTAGCAGCCTGCGAACCTTCTTCAAAAATGAGTTTTATGGGAAGAGATGAAAGTAACTTTTCTCAGGAGAAAGTTCTTATGAAGAGACTAAGTACACCATCATCAATACATCATCATGATGACCAAAATCATGGGTAACATGTATCTATAGAAACTTTCATTTCTTCTAATGAATAGTCAAATATCACCGATATAGCACACCACGCTATTGGCCATGAGGAGAAACCAATGTCTTCCTTTGCATTTGTATTTCCTAATATAGGAAGAAAAATGGAAAAGATAAAAGCATTTGTTCACACTACAAAAGGCGTTCCACTAGAGACAATTGGCATGTCACCAATCAATGAGTACAACACAAAGGGTCTATTCGACATGGCATTTCCCATTGTTTTCCCAATTGGGGATTTCCTTCCTTACCAAACACGCTTGAAGAACATCATTCTTGATATCTATGCAGTATGAGATACCATGGAAATAGGTTCAGTAACCATCCCCCATTTATATACTATCTCTACAACTTGATTATATTCCATCAAAGTCAAGCGAGAACTACCTTCTTTGTGAAGCGAAGTCAAGATCATAACACAACAACCACAATTGAAGAGTTGTGTGCCCATCTCAAAGAACTACCTACAAACAAACTCCCATAGCATTTCATTCTCTTCAGAGCACACCTGCGTGGGACTAGAGCATTTTGGATTGTACGAAGGATCAAGCTAACAAAAATGATCACACAACTTCAATGCCCGTCCTCGTTTTTCACTCTTAGCGCAATAGACACAAAATGGTCAGACTTGCAGGTAGTTATGCACATGGGAAAAATTCTTGACCCAATGCTTTGTCGGCGTTGGGGTACCCACAATATCATTGACTACCCGCACATTATAGCCACATGCATGCACAAAAGGTTTTCAATTTTCCATGAGGATATACTGCAAAATATTATGCATGCAATAAACTGTTGGTATAGATACACAATATATAATATTAAAAAGTACCTCTACCCAACCTAAAAATTTATATCCTTTGTACTAATCATTTCATATTCCTTTTGTAGATATGAATGGCAACATCAAGGCTTTTCACATATACATGTTTTTTTGTGGCTTGTCGATGATGCAAAGATGGAAACATTGAATTGGGAAGACCCAAATCAAATCAATGATGCAAATAGTTTCTTTGATAATTGTGTTAGAGCCTATAATCCTAGAGAAAACCATGACACACACATGGATATGCACCAATCCATTGAAGTTGACCCTTTCTTGCTAGATACATAGAATATATTTACATCTAATCCACTTGAGGACTATGATAAACTCTTAAATTGAGTTCAAAGACATACATGGTGCACTGGGAAAACATATGTACATGGAAAGGGACTACCCCTTGAATGCAGGTATAAATTCCCTTGGAAGGTACGAATGGAGTCCTCACTCTACATTGGTGAAACATGCCAAAAGACATATCACCCAACACACAATGATGAATGCATGAACATCCATAATCCTAACATACATCAAACGTGGTGAGAAAATGTAAATTTCCAACCAATCCTCTCTCGATATGTAGTTTTGAATACAATGCCAAATATGCTTCCAAAGAAAAGGGGAGATCAAAGAACTATCACCATATGTTGACCAAAATTGCAACTACATCACATCCAGACGACCTTGTCTTAAATGCCTATCATCATTTTCACTTAGAAGAAATTGTATATCGGGACATAAGTGCCCAAGAAACTTTCCATATGCTCCAAAAGTTACCCCTTGTCACATGCAACCACACCTTCACCAAACTAAATGTTGGCCACCAAATATTTCACCGAGTCTCTCATGATTTGTCTAACTTCTTATCTATATCCAATTTAATTGATGCATATTTGACCTGTCCTATTTTGTTGGACCATGTCTATATTAATGACCTCGAAAAACATTGGACATATAACCAAGCACGAAAAAATGAAAAGTGGAAATAAAGAAACATCCCCACAATTGTCCATGTATGACCACTTTTTACTACAATACCCAACAAATATTCCAATGCATTTGTTGAGTTTTGTTGGAGTGAGCTACTTTTGTATAAACCCTTTTGTTCCTTTTCTTAAGACATGGGTCTTCCAAAAGAAGACATTTTGACTAATTGGTAGAGCATAAGAAATGAATACCATGCATGGCATGTTGATCGCATCCTTGCACTCACTCCCAATGAGAAAACATATAAATATGAGGATACCCATATTAACATACAACCAAACATCGAGATGAATGAATGGCAATCTTTATCAAGATTCGTCCGTATAGGGAATATCCAATTCACTTCTCTTGATATTTTGGGACTTCGAGGACTTGACAATTCCCACACATGGGGATCAACTATAAGTATCAAAAGATACATTGGACACTGCACCAAACTTCATCAACTAAAATCGAAGGAATCGGGAAGTCATACAAGAACTGAATCCCTTATGTCCTTCCAGAAATACGTTATCTACAAATAAAAAACATGCATTTGACACAATCCTATAACACTCACGAATAAGAGAACCAAAAGATCCATTGAAGATGATCATCCAAGGAACTATAGGCATAGGGAAATCCTACCTTATAAGATACATCAAAGAAGCACTATCTTCTCAAGCAGCATCTAGCCATAGCCCAATACTACTTCTTTCTCTTATTGGAGTTGCAACATTTAACATACATGTAACCGCTCTACATGTAAAGCTTAGGATTCTTATCAAGGACATGAAGTATTTACATGGTCAGTACCTTACATTGTTCCAAAAATAGATGAAACATATTCAATACATTCTAATTGATGAGATGAGGTTCGTAGGATCTAAACTTCTTGTGCATATTGTGAGCTTCATATGATCTACACTTTTTGTGTAGATTGAGAGTCATTTGCGTGAGGAATTTCCAGAAAGAAACCACTACTCATTCAGTCATCACTCAATAATTCTTGTAGGAGGCTTGGGCCAACTGCTTTTGGTAATGGACAAACTTCTTTATGCAGGAGAAACTCCAGGGAGGAGTTTATGGAAAACCTTTTCCATTGTAATCAATTTGGAAATAATCTTTCGATAATAGGACATTGTTGTCACCCAGGTTTGGTTCCGCCATATGTTGACAAACATTCAAAGTGATACACCAACAATAGATGACTGGAAGCTCCTTCAGTCTAGGACCAACATATTCTTGTCCATCAAAGAGCATCAAACATTTGACACTTCAATCCACCTCTTTGCAAAAAATAGTCTTGTTGACAACCATAACAAGTTCATGCTCCAATCCTTGAATATGTCAATCGCGTGAAGTGTCGAAAAATTAATAAGTGGTTCAGAAGCACACCAACAGGATGATAATCAACTGGAAAAACAAGTATTGTTATTTGTAGGCCAATGATTTATGATACCTTTCAATTTATGGGTCTATGCAGGATTTGTTAATGATGCTCTTGGAATGATCATGCAAATTGTATTTTCACCAAGAAATATCCCTCCAAATTTTCCAACATATGTTGTTGTGGCATTTGATAAATACATTGGCCCTCCATGGGACCATACCCAACCAAAGCATGCACCAATTTCACCCATAAAACGGAGTAGCAAGAAACAAATACAAGAAATACATGATGGAATTACTTCTAACTTGTCATCGCTTCTCATTATAGTCGATGGATACTATCATAATTATACATGGTTATAGATGTGCAGGGCTATAGAAAATAGATCAAATGCATTGCATGAGGGTGAGCTATTGGTATTCATTTTGGTTTATTATGACTTAATAGAGAACAATGTTGGTTGTAGGAGGTATTCCCCTTGTTTACATAGGGTATATAATGTTATTTTGGGCTATGGATGATGGCTTACAGGGTACAAGCCTATGGCGCTAAAATTATGTTTTATGAAGGAGTTTGCACAACAAACAAGACACTGACTCAAATAATTGACAATTGGGTTGTAAATACCAACCATCCATGCTATTAAAGGAGAAACTAAGTTGTAGGATTAATCAATGATCCAATTAGAGGGGGAATCATGTTGCATGTACAACCAACAATCCACTTAAAGAAGGAAATGAGTTGTATGTGTTGTGCAGGGAGTTAACAAAGTGCACAAGCAATAGTTTTACCTAGTGATTAAGAAAATTGGTGATTGGGATTAAATTTGTGGTGTTGGAATTAATTAACGTGAAAACTAAAATGCATAGACAAAGAACCATGATCATTAAATAATACACCATAGCCACAAATATTAACTTGAAGGAAACTTGAAGAAAAAGCTCCAACATTGAATGAATATCCTTATGCTTTATTTCTTAGCAATTGCAAAATTACAATGGTGTTTTAGTTTTCTAGAACAATACAAGTTACAATATAATGAATTTTTATGCATTCCCTCTTTTGTTAGCCAAAGAACCCCTTATTAAATTATGTATGATTTTAGAGGCAAGGTTGGCTCATTGGGATCAATTAGACGACCGCGTATCTTCAACTCTTGTATGTCTTGATAAATCTTCTTGTTTTCCTTCGTTTCGTTGCTACTAGAGATAGTATCCCTCTCCCTTTGTGTGTTTTGATGAGGTAAGACTTACCACCTTTAACAAAGTGATATTTGTTCTCCTTCCTATAAAAATTTTCATCCCTATCCCATAATAAGGGGTTTCCAAACATCACTTCATATGCATGTAATGGCAACACTTCACATTCTACTTCATCAACATACTCAACATTAACAACAACCCCGATCTTGAATATGTTGGTGATTCTCATGATGGACTTTTATTAGATCCAATTCAAAGAACATGGTTGTACTAGAACATGAATCAATTAACTGCATTAAGAATCATTGTCAAACAATGCATTTACTTTTCATTCTTTCACTTGAACTTTGATTTTGAATAGTGCATTTGTGTCTTCACTTTCCCTTGGATGTTGTAATGTGGTGCAGAGTATGGTTTCATCCACATTAGAGGTTCTTTTTACCTATGTTTATTTTGTCTTGGTCGTTGAATTTGCTCCCTTCTTGGATTTTCATCATTTTGGACGCAAATCCAACTTATATTTCTAGCACTTTTCATCTGTGTGCTCATCCACATCCTAGTGTTTGTAGTGCCTATTGGGATCTTTTCCTTATTTTCTTGTGGTTGCAATCCTTTTTCCTTTGGTCTTGCTAGTCTCTTGTTAGCTCTTTTGTCGCTATGTCTTTTTGAAGTCCAACTCGATGTGGAGAGATTTCTTGCACACCTCACCTATGTTTTTCGCATCAAGACATTGTAATTGCCTTCGGATATGGTTGAATAGTCCTCCAATTTTCTTCACCAAAATTCAATTGTGTATTCTTATACAACAAGTCCATATTCTTGTCGAAGGTACTTCCATTTCATGTGTTGTTCCTCTTCGTAGCCTATGTGATAGAAATGTGATTTCAACAATGTCTTGAAACCTCCCATTTTGTAAACACGGGCTTTTTCCCCATCCTCAATGCATCTACATAGCTCTTCCACCACAATAGATCATGTTTGACCATCTTCAAATGGGAAAAATAAATTTGGTGTGTTTCTTTCATTTGATAAATGCTAAAATAAGCCTATTACTATTTCAACTAGCTATTCAATTTTCCAGTGCTAGCTTGACCATCATAAGTCGGTATTTCAAATTTCACTTCAACCATAGATGGGATGTTGGAAGATGAAGATAGTTGTAATTTTCTTATCTCAATGCTTCTCTCCTTTGGATTCTTCTAGATTAATGTTTACTTCTTCATGCTCAATGTCTATTGAGTGTCCTTCCCAACCCTTCATTATTAGCGACGTTGTTACCATTTTTGTCAATTCAATATGCTCTACTCTCTCCATGTCGACTTAGGTTTTGAATTTTCACTATTATGTTCTTCATGAGGAATCCCCTCCATTTTAGGTTTTCTACTCCTCTCAAGACCTTGCAGCACTACTTCTCCACTTTCTTGGTATCCATTGCAGGTTTTTACCATACAGTGTGTTCACAAAGTGTTTTCGAACTTGGGTTATGATATCATATGATCCATAAACAATAGGCTTATGGCTTGTCTATCTCACTAACATGGATCTTCATTGAAAAATTAAAGAGTAATTTCTCTATAACTCTCTGTTGAAATGAGTTCAAGCTTCTTCAATACAAATCCATTCCATGAATGAATATCTATGACTAGATTTTGTTTCAGTGCTTGGTTTGTTTCCTTGTAATGTTGAGATCAATTCCTAACAATGGAGCAAGTCCACTCTAGAGTTATGTTATGCTAGTTGTCTCTACACTTATTTTATGTCAAAATAATCAATGCACTCCATCTATCTCTACAATTTCGTTATGTCAGCATTAAAACATTCTTTGCATATTTAAATATTCAAACCAAACACTTTTAAGATGCTAATCACTAATAAGCAACAATGAATCTACTTGTAATTGGTTTCAAAACTTGGTTTACTTGCGTTCTATAGAATTCCAAGATCAATGCCAAAGGGGTATTGTTATCCCGGTTTTGTGGGATAACTAAGGAGATTATGTCTCGAGGCCCTCAGGTTGCAGATATGGAGTGTCGAGAGACTACATGACCAGCAGTATCTGTTTTCACAAATGGAGACCCTTCTCACCACCACAAAGGTCATTGATTTTCAGATGGCATCCACCACACCAAATGGATTCCAAGAGGCATTGGGCCTTGCTCCATGAGGTACAAGTAAGGTATTATGGTGAGTGTCATTTCAATATTTGAGGCATTTGAGTATGTTTTATATCAGACTACTTTAGATTTCATGACATATGCTTGGACATTAAGCCTTTTTCCTTATTTCACCTTGGTGTTTGACATTGTTCCCTAGCAAGTGGTCTTCCTCGGGAATGGGTTTTCTACTAGGAACTCCCTTGAAGAGACATTGTACCATTCCCTACCATACTTACCACTTTTAATCACTTAAACCCCCCCATTTACTTATCTCTTGGTATTTTAGTGTGTATTGACCCAAGAAGGGGTTGTCCCTCATTCTATGGGAAGAAGGGGCTGAAAGCCCAGAGGGATTGATGTTGGGTAAAATATAAAAGCCTATATAAAATCCGTCCAGATGCTTCTCCCAGGGATCCCCCAAGAAAGAAATGAAACACTTATCTGTAAGAAAAGAGGGACCCATAAAAATAAATGATAGAATGCCTAAGGGGTTAGTTGGAGGATAGGAGGTCTCATCAAGAGATGGCCTATCATGATCATGGGTATCTAGAGATATGACATTACCATCATCTGGCCACCAATCCAGGGTAATGTCTCTTAGTTGAGAGAAAGTGGGTCTCATCACGAGTCAACCTTCTCATTTCCACAAGGTATTTGTGAGTGACCTTATCTTTATTTGGACACCATGCTAGGATAGTGGCCTTCAACTCATCCTTAAAACATGAAAGAAACAAAGAATGGAAAAATGATGGGCTTAGAAAAATTGCATTACAAATGAAGGTGCCACACACCCTCTACAAAGGCACCCATGAATGAGACACGACAACCCCTTGTATGTCATGAACCCCATGCCCATTGAGTTTTGATCCTTAACCACTTCATCCAATTTACATGGCTTAGAGAGGGATCAGTTGGGAAATGCTCCTTGACCCAAGGAAGATCTTCCCAATAGGACACCTCTTCAAGCCTCCCATATCCAAGCTTGGCAAGTCGCATAATGTCTTTGAGAACTTACTTGTTTGACATGGTAATATTTGATACACATGCTTAGGTGGCTCATTTATTGATTTGATTTACTCATCATGATATTTTGACTTTAGATCCTTGGAGGGCGTGCTTGTTTGTCTTTGCAGGATCTAGTTGGTGGACAGTTTTAGAGGAACAAACCTACCTTGGGCTTCCATGGGGCTTGAATCCCACAGGTTGGATGCCAAGGGACCGCATGTCGGATGAGAGATATGTACCTTTGAAGGCCTAGAATATGACTTGAGAGACATGACCTAGCCCTCACATGCCAAACATTTTTCCTAGGAGAGGCAAAACATCATTTTTTGAGACATGGTGTCATGCTTGAGGGGCTTGAGGTGGTGGCGACTAAACATGGCACGTTTTCAAGGAAGAAACCCTTGGATAATGAATATGACGGGTGGATTGGAGACACGTGACCTTTGGAGGCCCAACCCTACCATCTCCAACTCAACATTTGGCCTAAAGGTGCCAAAACGTCCCTCCTAAAGGGGTGACGTCACCCTTAGGGTTTTCATTTGTGTAAAAAGTAGAATTTAAAGTGAATTGTTTAATATTATTTGTGTAAATGGGAAAGATTAGGGTTGTTGACCCCTAGTCTTTTGGTTTACCCTAAAATTATGTGGACAAACTATTTTGGTGACATTTTGTATTAATAGAGATCATAAGATCTCATTTCAAAACATAACTCTCCCATCTTGGAGAGGTACTTAAACTGAAATTTTCGTTGTATTTAGTTATTTCTCTCTTTTTCTCTTGTGTATGGCTACTTTCTTGGTTATTTGGTTGATGGAAGTGATGTGCGAGCCTTGGAAGGCTCTTCTTTTCTATTGTGGTGGTTTATCTTAGCATTTTCATTGAATTGGTAAGGATTTTTGCATAGTATTATCATTTTGTTTCAATACAAGGTTATTTTGATAGATATAGGTGGGAAGTATAAGGGAATACACCCCCGCCTTAGCCTCCATCACTTTATGCTTAAATTTTATTAGTTTAACAAGGGTTTGCTAAGAGAAGTATAAGTTCATACACCCTCTTAACCTAAACCCTAGCTAGGGATGCTTGCCTTGGGGAGTAAGAGGAGTTACACTCCCAAGGAGGTAGTACCTTTAGCTCTTTATTTTCTTGAATCCATTAACCCAATCATTAAAGGAACTAGTCATCACTTGTTGCATTGGAGATATAAAATTGTTTCTTTTGGAAACATGAAATTTCGTGATTTTGAAGTTGTTCCTAGTGGAATCAAATCTATGTTATAAATGATTGATTGAGCCACTAGGGCATTTAATTTCTCCAAGTATTTCTTTTTTTTGTTACAAATTTAACCTACAAACATTAGGGTTGCAGAAAACCCTAACCAAACTCTTCAATAACTCCTAATTTAACCATTGAAAGTTGCCTAAAATCTGCCCACATAATCTACTAAGTACAATGCATCTTTTGACAAGTTTTGAGAAAGTTTTAGTGGTTAAATATCTTGGTGTAATAATAATTTTTTTACACCCATAAGGCTGATAAATACCACTGCATTTATATTTTTATTACAACCTTGATTTTTGTGCTAAATTCTTGTTCTATCATTGTTGAGCAAAACTAGTTTTTACTAGCTTTTCTCGTGCTTATTCAATTGGAATTTTATCACTTATATTGTAGCCCTTATTATATTTTATGTGCTGATATATATCATTGATTATTTATGCAATTAGGGACATCAATCTTAACTTGTTTTCCACCTAACATTACTATATGCAAGTGTGTCTTTTCTTATGTCTCGGGTAGGTACAAACACACTTTGAAGGCATCCGAAGACTTGGCAACCTTAAACCACCTAGAGACGAGTCATAAAATCCATATTTCATCTTTCATCACTGACATTTAGGGGGGTACTTCTCTTCTTTCCCTTACATCCATCTCAATCCCCCCAGGGTCACCGAGATCACCTCCCTAGACCGACCTAGTCACCTTCGAAGTGCGAGACCTATATCGAGGTGACATTGGGTATAGTGTCCCTTAGTTGTTGCCATTTTGGTGGTTGGATCAAGATTTTCCCAACCTACAACTTGTGAGATAACAGGTACCAACCAAACAACCCACTCTGGATGTTCAAAATATGCAAATACCAACTCAAAACATGCTTTTCTTATTTAATTGTTCACGCCCAAGTATTAATCAACAATACATTTGCACATTTATTATATAATCAAACAATACAATATGCAATTACTTATAACTTGTCATTGTTTCTCACTATAGACAATAGATATTGTCATCATTATACATGTTTGCATATGTGCATGTAGGTAATTGATGAAACACATGGATTGAGGGTGAGCTATTGGTATGTGTTTTGATTTATTATGCCTAAATAGAATATAATGTTGGCTATATGAGGTATTTCGTTCATTTACACAAGGGACATGATTTTATTTTGGGCTATGGAGGATAGTTTACATAGGACACAAGATTATGTCACTAAAAATATATGAAGGAGAATTCACAACAAAAAAGACACCAATGACTCAAATAATTGACAATTGAATTGTGGATACCAACTAGAAATGCAATTAAATAAGAAATTGAGTTATAGGTTCAACAAGCAATCCAATTAGAGGAGGAATCAAGCCATATGTAGAACCAATGATTCAATTAAGGAAGAAATTGAGGTGTATGTGTTTTGTAGGGAATTAACAAATTGCACAAGCAATAATTTAACCCAACATTCAAGCAAATTGGTGATTGGAATTAAATTCATGTTGTTGGAATTAATTAACACAAGAACTAAAACAAGCAAAGAGAGAACCGAGATCACACAATAATAATACTCCATAGACACAGAGATTATGTTGGAGAAAATCCAAAGGAAAAACTCTAACATCAAATTACTATGCTCAAGGTTTATTTCTCAATAATTATATAATTACAATGGTGTTTTGGCTCTCTAGAACAATACACATTACAATCACAAGAACTTGTATGCATTCTCTCTTTTATCTACCAAGAACCCCTTCTTAAATGCTATGAATGATTTTATTAGTAGGGTTGGTTTGTTGAGATAATATAGAAGGCTAGACATCCCCAACTCTTCAACTCCCCATAGGCAATGCTCTTTGTCTTATCTTGTCTTTTTTGGCAACATTCCAATTCATGGTTATCTTTTTATTTGTCCTTTTATTTAGTTTTTCTCTCTTCTCTATCGAGAACCTATTCTCAAATGTTGTGAATGAGTTTATTAGTAGGGTTGGTTTGTTGGGATCATATAGAAGGCCAGACATCCCCAACTCTTCAATTCCCCATAGGCAACACTCTTTGTCTCCTCTTGTATTTTCTGGCAACATTCTAATTCATGGTTCTTTTTTTATTTGTCCTTTACTTTAGTTTTTAATTATTTTGTGTTTATATTGGCAATGTAGCACTTTGGAGGTGATTTGTAGTGGATCGAACTAGTGTGGGGCCCTTGACATTGTCTACAATATCCTCTAACCTCATCATCAACTTTGTAGCCATGATCTTCACTTGTGTAGCCAATCTTCTAGTTGTGTTGAGTGTTTTGTGTTGAGATAATCTATTAAACCATTCGATGGTTGTTATGGATCTACTTTGTGTTAGCGTCAGAAATCACTCTTGGATTGCAGTAGGAGTAGAGTCCGACGCCCATCAGTTTATGTCATGATTTGTTTATAAAAAGGAGGTAATTGAATGGAAGTTAACTCAAAACAATATTGTTCTAACTCCGAAACTAGGCTAGGCATGCATGGGCAAGTGAGGTCTTAGATAAACTTCAGACAATAAGTTGTAGTAAGGGTGAATAGGGGGAAGACTTGTATAAGAGAAATGCAAAGGTCTGTCGTAAACAATAGGTTTCTAACAGACTGTAGGAGAAAACATCTAAACGCAAGATCTTCTTGCATTCAAACGCAGAAAACTGGAGAATACGACAATGCAACAATAAATCCTTTATCGTAACATAATCGCAATAATTCATGTGAATCAGTCAATCATGAACTCCCTCAGTATGAGATGAAAACTAGATGGGGTAAGAAAATTGTCTTTCATTAAACAAGAAATCTTACATACATATGCATAACCAGAGAACTAGAGTGTCTATTAAAACTTTACAATCGGGAACTTCGCTCTACAATCCATCCCCCTACAAAATTATGGTGAAAACACCTTCATATATTAAAACAAAAACCCCACGTAGCCCCACTCAAGAAACAACAATAAAAGAATTATATTTGCATGGCTTCTGACAGTCTGCGCATGCAAACTCCGGACGATCATGTGCTTCTGGCAGACACAATCGGCCCCCTGACTGTCCTATAGGTTAATCAACATGATTTTAGTCCTCTACCAGACTTTCCATTTATAGCGGAGATGATGTTTAACCACCTCCAACAACTGCAATAAATGTTATCTAGAGATCAGGAACAACCTTAGTCAACTCTGCCTCCTGGGACATGGAGGTCTCCTCCTGGTGCCACCTGGATCAGCTTGAACGGTCGGACTGCTACGCGGGAACCCCTGTGGTGGATGTGGACGAAGGCGTGACGAGGGGGTGAAGGTGTGAACACTGCGGAGGTGGTGGCGGGAACTGTGACATCGGCTGAGGGATGTCACGCAGTCTAAAAAGGACATAGGTTGAGGCGATGTGGAGTGCATGGGGTACGTGTGAATGGTGGAAGGCTCTAAGGTGAAGATGGTTGGTGGGGAGAGACACCTAGAGGGAGGCGAGAGGATGATGCGTCAAGGAGGGACCATGTGGGTGGATGCGGCAGGATACGAGAGGGCATTGAACTGAGGAGGGAACGACGTGGAAGCGATATGATAGGTAGGGGGGGGCCACTCGTAGCTCAGATATTGCATCGCGTGTCCTCAGATGAACAGTCCCAATCCCTTAGGGATTTCTGGCGTCGAGAGTTCGCGATGGACTTCCTCCTCTAAATCCCAACTAACAAAACCGTGAAAGCACGGATGTGTGCCATGTGTCCTTTAGAGGAACGACCGAGATGGCCTTTGACATTAGAAGAGGGCTACCTCCATTACAAGGCTCGCTTGATGTGACCGGGCGCTAGGACCATGGGTTTAGCTTCAAAGGCACTTATCGGTATTTCACATTTCGGAAATTTTTGCCGCAGTGGATGGGAGGTCCCTTGTCTCTCAAAATGCCAATTCCCGAAATGTCGTCTGGCTGCCACCTGTCCCAACTGGATCGGACGGTTGATATGACGTCGGTGGCTTGGGGCATGTCCCATCACATGGCGCGAGCCAACACCCTTTTCCCAAGTTTGTGCCTCTTGTGATCGAGTGCCATGATCGTGGGCCCGACTCTGGGCGCTTTCGACATTTCAAGGTTCGAGGTTTCGAGATGTATAGTGACGAGAAACCATCACCCTTCGAACTCCCGAATGCCAAAATGTCAACGTGACTAGATCTCGTGCCACGCTTCCTTTGGATGGATGACTGATAACCTGTCTTGCATGTAATATAGGCACTATCCATCGTGCTAATCCCGATGCAACTCTGTCAACTGGGATTCCCCGCCGACCGTCGATCTGCTTCGCCAATTGATCCTTGCCGTTGAAATCAGACTGCTCGCTCGCTTGATTTTTAAACCTAAAATGGACTTCTCCTATGGGTTGTGCTCAGCGCTTAGGCTGTGGTCTTGGACTGGAAATGGGTTTTCACACCCCCTTTCTTGGAATTCTACATCAAGGGTCTGAAATCGGGAAAAAAATCCCTACTTGCAAGAATTGGTGCTAACATTAGGCTCCATGGGGGATAGAGTCATCCCTGTGATGCTCTAAGAACTCATTTTGCAGCTTCAGTGCCTTCTGTTGGGCTATGGAGTCATTTACTAAGAAGAAAAATAAAAAATGAAAATAAACAAAGAAACAAAAGGACAATACAAACAAAGGAGTCGTCTAAGGCTCAAACAAAACATTTCTTCAGAAAATGCCCATTTACTGGGTTGTTGAAAACCTATTCACCCTCCAAATCCTGCAACCTGTACGTGTTGTTTGAGAAAACCTCAGAGATTTTGAAAGGCCCGATCCATAGGGCATCAAACTTGTTGTTTTTTCCCTTATCTTGCATGGGTGCATCCCACTTAAGCACCAAATCCCCGATCTCAAACTCTTTCTTCTTGAATTTCCTGTCAAAAGCCAATTTGACCTTCTGTTGATGGTCCTGAATTTTGTCCATTACCTACTCTCTGGCCTGTTGTACTTCCACTAGTTGATGGACTCTTCTGATCATGTCATTAGTCTCTTCTTGATGATCCTGGAAGAAATTTTCTACAGGAATGGCTAGCTGAGAAGGGAAAACAACTTCTTCTCCATAAACTAATTGGAAAGGGGAGATGCCTATAGATCTCTTTGTGGTCACTCGATCGGCCCATAGAGAGAATTTCAACTTTGAATCCTAGGCCTTTTTGTTGTCCTCCAATAGTTTTTTGATGATCCTTATCAGGATTTTGTTGGAGGACTTTGCTAAACCATTACCCTGGGGATAGTATGGGGTGGAGTGAATCAGTTTGATCTCGAATTGCTCACAGAACTTGGCTAACGACTCAGCCTTGAATGAGGTTGCGTTATTAGTAACAATCTTTCTTGGGCAGTCGAATCTTGTGATGAGGTCTTCCAGGAATCCAATAATTACCTTGTGGGAAGCACTCCTGGTGGGGATAACTTCAATCCACTTAGTAAAGAAATCTGTGGCAGTCAGGATCCATCTGTGCTGCTCACTGGAAGCAGGGTGGAGTTCTCCAATAAAATATAGGCCCCATTGTTGGAAAGGTCCTAGAACAACTACAGGCTTTAAAGGCATAGATTTGAGTTGTTGCTTTCCTGAAAATATTTGGCATGGGATGCAAGCTTTGACCCTTCTGCAGACATCAGTGAATACGGTGGGCTAGTAGTACCCAGCCCTGAGGATTTTGTAGGCTGTGGTCTTCCAGAAATGGTTCCCTCCGCATAGGCCGCTGTGAAATTCAACCATGATCTTGTCGACCTCTTGTGGATTCATGCATTTTAAAAGCACCCCAAGGGGGTCTTTCCAATATAAAATTTGATCAACAAGGCAGTATCTGACTGCTTTGAGCTTCAGAGCTCTTGTCTTGTTTCTTTGTAGGCCATTTGGAGGCCGCAACTCCTGCAGAAAATATATGACATCCTTATACCAAGGACATCAAGCCAATAGGGTTTTTGTTTGAGGGTCTACATCAAACAATTGATTCTGCTAATTTTATGAACATGCATTCATGAAATCTACCCCCAAGGCTTTGCAATTTGCTTCAGCCAACAACTTGGCTAAGCCTTGACCTTTGATCAATTTGGTAGGCCTTATTTCCAAGTCAAACTCCAGGATCTTGGCTATCCACTTACTGCTCCTCCCGTCTATGTCGGGTTGTACAAGGATGTCCTTCACAGAGGCTGAAGGAACGTATGTGGTCACTTTTGAGTGCAATACGTAGACTCTGAAAGATTTGAGAGATTTCACTAAGGCATAGGCCTATTTCTCCATGATTCCATACCTGATTTCTGCATCCCTTAACACTTTACTGAAGAAGGCAATGGGTTTCTCTTGCCCTTCCTCATTTTTCTGCAATAAGACCGCTGCTACTGTATCAAAAGAAGCGAAGGAAAAAAATAAGAAGTCTTTGGAATAGTCAAGACTGATCAGCACAGGTGCCCTAGTCAATGCCCTTTTTATTTGGATAAAAGATTTCCTGGGTTCAGCGATCCATTTCACTTCATTTCCCTTCCTGATCATGGTTGTGATGTGTTTCACCAGCTCAACAAAATTTGAGACGAATCTCCTCAGAAAATTAATCTTCCCCAAAAAGGCCTAAACTTCCTTCTTAGATCTGGGAAGTGACAGGGTCTGAATTTCCTCTACCCTACTGGGATCAATTCTTAATCCCTTTGTTGATACTATATGGCCTAGCAACTTCCCCTCCTTCATGGAAAATAAAGATTTCTTGGGGTTTAAGGATAGGCCAAACCTCCGACACTTCAAAAAAAAAATTCTCAGATGACAGTAATGGTCTTTGTCAGACCCGGAAAAGACTGTTATGTCATCCAGATAGATCACCACAAACTTATCTTTCTCCCCAATGAAGGCTATGTCCATGGCTCACTGAAATGTTTCTCTTGCATTCATCAATCCAAAAGGCATTTTGGCATACATGAATGTGCCCCAAGGAGTGGTGAAGGTCATTTTTTCTCTGTCCTCAGGCATGAATGATATATGATTATAGCCAGAAAAAACCATCAATCATGGATATCCTAGATGCACCAGTTACCCTCTGCAGTATTTGTTCCATGTTGGGAAAGGGGTAGTTGTCTTTCTTTGAGCTCCTATTCAAGTTCCTGAAATCAACACAGAGCCTGATTTCTCCACTTTTTTTTCTCATCGGGACCAAATTGGCTGCCCATTTGGAATATCTCAAAGGGACAATGATTTGGGCATCTAACAATTTCTTCACTTCTCTCTCCATGATGGGCAACAACATGGGATTTATCTGTCTCAGCTTCTTCCTGAATGGCATAGCCTCTTCTTTCAATGGAATCTTGTGCTCGATGACAGATGTGTCATAAGTCTTGAGGTCTTCATAGGCCCATGCAAACACATTATCAAATTCCTTTAATAACTCAGTATATTCCACCCTCTATTCATTGGTCAGGCTGCTTGATAATTTGACAAACTTAGGCTCCTCCCGTGTGCCAATGTTACACTCAGTTGTGTCGGCATCTTCATTTGAAACCTTACCCTTTACTGCCACATCATTCCCATCGAACAATCTTTCTAAAGGGACTAGTCCCCTCGGAATGTGATTGCTAGGCAGCTGAATAATCTGGTGATTAGCAATTTCATTTAAAAAAACCTTAGGGTGAGGGTCACCTTCCAGGTCAGGATCCTGATCAATGTGAAATGTAGAAAATTCATCAACAGATTGGAGAAATTTTTTGATTTCCAAATCATCTTCGAATACCTTCCAATGCTTGACATTGTTCGGTACATAGGGCCTATATTTTATTTCAACATCATATTTGACCATAGGCGGCAGAGGAACTTTGAGAAAACTAGCTGAGACAGCCAAAGAATCGGCTGAAGTGTTTTTCCCCCTCGGAATGAAAGAAATGTTAAAATCCAATAAGAAACTATCAATCAGGTTCCATACCTCATTTCTGTAATTTCTGAGCCGAGGATGATTAGCATGATAAGCATTTCTGACTTGCTATATAATCAACTCAGCATCTCCAAATATTGTTGTCTCTTTAATTCCCATTTCTTTTCCAGCCCTCATACCCAGAACAAGAGCTTCATATTCCGCCACATTGTTGGTAGTTTCAAATTCTAGCTTGTATGACAGGGATATGGTCTCTTGACAAGGTGATATGAGAACCACTCCAGCGCCAGCGCCTTCGCTAGAAGAAGCTCCGTCGAAGAACATCTTCCAAACAGAGATGGTTGGAGGGGGAATCTGATAATTAGGATTTGGTTGTTTTCTGACTTGGACAGGGTCTTCAGGAGTATCAGTGAGCTGCAATAAACTAGACCCCAAATCAGTGTCAAGTGTGAAGATAGGATGATTGGTGGGGTTTGCTTCGTCACTAACAATGTAGGCCAGCTGAGCTTCCCTATATAACCTCATTTTTTCCCCTCCGAAGATTGGAATGGTGGCATATGTGAGATCCATCTGTAATGCTCCTCCAAGCTTTTTAATCCAAGATCTTGACAACAACATGCCGAATTTGGGGGGGACATCAGCTACCACAATATCCATGACCACACTCTTCATGGGCAACTGAAACAAAGAAACCACCAGGTCTTTGATGACTCCCAAACACTGCACTCTCCTTGAATCAAAAGAGTACAAATCATGATAAGTCTTTGTCACCTCCAGTCCCAATTCTTCCATTACTATTTTGGGCATAAGGTTATGGGAAGCCCCTAAATCCATGAGGAAGTTATGCAACACTTTATCATGTATGTTCAGGGATGTGTAGAAAGGATGGGATGAATCATCTCTATCTTCTACCATGGGCCCTAGGACAATTGTTGGCTTTTCATCTTGGAGATTTATTGAGTTCGTGGAAGGCTGGGGGGGCTCAGATTGTAGCATCTTGGAGAGGGACCTTTTGAAATCTTCATTTTTCACTAGTTCAGATAGGGGTACAGGGATTCTAATCTTCTGAATTTCATGCTCAAAATTAAAGGAGGGAATAGGCTTAGGAGCTTCCCTTACCTCAGAGACAGGTTCCTTGGTTGTTGGCGAAGTATTCTGAGTTTTCTTTCCTTTAGTGGTGGTTGCTGCAACTTTAGTAGGCCTTTCCGCTATGAGGGGTTGATCCTGGCTATCAAAATTCCCTTCTTTCTTTTTTGACCTGAGATTATATCTGTTAGGAGTGTTGCTAGCTTTTTCCCCTCTACTCAACTCGTTGATTTGAGTGTTGATAAGGGATTCTTCATATATAGATTGAGTCAAATGAGGAAATGGGGAAGTGTCCTCGATGCAGTGGATCTCAGGGTCGAGTTCATCCACCCCCTCCCCTTCCTCATGAGAAACTAGGTTGTTCTGGAGAGGGATTTGAATCCTCTGATCATCTCTATCTCTGCTCTTTTTTTCCCTTGGGAAAGCCTGTGGCACATTGTTATTAGGCTTCTTGAAGCCCCTGCTATCTATATTTTGGGGGTTTCTATACATGGGCTTCCCTTCTAATTCCCACCTTTCCATCCTGGCAGAAAGTGATTTTAGCACTCTAGTTGTCTCATTTGTTTGAAGGGGCAGGGGAGAGGAACTAGATGGGGAGGCTTTAGGCCTCTTCCTGGATATGTTTCTATCAGCAGTGTTCCTGAGTCGGTCAACAGCCAATATGTTAGATTCTACCTCCACAGCTGCATCCTGCATGTGGGCCAGAGTAGTGGCTATTCTTTCCCTCAACATGAGGCAGAAATTGGGATCAAAGGCGCTAGCATAAGTGATCTTTGAAGAGGATTCAGAGGGTTTTATCTCAGCAGGGATTTTATTGTACATTTTATTGAATCTCTTGGAGAAGTCAGAGACAGACTCTCCTTCTTTTCTCTTCAAAGACCCAAACTCTGTCATGTAATACATGAAGTCTTTTTTATCTCCCCACTGTCTCAAAAAGGAATTATCCAAATATTTGATCCCATCAATAGATCCAGGAGGCAGGGCCTTAAACCATTTTCTAGCCTCGCCTTGAAGACTATGGACAAAAATCCTCATCCATACGTTTGCATGCATGATAACATTATCATCTGTAAAACTGTAAAAGGATTCTAGGTGTTCTTCTGCAGTTACGTCCCCCTCACTTGTAAACTTGGGAAACTGCTTGAGGTAACCATCTGTTGGGAGGGCATTGAGAGGCTGAGGTAACACAAGGGGAGCATACCTAGCGGCTATAATAGCCTCCATTCTGTTCATAGGGGGATTTTCTCCTGCCATAGGGATATTATGTGGAGGAGAACTCGGAGGAGAAGGAGCTCGAAAAGGGGATACTGGGGATGAGCTTCTAAGTGGAATGGGAAACAATAGGGGATTTAGGGAGAAGGATAATGGGCTTAAGCCAGCAGATGCTTCTCTTTGTGCAAAAGCAACAACAATAACAAGAGGAGGAGTGGTAAAGCTAGGAGTGGGGAAATCTTCTGTGGTCCTGGGTCAATGCCAAGGTACAACTTCAAGGGAGAGGGGAGTGAAAAGGATTTCTCCCTCCAATCCCAGACCAGGGGGGGAAAAATCAACAGGAACACTCTCGAAATTCAGGAAACGGGAAGCTTCAGAAAAAGGTATGCTAAGAAACTGAGGAGGAGAAAATGGAGTTCCTACAGAAGGAGATGGTGGATTACCTAGTTCGGCGGTGAAAGCTTCTCCTTCAGAGGCCTTTCCTTTTCTAAGAACCACCTCCGGATCAGTTTCAAGTGTAGCTAGAGGCATTTGTGGATGGGACCGCATGTGTCTGCCTATGAAAGCCACAATTAACACGGCAGTTTCACCACAGTGGAGTCGTCACAATGGAGTCGCCAGGTGCATAGTAGCAATCTTCAAAGGCTCTGATACCTAATGCACCTTTAGAATCAGAGGCTCAATGTCGTTCAATATCGGGGAAAATTTTCAACTTCGATCCCCGGCAACGACGCCAGAAATGTTAGCGTCAGAAGTCACTCCTGGATTGCAGCAGGAGCAGAGCCCAACGCCCATCATTTTATGTCACGATTTGTTTATAAAAAGGAGGTAATTGAATGGAATTTAACTCAAAACAATATTGTTCTAACTCTGAAACTAGGTCAGGCATGCATGGGCAAGTGAGGTCTTAGATAAACTTCAGACAGTGAGTTGTAGTAAGGGTGAATAGGGGGAAGACTTGTATAAGATAAATGAAAAGGTCTGTCGTAAACAACACGTTTCTAACAAACTGTAGGAGAAAACATCTAAACACGAGATCTTCTTGCATTCAAACAAAAAAAACTGGAGAATATGACAATGCAACAATAAATCCTTTATCGTAACATAATCGCAATAATTCATGTGAATCATTCAATCATGAACTCCCTTAGTATGAGATGAAAACTAGATGGGGTAATAAAACTGTCTGTCATTAAACAAGAAATATTACATACAGATGCATAACCAGAGAACTAGAGTGTCTATTAAAACTTTACAATCGGGAGCTTCGCTCTACCATCCATCCCCCTACAAAATTATGGCGAAAATGCCTTCATATATTCCAACAAAAACCCCTCGCAGCCCCACTCAAGAAACAACAATAAAATCATTATATTTGCATGGCTTTTGACAGTCTGCACATACAAACTCCGGACAATTGTGCACTTCTGACAGACGCAATCAGCCCCCTGACTGTCCTGCAGGTGAATCGACATGCTTTTAGTCCTCTACCGGACTTTCCATTTACAGCGGAGACAATGTTTAACCACCTCTAGCAACTACAATAACTGCTATCTAGAGATTAGGAACAACCTTAGTCAACTCTACCTCCTGGGACGTGGAGGTCTCCTCCTGGTGCCACCTGGATCAGCTTGAACGGTCAGACTACTACGTAGAAACCCTTGTGGCGGATGTGGATGAAGGTGTGACGAGGGGGTGAAGGTGTGAACACTACGGAGGCAGTGGAAGGAACTGTGACATCAACTGAGGGATGTCACGCAGTCTGAAAAGGACACAGGTGGAGGCGACGTGGAGCGCAGGGGTATGTGTGAATGGTGGAAGGATCTAAGGTGGAGATGACTGGGGGGGAGAGACACCTGGAGGGAGGTGAGAGGACGATGCGTCGAAGAGGGACCATGTGGGTGGACGCGGCAGGATACGAGAGGGCGTTGAACTGAGGAGGGAACGACGTGGAAGCGATATGACAGGCAGGGGGGCCCCACTCGTGGCTCAGATATTGCGCCGTGTGTCCTCAGATGAACGGTCCCAATCCCTTCGAGATTTCTGGTGTTGGGAGTTCGCGATGGACTTCCTCCTCAAAATCCCGACTAACCAAACTGTGAAAGCATAGATGTGTGTTGCGTGTCCTTCAAAGGAACGATCGAGATGGCCTTTGATGTTAGAAGAGGGCTACCTCCATTACCAGGCTCACTTGATGTGACCGGGCGTTAGGACCATGGGTTTAGCTTCAAAGGCACTTATCAGTATTTCTCATTTCGACGATTTCTGCCGCAGTGAATGGGAGGTCCCTTGTCTCTCGAAATGTTGATTCCTGAAACGCCATCTGGCTGCCACCTGTCCCAACTGGATCGGACGGTTGATATGATGTTGGCGGCTTGGGGCCTGTCCCATCACATGGCATGCACTGGCACCCTTTTCCCAAGTTTGTGCCTCTTGTGATCGAGTTCCATGACCGTGGGCCCGACTCTGGGTTCTTTCGGCGTTTCGGGGTTCGGGGTTTCAAGATGTATAGTGACGAGAAACCATCACCCTTCGAACTCCTGAATGCTAAAATGTCGACGCGACTATATCTCGCACCACACATCCTTTGGATGGACGGATGATAACCTGTCTTGCATGTAATATAGGCGCTATCCATCGCGCTAATTCTGGTGAAACTCTGTCAACTGGGATTCCCCGCCGACCGTCGATCTGCTTCGCCAATTGATCCTTTCCGTTGAAATCAGACTTCTCGCTCGCTTGATTTTTAAACCTGAAATGGACTTCTCCTATGGGTTGTGCTCGGTGCTTAGGATGTGGCCTTGGACTAGAAATGGGTTTTCACACCCCCTTTCTTCGCATTCTACATCAAGGGTCTGAAATCGGGAAAAAACTTTCTGCTTGCAAGAATTGGTGCTAACACTTTAGAACACTAGTGGTGTGAAATTAACCATTTTTGTTGTGCTTCATAGTGCATAAACATCGAGATTACAACAAAATACATACAAAATACTAATATATATATATATATATATATATATA
>ML792378.1:70248-91412 GCA_009831015.1 Picea engelmannii | reverse complement strand
GTGCTTGAAAAGAAGAAATCATTATTTAAATGATAAAGTATTGGAGAATTTTCTATTCATGGAAAGTGGGTAACCCTAAAATAAGGAAAATAGGTTAAGTGACCTAGAAATGGGTTAAGTAACCTAAAAATGGGTTAAGTGACTTAGAATATGAAAGTATAAATAAGAATCTAGGATATCTTGTAAAAAGTACATTTTGAGTGAGAATCCTTTGTGGATCAATGGAGAGCTTCTTGGTAATATCTTTTGGAGTATTGATGGAGATATTCTTGTGAGAGAATCTTATTGGTGTGGAACTCTTGAGCATGATTGAAGATCTATTCTAAGGAAGAGAGCAAGAGGAGGATCTCATAAACGCATCAAAGTTTCGGCAATGTCGGAGATCTTGACGGAAAAAGTCTCGGAGTCACAGAAAACCCTATTTTTTGATGTACACACGGGTTGTTTGTGTATAGGGTACGTACACACGAGGGTTGGCTGTGTATAGGGTGAGTGTACATGCGGGATGACTATGTATAGGGAGCGTGGACTCAATAAAATCATGGAGATTTGTGTTTCAGTTGGTGCCAAGCTCTTGGATGATGAAGCAGGTTCTAGATCTGCATTCTATGGCCTCAGATCTATCACTCAGACAGTGGTATGGTTACATTATTGTCTTGATAGATACTATTTCTTGATATGTTGTGAATGCTTAGGGAATTCTTGGTATGGCTTCTATGATGTGGTTTAGTTTGGTTGATTTGGTTGATGGAGTGAGCAACACTCTTGTGATTCAGTAGTGACATGATTTCTATGGTATACTAGTAATTTGTACATGATTGAGATAGCATTCATATTGATTTGATGTGGAGCATGAGCAATCTATTGGAGAGCTTGGATGTGTTGTGACTGGCTGTGGATCAGTTTGGACAGTTGAAGACAAAAGAGAAAGTGATTGTAGGTTGCAGAGGATGTGGGCATGTTGCTCAGAAGCATATGTTTGTTTCATTATACATTGGTTGCGTTCACACATGGGGTGTAGTGAGCCAGGGCGCGTGCACAGGTGGGTTGCACTACTAACAGGTCACGTACCTGTTGAGAGATTGATATATGTTGAGGATTGTTGCCTCATCTCAGTTGGTGTTGAGGGTGTAAGCTGAGTCTTGCATATAGAGCTAGTGCTCTTGTAGAGTTGTACTCTATTCAGTTGTTGCTGATAAACCCAAGGATTGTAGTCCGTAATAAAAAGAAAATTGTACATACATCTTGTGTTCTTTGTGTCCATTGTGATGATGACTTGTTGATGATATATTGTTGATATGTGCCTACATCTAACTGGTTATAAATGACAGCAATGGGTAATGAATAAATGTTGAATGCTAATTGATGAGTTTTTGTGCAAGAGGGAAGTTTTGGGAAAAAGAGCACCACACTCATTCACCCCCCCTCTAAGTGTGGTAGGTGTGTCCAACATCATCTGTGTTAAATTGTGACTTGGTATTTTTTCTTTTGTCTCCACATTTATTTTTGCATCTGTTATATTTAGAAAATTATATAAAATGTTGAATTTTTCAGCAATATTTTATTTATAAAAAATCACCCTAAGCCCTTGTACTAATACTTGTGGATTAGGAAACAAATTTTGAGGCTATAAACATAGGGTGATATTCCCGTCTATCTTGCCTTAGCCAAGAGAGATCTGGAAATGCTTGAGTAATATTATTTCATATCTTTTCCTCAACATTTATTTGGCGACCACACTGGGGAGATCTTCCATATCTCTATGGTTGTTTTTTTATGCTTGATTATCATTGAATATATCTACTTTTATGATATTGATTCTTTGACTGCTTCATTTCTTAATGACTGTACCTATTGCAAGGAAGCCTAATATTGAGCCAGGTCTTCAATATCAAACCAACATTGCTTTAAACTTGTTTAATTCCATCTTAGATACTTCTAATACCCGGGTTGAGCTTAATCTCTCATGGGAAGGAATTGAACAAGACATAAGTGCCCAAAAATGTTGGGAAGCTAGGCAAAGACAGCTTAGGAATCATCCATAGATTTCTTTTTCCTTCAGTTTTCATCTTATTTTCATATCCTTAGACCCTCGTTTTTCTAGGAGAAGAAGAGGTTTATCACCGGAAATTAATCCTATTGCTGAAATAGGAAGAAGGATCGTTGTGTTATCAACCCAACAAAGTGATCTAAGGAGAACCTTGTCTGATTCATCTAGTTCGTCTTTCTCTCCCTTACCTATCATCCAAAAGATGGTATCTAGTGGTGGATCTGGTGGCACTAGAGGTGCTTCTTCATCTCAAACTTCAACTTTGCCAATGATTGGTATCTTGTATAGTCACCAAGTCCCTGTCCAATCTACCAAAAACCCCGCCAAAGTCATTAAAAATTATGGGCTTTTTCAGTTTGAATAAGATGTTACAACCACCTTGTGGCATGTTTCCTCCCCTCTTAACCTGACACCTACTACTCGTCCACTTCCTAAATTCAAAGAGCATCTCCCTAGGTTTTCAGGGAATAACATTGTCACTAGAAATGAACACTTGGTGGCATTTTCTAATTCCTATCACAACATAGGAGCCAATGACAATGATACTTGTATGCGCTTATTTGTGAATTCCCTTGAAGGGAAGGTTGCGGCTGATTTCTTCGTTATCCCTCCTAATATTTTATCTACTTGGGAGGAGTTAGTCTATTGGTTAAAATATACCTATGGGAAATCCAAAAGCCTGGCTGAGCAGTTATGGGAATAAAATAACATCGCTTATAAGAATGGTGAGACTATCAAGTTTTTCAACTTGCATTTCACCAAGTTATACAATCAAATCCCTGAACTCATTCGACCTCAGAACCAAGCGGCTTTCATGAATTATTATAATGCATTACCTTCCCCCTATCGTCATAGACTTGAGGAAAAGTCCATTGAAAACCTTGGTTTCGCTTTGCATACTTGTTTAGAGTATGAAGAACAACTTGAAAGAACAGGTCTTCCTAAGGGAGATTCAATTAAATAGATAGACATGTATTCCCTCTTACAGCTTGTACAAGACATGAATAATAGAATGATAGCATATGAGTGAAAAGGAAATGTCTCCTCTCTTACCCCTAGAGCTTCATCTTCTTCGGCACCCCTCTTTAGAAATCCAAATGAAAATAATTTTCAGTCTAAAGCTATCATGCCTCGTAGTTGGTGTAAATTTTGTGAGGAACACCACAAGGAAAGTACATGTGAGGTAAAGAAGAGTTCCAAAGATAAAATATTTAGTAAGAGACCTGAAACTACTATTGTTTTCCTAGACTTTACAGAGCCAGAGGATGTTATGATCATAAATACTAGGAATAAATCCTATTCTCCTAAAAGAAAATATGATCCTCCCCACAACTCTTCTAGCCCAATATCATCTTCGCCAACTGCTACCGTTCAAGTTCCTAAGGCTCTTGACAGTCAAGGAACTACCTCCCCTCTCCCCTCTTCCAAATACAACATTTTAAATCAGTTGGCCAACATCAAAGAATATGCAACCCTCCTGGACATGGTTGTCATCCCTGAACAACAAAAGCATCTAAAAAAATTCATTGAAGCAAAAGATCTAGTTGTAGCCAACCTCTCTAAAGAGGTAGATGAAGAGGATTCGCCTGTAAATAAATTAGGTGTACATAAATTTAGACACCTTGTAAAAAAAAAACCGTTTTATATTTCTCTAAAGATTATGGATAAGATTGTCCATTGTTGCCTCATTGAAGATGGTTCGGGCCCAAGTGTAATGTCGAAGATTATTATGGAAGATCTAGGCTTGTCTTGTACAAATGAAAATTCCAGAAGCATGCTCTTTTATAATAGTTTACAACAAATGACCATAGGTTAAATCAAGGACGTGACCTTGGTTTTGTGTGTGCACCCTGAAATAAGGACAACCCTTAATATTCAAGTAATCGATATGCCAGTAAGTAACTACTCGATCATCTTAGAAGAGATTGGAAATCTTTGACAAGTAGATACCTCTCACTTGAAGGGACACACTTATCTATTCCTTGAAATGGTAAAAACATCATAGTCCTCAGAGAGGGAATAATTTCACCTTACATAGAAAGTGTCCCACAACCTAATGTGAATTATATTGAGGAGTAGTTAGGAGTGTATTCCATCTTTGTTGATGAGGACATCACTACCTTGGAACAAATCGAATTAGATGACGAGATGTGGCATATTCACTTTGATGGTTCATGCTCCAATGAAGGAAATGAAGCTGGTATTATCCTGTACTCTTTTGTGGGAAAAATTCATAACTTTTCCTATAGGTTAGAGTTTTCTTGCACAAACAATGTCACTGAATTTGAAGCATTATTGTTAGGCATTGAAATGCCTATAATTTGGGTTGTGGTCACCTTACAGTTTTTGGGGATTCTGAGCTTATTGTGAACCTTGTATGTAAGATATACTCTCCTAGCAACAAGTTAATGAAACACTACACCCAAACTATTTGGGCGCTTATCTCGAACCTACTATCTTTCAACATCACTCATGTTAAAAGGGAATTGAACTCAATGGCTGATCAGTTAGTTGTTTTTGTAGTCTCTCCTAATCGACAACTTCTACCACAAAGACTTGATTGTACTTTTCAATCTCTGTATCATCCACATATCCCTGACAATATAGATTCATGGCAGGTCTTTCCTAGTGATGGAAGCATATGTGCTTTCATTCAAAATGAACCTTATAAGCCTAAGGAAATTATATCAATAGAAGATAACAAGATTCCTAAAGGATTGACTCCTCTAGAAAGTTCATTTTCATTGAGTGATGTAGACGATAAAGAGAAACATAAAGAAGAGGAGTTGAAAAGGAAGGTGGGTGAAACCATTTCCTTGAACATTAGAACACCCGAGTCTCCAAAGAATGTTAAAATAGGTGTCCAATGTTCTGATGAAGAAAAATTGAAGTTCGTCAGATTGTTTGGTGAATTTCAATATGTTTTTGCTTGGTCTTATGAGGATCTTCGTGGTTTTGATCCTGCTCTTATACAACATGTCATTCATATCAAGGAGGGCATAAAACTAGTTAGGAAAAAACAAATACCCATTAACCCTGCACTGGAAGAAACTATTCGAAAGGAGTTGGAAAAACTCTTGAAGGATGGGATCATCTTCCCAGTTAAGTATTTGGAATGGGTTTCCAATTTGGTTCTCGTTCGAAAAAAAACTGGTCAAATCATATTATGTGTAGATTTTCGCGCATTGAATCGAGCTAGTATAAAAGATCACTTTCCTCTCCCTAATATGGAAATGATTTTGCAGCAGGTTGTAAGGTCACAGATGATGTCCTTACTTAATGGTTTCTCTGGTTACAATCAAATCAAGGTAAAAAGGGAAGATAAATATAAAACCACTATTATTACTCATTGGGGTACTTTTTCTTATGAACGTATGCATTTTGACTTATCTAATGCAAGTGCCACTTTTCAAATAGATATGAAAATAGCTTTTGACGATTTGATCGGAAAGATTATTCAAATCTATCTTGATGACTTAACTATGTACTCTAAAAATCGATCCGATCATTTTGGTCATCTTAAAAGAGTTCTCATGCGATGCAGGAAATTTGACATTTCTCTAAATCCTTCTAAGTCGATTTTCGGCATTACCAAGGGTAAGCTCCTTGGACACATTGTCTCTGATTCAGGAATAAGCATTGATCCTAAAAGGATTGTTGCTATCCTAAATCTGCATGCTCCCACTTCCAAGAAGGAGGTTCAAGCTTTTATGGGGTTTATTAACTTTGTCCGTAGGTTTGTTCCTGTTTTTTCCGTAATGGTCAAGCCAATTCATAATCTGCTTAAGAAAGATTGTTTCTTTTCTTGGACAGATGATGTCAAAAATTATTTGTAGGGATCAATAAAGAAATAAGTTCCGCATTGGTTCTGGCGAAGCCGGATTTTGAGAAGGAATTTATGATATACACTAATGCCATAGAGGAAGTAGTTTTTGCTATCCTCATGTAAGGTGATGACCAAGGTAATGAAAAACCAGTGGCTTACATTATTCAAAGTTTGTTTGATGATGAGTTTAAATATTCTTTTATTGAAAAACATGCTTTCTCTCTTGTTAAAGTTGTTGAGAAATTTCGCCACTTCATCTTAGGTAAGCATACGTTGGTAAAAGTCCCTTTACCCGATGTCAAGTTCTTGCTCTCACTGACTTATATTTCAGGGAAGCTTGCACATTGGCTTGCCAAGATCCAGGAGCATGATTTAACTATCATGACTTCTAACACCATCAAGGGACATGACTTATCCCTTCACTTAGCTCAGCATGCTGAAACTAGTGAAGAAATTGATGAACATGATAGTTCTCTATCAGCATTGTTCTACATTGATAATCAAATCCTTCCTATGCCTGAACATCCTTGGCATAAAAATTCAATTTGCTATTTGAAAAATCAAATATGTCCAGATAAATTAGACACTCATCAAAGAAGAAGGCTCTGTCTCAAATCTGCCAGATACGTCATTATAGGAGACTTCTTTTCTAGAAGATATGTCAATGGTATGTTGCTTCGTTGTGTAAACAATGAGGAAGCACATAAACTATTGCAAGAAACTCATGGTTCTTCAAAGTCTGTTATTCATGTAGGAGGTCATTTTTCTTCTAAAACTACGGCTTTTAAGATTATCAGAAAATGATACTATTGGCCTTCAATCTTTCGTGATTCTTATGTGTTTTCGAGATCTTGTGACAAGTGCCAGAAATTTTCTGGGAAAGAATGCCTTTCAACCATGTCGTTACAACCTATCCTCCTGGACTTTCCTTTTTCAAAATGGGGTTTGGACTGTATCGATCTTATTAATCCTCTATCTTCAACAAGACAAGTCTTTATCTTGACATCCACAGACTATTTTACAAAATGGGTTGAAGTTGTCATGCTTAAACATTTGACAGATGAGCAGGTAATTTATTTCCTTGAAAATAATATTTTTTTCCGGATTTGGTCTTCCTTTGGAAATTATTACAAACAATGGTCCCGCTTTTATTTCTTCTAAGATGACCCAATTTTTAGCTAAGTTGGGGGTTAAACATTTTACCTCATAAGATTATTACCCCCAAGGAAATGGGTAGGCCGAGTCTACCAACAAGAATCTGGTGAGAATCAAAAGGCTCATTGAAGATAAGCCTCGTCAATGGCACACTTTCCTCACTTATGCCCTTTGGGTAGATCGAACTACCACCAAGGTGAGCACTGGTTGCACTCCTTTCCATCTTGTTTATGGCCAAGAAACCATTATTCCTACTGAGCTGGAACTTTCCTCCTTAAGGTTAATGCTACAGGTCGAAGAATTAAATTCTTTTGATGTTTCACAAAGGATGAATGCACTCCTGGCTCTAGAGGAGAAAAGATTGTTTGCCTTGGGTAATATAAAGAAAAGACAACAAACTGTTAAAAAATATTTCAACAAGAGTGTCAAAGATGTCATGTTTAAGTCAATGATAAGGTATTGTTGTGGGATTCAACTCATGCTGATAGGCGAATACATTCAAAGTTTCAAAAATTATGGTTGGGTCCTTTCAAGATCGCTTTTGTCCTGGGTGCAAATTCTTACATTCTAAAGGATTTACAAGAGCGATTGTTTTCCTACAACACTAACGGTTCTCACTTAAAACATTACGTGGAACCAACTTGAAGAGTTTAACGTTGTTTGGATTGTTCTATATTTTAGTCATTTTTCAATTCTACTTTCATTTTAGTAGTTTTCATTTCTACTATTTTCATTTCTGTCATTTCATTTCTATTGTTTTCAATTTTGTTGTTTCATTTCTGTTATGAAATTTCTTTCTTGTTGTTATTTTGATTTCAATGCTTGTCAAAAATAAAATGTTGGATCAGTTTTTCCATAGCGACACTTCTGCAAAGTATTGCTAATCAATAACAATCAATATTACATGACTGTTATGATGTTCCCCTGAAGGCATCATTTAATTTGTTATATTCTTTCATTGTTGTTTTATGAGATAGTGGGTTGCATCCCGCTTCTACTTTCTGTTTCTTCATCCATTTCGAGATTCAAAAGAGAAAGGTCAGAAAATTGTTCTCCTTGTGTTAGCAATATTATCTAGCTCCATCGGCGAAAGCTCCGCGGGAAGGCCTCATCGGAAATCGGGATATCGGGGATCCCGGGAGCTAGAGTTTCATGTGTTTCAGAATCGCGATTCGTGATTTCCCGATAGGCGGGAACGACTGTCAACCATGGAGGACAGGTGGCAGACTTTGCAACAAGGAGCGGACCGTTGAAAAATCAACGGCCATGAGCCATCGGGTTTTGGGGAATCACAAGTCCCGTGGACACAAACATCATGTCGTCAAGAACGCCGAAAACCTGATGTAGAGTTTGACTACAGTCACATGGAGGCAGTGGTCATATGGTTCATGTTCTAGTCGGTAGGAGCTATCTTACGGAAGCAGAACTCATCGCAAAATTAGGGATCGGAGGATCGGGAGTTCCGGGTACATGTGCACCTCAACATCACAAACCCCGAAACCCCAAAACCTCAACACATACCTCTGCCATCTATCCCTCACCGCCACGTTCAATCCCCGTGTCATGCCAACTCATATTTTCTTCCCGGCCCCTGTGTCTCCTCCACCCGGCTCGTACACTTCAAAGCTCATGAATTCTTCCACGTGCATTTTCCATTTCGTTTTCCCTCTGTCCATCCATCCGCATGGCCTCTCCTCATCCCATATCCACACCGAGCATGTCAAATCGTCCCTGCCTGATCACCGTCCATTCACCTTTTCATATCAAGACCTCCAATCATCCCAAAGGCCTCCATGTCCTGTAGGTGCAGAGTCAACCGGGGCCTTTCCCGATCCCAATGAAACAGTTATTGTAGCAGTTGATGGTGGTTGGACATCGTTTCCACCATAAATGGAAAGTCCAGAAAAGGATTGTAATCTTGTCATTTCTTTCACAGGTCCTTTTGGAGCGTGATTGTGTCTGACTGAAGTTCTCGACCGTCCAGAGACTGCAGGCGTAGTAAACATGCAGACGTAATGTCTTCAATGCGATGTCTCGAGTTGGCTTCTAGGGCTTTGTTCCAAGTATTTGTAGGCATTTTTTCCATTTTTGTAAGCATTGATGGGGGAGCAAAGCTACCGGTGGTAAAGTTTTAACAAATCATTGTTGTTCTGGTTATGTATGAACTTCTGAGACTTCTTTCCTTATGAATGCCAGTTTCTTTCATATATTTGTTTAAACTGGTTAGAGCAGCTCGGAATTGGAGGATTCAGTCGAGTTGTAACTGTTATAGGATGATGTTGTAATGGATCACTGTAATAGTTAAGGAGTCTCTAATCATTTCTTGTGATTTTCCCATTTCTGAGTGACTTGGAATTGGAGGATCCAGTCAAGTCTTCCCTTCAGTTTCTTGAAGCCTTGAACCAGGAGGATCCTGCATTTAGAGTTTTTTCCCCTACAAACCGTTGTAAGCCTGATGCCCAAAGTTGTTTGTTCACCTTTCTGAATAAGTCTTCCATCTGCTCATCTTTTAATCAACCCACTGGCTGAAGTTAGGATTCCAGACCTCCTTTGTTCTTTACGTACCAGACTCAGTCCCTGAGTTAGAGTGATACCTCCTTGAGCCATTATCTCCATTCGATCACCCCTTATAAACAAATCGTGACATAAAACTGATGGGTGTCGGGCTCTGCTTCTGCAAGCAATCCAGGAGTGACTTCCGACGCTAACACCTTGAGTGAAGAGAAAATTTTAGTTGAATGATTATGCTTACAGGGATAAACCCCCTCATACTTAACACTTTCCATGAGTTATTCCCAAATTCCCGGTCATTTTTCCATTAAATCTTCTTACTTCCCCCTGTTGCATAAGCATTCTAATTTATATCTCTTGATCTAATGTTACTTGGTCTATCAAACCAGACATTATGAGTTCTCAATCTGTTGGAAACAGATTTCCCTATGGAGTTGCCAGTTTTTTTACGATTAAAATCATAACGATGAATTTTGCTCGCAAAGTATTGCTAAAGCCCTATTATTTAACTATGATAATAATATAATACTAGTAGGTGGGACCCCCTTGTATACTAGAGGCACAAGGATAGACATATCACACATTTTTATGTTCTTGTTTTGATGATGCTTACACAATCCTACATGGTTGACAATGCAGTCTTGGTTTCATTTTGACATAGTAACAGGTGGATGATGCATTTTATGGAATGCTTCTGCAATTCAAAGCAATTTTTGTTATGATGGGCATATATTTATAGTTGTTATGATTTAACCATGTCACTAATCATTGTTATTGATTACCTAGCCACATATATACAAGAGATATATTAGTGATAACATAGTCAAAACAAAGAAAGAAAAACCTATGAAAAAATTCTAAAGGGAAAGGATCTATGTTTGAGCTATAATAAAAGGTTATATGCAAATTCGAATGGAAAAGTAAAAGGTTGTCAGTGTTAGTCCTAACTATTATACTATGGTTGGTTAGTGGCTATGAAATTTTCATTAGATTTTATTTGGTCGCATATAGCATTGCAATATGTATGATGGCATAGAAATTGGCAAGGGTTAACGTGTAAATGTTTGGGTGGCACACTATGCAAAGGATATTGTCGCAAATTTCAAATGTTTGGGCATTGAATACATGGTTTAATTGATTGGTGAATGTTTGGTTGTCTCATACTTCGAATTGAATAGGCCAGGAGATGGAAGCGACATGCATTTACTGCACGTCACTCCATACTCCCCCTATCGTCCATCGCCCTAGCATTGTTCCTTGTTGCATTTTTGGTATGTTGGTTGTGAAGCTCCACATTCTAGGCTCTTGGAAAGAAGAAGGCTCAACCAACTCACCCTTTTAAGTGTTTTGTTACAGGTATGGTTCTTTTTCTCTCCATCCATGAAATATTCTCTGTGTATGAACAAATAATGGCTCAGTAATGCTTGGGCTTGTGTGTTCCTGAGAATTTAGACTATGTAAATATGTGATATTTATCTCTATGATTACTGTAAAATGTTTCGGATTGCAGGCAAAAGAATTGGGTTTTGTTTAAGTTGTGCATTGATTGGTTGCTCGGTAGGTTTAATATCGTGATGGGTCTCTGTGGATAATAAGTGAATGTCGTACATATCGCTTTGTATTAATGGTGTAGGGTTTCGTTCTGTGTATTATCGTCGTTTGTTCCCTCACAGTCATGATTGTAACCCTTATCCAGTCGCATTCGGATTTCCATTTGGTTGATGTGTAATTTGTTCAAACCCAGAGTCATGGTCGTGGGCTCATTCTTATTTTCCTTTCATCAAAGTATCCCAAGATCCAGTCTTCGGGTGGCCATAACATTAATATGTAATGTATATTTGTGGGGTGATATAAGTTATACCTCAGCGTTATGCACCCTCAATGGAATTGTTGTCAGGTTGTTTGGCTCTTAAGAAAATGGACAGAGAGGTTATATCTTTGTGTGTTCTTTGAATAATTTTCACTGTTGAGTTAACTTCGCCTCTCCTCTGCAAGCGTGAAACGCACTATGTGCATTGGGTTCTTTTTATCCTACTCAACGTTGCTTTCCTCGATGGCTAAATATTGGTTCAGTTGCCCAAACTGGGAGTAATAAGAAGACTTTGTGGCTTACTGTTGTTTCTATATCGAAAGGTATTTTACGTGTGGTTGATAAGTCTCTGAATACCTCCAGTTCTATGTGTTATTGTTAAAATATGAGCGCGCTCTTGATTGTCTCCCTACATTTGTTTTCAACAGAGCCCAATTTTAATCTGTAACTATCCTTTCTCCCTTCGGGCATCTTCTTGGTTGTCAAATATGAGTTTATCATTGGAATGGTTATGGAAGTTTTTCATCAAGTCCTTGTCTCATATTTTTATGATAAAATTGGTTGAATAGTTGCAATGGGAACGGGAAATTATATACAGTCAAGAACTGTCTCCTTTCATTATGGTGTTTTTACTAACGTGGTCTTGATTGAAATTGGAAACACCTATGTGTTTTTCTAGGCCCGATTAGGGTTGTGTATAATTGTGAAAATGGTGCCTATGTAATTGGCTATGTTCGCCTCGTATATATTATTGGATCATCGTACAGATTATCAATGGTTATATCAATAGTGATAAGGCTTGGGTTTTATGTTGACTTTGGTTTCGTTGCAACACCTTGTTGATTAATATGATGAAGACCGTGTGTAATCGGGCATATTTTGGAAGTTTGTTCGTATTTTAAAAAAAAGGGGACCTGTGTATATTTTAATTAGCCCCGATTGTAAATTGGTAGATAGTGAATGTTGATTATTACAATGATGCATTTTGGGATAGAGGTCGAACATATTGTTGTGTGTTTTTTTAAAAAAGGAAGGAAAATAAATAAAAGATCGGTGTTTTCTTAACAGGACCGTTGAAATGGAAAGTTTGTTTCGATTATGAGTATGATTGCATAGACTGTTATGAATTGAGAAATTCTGGGAAATTTAAATGTTGGAACAACAAACAATTTGATACACAGTAATTGTTGGTGTGGTGTTGGTATTTTTTGGATTGATTTTAGTACGGAGTTATGATTATTGATTACTTAATTTGTTTTATGAACAATATCCATTAACTTCCCTGCCATTCTCTCACTTTTTCACACATTACAAATCCCCTCACATTCCCAGATTCACTTTGCATGCCCTGTTCTTAAAATTAAATTATAATTAAATGGAAACTATGTATTATAGCAATTGAAGGATGACACAGAGATGGGTTACAGTTGATATGTTTTGTTATTACAATAAAGTTCATTGTTTGATGATTTTTTGAGCAGTAATCATGATCTAATTCCTTTCATTTTATCACTTTTAGCTCAATACAACCCCTCATATATCCCAGAACCCTTATTCACCCCCTGCTCATTGACAAGTATTAAATGATTTTTATGGATTGGATTGCATGAGTCTGATGTGTTGTTGAGCCAAACTTTGTTTCATATTTAAAGAGATGTCATGTATGGTTTTTTTAAGAAACTATTTGCTAATAAACTTTGCATACATGAATGAGCTTCTTCAGCAGAGGAAACCATGGACAAAATAACAGGGGAAGAGGAAATTGGAACAGAGGCCCTAGAAGGCCAAAATTTTCGATACATTTTGATGCAGATCCACAAGAGTTAAACCAGCTCTTCCAAGATGGATTTTTCAACTGGATTGGACAAGGGGTGGTCCAACCTAGGCCAGAAAGGCCTCCCTTCCAACCTCAGCATGTCTTTGTTATCCCAGTTCCCCCTCATGTCTCATTACAACCTGAAGTCCCTGAAAATGACGGATGGAAAGAGATTGTTCACCTAGCAGTCTCCCAACATCATGGTTGGCCCAATTTGTCTCTACCTACTCCTCCATCGGCTAACCCAATTTGTCTCTACCTACTCCTCCTCCACCGGTTAACCCAATTGTCCAAATTTCCCCTGCACACTCACCTGTACAACATTCCCATGTAAGAAAGAGACTCAAAACCGAAGCCCACCATGCACATGATAAAGGAAAAGTTGTTGCTGCCCCCTCCTCTCCCTTAAGTGATTCCACCAAATCCATTTCATCTCGCATGCACTTGAGAGATGACTACTCCCATGTTATCAGTGAGATCAATCCTAAAGGATCCACACAGCCTAAGGCTAATTCAGAGAAATCAAAGGGAGACAGCAGTAACAAAGGGAAAATTACCTCCCAAAGTGGCAAATATAGTTTTTGAGTATATTCATTTATTGATTGTAGAGAACAGTTGACTACTGAAGTTTTTTGGACAACACACTATTTTTTGGATATTTTGGATATTACATTTTTTGGATATGGTTTAAAATATCATTGATATTAATTTTCCAATTATGAGAATGATGATGGGAGCCACAAGGAAGGATGTGTTTGATTGATTGACTAGTTTTGTTTATTTTTGTTAAGAAACTAAAGGGAGTCACAAGGGGTCCCACCTACTAGTTATTATTTATTTAAGACCCTTATTATTATTATATTAAGTTTTCTCCTAAACTGAAATTTAGTTGAGTTTTAGGTAACTCAACTAAAAGAAGTAGTTGAACTATTTCAACTAATTTTGATTGCTTAAAGGAAAAAAGAGAAGGAAGAACAAGGGGAGAATAGAAGGAGAAAGCATACTAATGTATGCTCTTGAGTTTTATTGAGATAGTTCAATTTTCATTCATTCTTTAATTCATTGAAAGCCTAATTCTCTTTTATGACAGCAAGGTCATATTGTAGATAGCAAGATTCAAGGCTAAATTACATCATTCAGACACTTTTTTTTCCAGAGGTGTTGATCTATCTTTGATAGTCTGTGTAGACTTGTCTGTTTATGAATTAAATTTCATGACTGATAAAGGATATTGTGCAGAGTCGAGTGGGAATCAATTTGTGGCAAGTTGATCCAGCTTTTAAAGTTTAGTTTTTACTTTCTGTCAGAAGTCCTTTTGTACGGTTTTCATCGGGGACATCTAAGTTTGACTTTGGTCCAAACTCCCTTAAGGATTTTTGTAAAGAGAACGATTCTTTTGATTTCTTGGAATGAAATAAGTGATTTCTATTCTGTCTCATATGTGTTAAATTGTGACTTGGTATTTTTTCTTTTGTCTCCACATTTACTTTTTCATCTGTTATATTCAGAAAATTATACAAAATGTTGATTTTTTTAGCAATCTTTTATTTATAAAAAATCAGCCTAAGCCCTTGTACTAATACTTGTGGATTAGGAAACAAATTGTGAGGCTATAAACATAGGGTGATATTCTCATCTATCTTGCCTTAGCCAAGCGAGATCTAAAAATGCTTGAGTAATATTATTTCATATCGTTTACTCAACAAACCTCTCCCAAGTCTAGTAGTTAAAATACCAATTCCTTATTCACCAAGAGAGTGATCTCAGTCAAAATGGCTCTGATAGCATGTAGAAAATTCTGACTTTTAATGCAATTCTAAAATTTCACTTCTCATCAATGTTTCTCATATATGAACCTTATGAATACTTAGCCTTAGGGTTGATCTAAAATATAAATTATAGTAGTTGTTAAGTGCCTCAGATATGCAAATAGAATCACACACAAGATATAAAAGATAATATAGAAAATCTCTTTGATTATATAGAAAACACTTAAGATAGGGAAACACCTTACAATTGATCCTTTTATGGAAGGAATCCACTCCTTTTCACGTGCCTCTTCGAGGGGGAAACCTCCTAGTGAGCTACACTCCAAATAAAATACTCTTCAACCATGCCTCATTACATTTCCCATACTCCCTTATATAATACTAACTACCTCCTAAGAACATTCTAGAGAAGGAACCTTCCAGTAAGCCTTCTCGCATTTATTATGTTCACGCTATTACATGGGCCTTATTTACTAGAAATGGTCTCCATACATAAAAATACATAACCAAATTGTTATTCTCATTGGGAACCTCCCTAGGTACCCCATATTACTTCCTTAGATACACTACATTCCACCCCCCTTAGAGAAGTGTTGTCCTCAACGCTTGTTGTGAGGAAGTACAACCATATACCAAGGTCCCGTGGATAAGTGTTGACCATAATGTTGAAGTAATCCAAGGAACCAAGGTCCCATGTAGAAGTGAAAGTCACAATGTTGAAGTAGTTCAAGATCCATCGTAAACTTGGGTCCTATGCGCAAGTGCTCATGTGGACTCCCCATTGAAGATACATGGACTCGATAGTCGATTGAAAATGGAGTTCCAAATGTCTATGTTGGTCATGTGGATGCAAATATGTAGATCAATCCATATCCAAAAAATCATGCACATAACACACTAGTATTGGAGAATAAGAAAACTGAAAAATAGTATTCATAAAAGGCTCTTGACTGCTCTCCATGATGTTCTCTACATAAGGTGGAGTAGATTCATCAAATAGAAGATGAAAGTAGTGTCCATCCCATAAATGAAAACTATCCATATACCATTCATCACAAGATTTCTCAAAATCATACCAAGCATATATTTCTCGATTATATTATTCCTTTATGCAAGGGTATGTGTCCACAATAATACAGATCTCCTAATATTTAGCAATTTTTATTTGAATATCTAGGAGAGCTTTATCTAACAACATTATCATATTTCCATCCTTCATGCCCATGAGGGTTTGAGAGTGAAATTTTTCAAAGGTTGTAACACACAACATATCTATTGGAAGCACCACATTTAATATATCAAATGAAACCCCTAAAAATACTCTATCCAATGGCACTAATCTAGCAACAATCTGAGCACCGTGTCAAAAATTATGAGCTATGCAGTCTTGCGGTCATCACTAAAAACCCTAAAAAATGGTTGATTTTAAATCAGCAATATCTTCACTTCCGGAGATTCGATTTGGATGATTTTTTTTTACTGGTTGTTTTTCTTGGAGGAAATCAGATCTACAACTGATTTTGGCAAATGTTGCACCAAATTCTACAGAAACCTGCAAATCACGCGACCATCTTTTCTAAACCTTGAAAATTGATGATTTTAAATCAATTATATATTGACCTCTTGAACTCCGATTCGAACAAATGTTTTTTTGAAAGTGGTTTTTTTCCGAGAGGAATTTGTATATACAACCATTTTCTTCAAATTATTCTCATCAATCTATAGGAATTCACCTAAGTGTCGTGGCCCTCTTTTTTCTTCTTCTTTTGAAAACCTACAAAATGAAAAACATTTGTCCCTTTTTCTTTGCCAAGGAAAGTGCTTTGATTCCAGTTGTTAAGTTCCTAAGATATGTAAATAGAATCACACACAATAAACAAAATATAATATAGAAAATATCCTTGATTATATATAAAACCCTTAAGGTAGGGAAACACCTTACAATTGATCCTTTTATAGAAGGAATCCACTCTTGTTCACTTGCCTCTTTGAGGGGAAACCTCCTAATGAGTTACACTCCAAATACAATACTCTTCAACCTTGCCTCATTACATTTCTCATACTTCCTTATATAATACTAAATAGCTCCTAAGAACATTCTAGAGAAGGAACCTTCTAGTAAGCCTTCTCACATTTATTGTGTTCATACTATTACATGGGCCTTATTTACTAGAAATGGCCTCCATACATAACAATACATAACCACATTATTATTCTCATTGGGTACCTCCCTAAGTACCCCATATTACCCCTCTAAATACAATACAGTAGAAAACAATGAATAATATTTCAATTCACTTCAACCCCAATCCACTAGGTAATTCAAGAGTAAGGTACAAAGAATATGCCAACAAGTTTCAACCCTTAGGGCACACTTTTCCAAGCATGAACCACATCTGGAATCACTTTAATTACTGCAAATTTACAATAGTAAATCTATCCTTTCATATTCAAGATATTTATCAAATCACTTGTTGGCCCTTGACCAAGTTTTGGGAGATTCTTGGTCATAGTGACCTATTTTGGGACTTCGACAGCCTGTCGAAGGAGGAGCACAAGACAAAGTGGAGATCAAGGGATCTCGGCCCACTTTTGGGTCCTTTTTTGGTTTTTGGGAATATGTAATAGGAATGGGATGTCAGCCCATGGGTTTACCCATGTTTAGGCCTATTTTATGTATAAATAGAAGGTTAGGCAATGTAAGAAGTAGTGGAATAGTGAACCTATGTCATGTGAATGCATGCTAAGTGCAAGAAGAGTTTGTAAGTTCTTTGTGCATGACCACAAGAGACTTGCAGAGCTAAGTGCAGGTCCTTGTAACATATTGTGGAAGGCTGAGTGTTGTAACGCAAGGATGAAGGATCTAACGAGCTGTGCAGATCTTTTGTCCTGTACGAAGTAAGGGTTTTGATGGCTTTGTGCTTGTAACTGGTTGACTGAAGACAATAAAGAAGAAGAGTTGGTGGACGTAGCCCCAGGGTGGGGGTGAACCACATAAACATTGTGTTATCTTGCTTTGTGCTTGTCTTAATGTGTTTATGTCTTATTTTGATAAGTGCTTTGAGATGATTATATAGATCTGCTTATGCTTAGTGCTAATGGCATGTGAGAATGTTAGATCTGATCCACATGAATTTTCTTAGTGCTTGATCCACTAGATCTACCTCTCTGTTTATGCTAAGTGCTTAAATACATTATATCGGTGTGAATGTTGTGAAGTCCTATTTTATTGGCGAAGTAGATGTTGATTTCATATTGAGGAACTGACGGTGATAAGTGTTTTATTAAGTATTAGAATCACAGATCTGTGTCCCAGCTAAGGTTGCAGACACCTGAGTCTTGCAACCACCCTTGCCTATACCTCGGGTGAGACTTCATCTGCTTCGCAGGTGTTGCCGAAAGGGTTGGTAGTTAGGGTTTTTTTGGTGTGTTGTTGTAGCGTTGAACCCTGGGTCTATCCCTGTGCCAACAAATGGTTCCATTGTCGGGACCTGAAACTGTGATTGCTAGGAACTGAGAAAGAAGAAGCTATGTGCAAAGATCCAACTTGAAATTGTGAAAGCTTTGTGTTTAGATTTGTTGCCTTAGTGCACAGCGCTCTACTTGACCTAAGAAGCTCTATGCTAAGGAAAAGAAGTCTGATCTGGAGAAAAGAGGTAAGATCCAGAGGCTTTGTGCCCTGAGGAAGTTAAAAGTGAGAATTTATGATTAAAAAGAGGTAAGGTTTGTAAGCTCGGTGCTCTGAGAAAGGTAAGAATATTGAAAAGTTTTATATCTGGAATCTTTGTGCTCTTTAGAAGTAAGATAAGTGGAAATTTTTGTTTCTAGAGTATGGATCTAGGTATGTTTGATAGACTATGTCCTAGCTTAAAAACTAGGGTATTAATAGATGAAAGAAGATTTGATATGAGTAGATCTGATAAGAATAGTGAAAGATATGTTATACCAATGCATAGAAAGAATGTTTGGACTAACAAATGGATGCAGGATCCCAGAAAGAATTTATTGCAGGTTAGCTCTTATGATCCTAGCACGTAGTACAGGAGAAGTTGGAGATCATTTAAAAGAAAGAGAGGATTAACCCTCTGTTATAGCTGCACGAAATTGGGACATCTTGCTAAAGCATGCCCTAGGAGAAGACCTGGTTTCCTTTGTTGCAAAGCTATGCACCATGAAGTGTTGGATTTCCCTAGAATGATTGCTAAGCTTGAAAGTATGAACATAAGACAAGAAAACCCTAAGGCATATCCAGAAACTAAGGCTATAGCAGAAACCCAGAAAGAATCAGAGAAGGTATTGCTATAGACGAAAGAAACCTTGAATGACCACCGACATGTTAGATTATCAGAGATCTTTAAAGAAAAGGAATGCATTGAAGCAAGAATAGGAAACTTCGACATTGATTGTGTTCTAGATGAGGAAACACAGGTGAATATCATGACAAAGAGAACTTGGAAAGCTATAGGGAGGCCTTCTATGATTCCTTCATTAGGAGGAATAGGGTTATTCATAGGAAAACTGGTAAACCTGTGTGGGAGGCTTGCTCAGATACCTATGAATGAAAATGGAACTTTGACATAAGAAGATTTTGAGATTATTAAATTTATTGAGGACAACACCCCATTTACTATGTTACTAGGAAAACCTTGGATTGACAGGGATCAAGCCAGACAAAAGGAAGAAGAAGAAGTTTTAGAGCAGAAGAAACAATAGTTAAAAGATTTCATGACTAGAAGGATCGCATACTTGATTGAAGAGCAGGAGAATAGGTAAAATCTACTTAACACTAGAGACCCAGATGTCGAAGCTGCAAGAACATTAGAAGACTCACAGAAGAATGAGGTACCTACCTTGGATAAAGAAGAGATGTTAATCTCGAATCCTAGGAAAGAATCTCAACAACGCGCAGTGACTATGTCCAAAGACGATAAGAATCAGAATGGAAAAAGGACTACCGAAACGAATCTCACTCGGAGGAAGGCTAGAAAGCTAAGTAAGAAGAAAGATAATTTTGAAAAGTTACAGAAGGTTCCAGAGGGAACTTCATAGACAGAAAATTTGCAGAATGGGAGCTTTGTCGGGATATCAGAACAACGACACATGGAACTTCGCCATGGCGAAGCAATATAGCCATTGGGACTGATATATCCATTCGAATGCTTCTCCGAATGGGTCGGGAAGCATTAATATCTCAACACCAGACTGTTGGACTGCACCATAATGGATAGAACAAGAGTTAATGAGGCTTCATACCCGTTACAAGAGAACCATTGTCGAGTTGCCTATTTATCCCATCACGCCATGCACGGAGAACACTTTTTCTAACCAAGAATTTGAGCCCACATACCAAGTGAATTGTATACAATGATAATTTCTGATCCAGGTGGATATCGGTGGCCACCCACCTTTTCCGACTGGCTCAAAACAGTTTTCTGGCAATTTACTATTTTTAGCAGGTTTTAACTTCCGGGTCCATTTTGAGGGCCTAAATGAAGGTTTTTTGAGATCTATGTTCTCAATAATAGCTGAACGAATGATTGAGCCCCAAAAATGAATCTCCTCGACGATACCTTTCCAACGAGCTATCACATGCCTAAAACAGAGATCGTATGCAAAAGTTACGACCTCGGGAAGTTGATGTATTAACTTACCCAAACGGGGCCCACATGACTTTTGGCGCTTCATCTCCTAGGGTTAGGTTTTTGGATGTATATGACTTTTTGCATTCTCGTCTATTGTAAAAAGGCCTCTAGAGCCTCATTGTAATCATCTTCTCATGGATGCGAGTAGCAGCCACATCTCTTCTCAGAGATAAGCTACCAGCGCCCTAGCTAGTTATTTCCATTCTGTCTGTAAGCATATTTCAGTCATTTGTTATTAATGAAATGAAGTCTTATTTTCGCTGCATCTCTGCATTTATGTGTATTTCTGTATTTCATTGTGTTCCTCTGGATCAGTGGTATCAGAGTGGTCTACTCATTCTCGATCCTTCTTTGCATGTCCCCAACGAGATTGGGGTATAAGGAGTTGGGGCTCGATCTGGTTGAACCTTTGCAAGATCAGCCTCGCAAACCCCGACGATCGCCCATGGGGGAAGAAAATAAATATGAGGGAGCAGGAGATCCTATCAAAATGTTGCTCGAGGAGGCCCTCGAGAAACAAAGGAACGCGATGATGGACAACTTTTCCCAGATTCTTCAACGGATTCCGACTGGCGGTGCATCGAC
>ML792378.1:31660-60729 GCA_009831015.1 Picea engelmannii | reverse complement strand
TATTCATGCAATGTTTTTCTAATTAGGGTCCGTATAGTTACAAGCTCAAAACTATTATCTCCCAACAATCACTTTATCTTCCATGACTATACCATTATATTTATCCAAATTATTTATTTCCAAAAGAAGCTTACATAATCAATGTTTTCCTTTTTCAAAATTTGAACTATTTATGTACAATTTTGACTTCTCTTTTTAAGTTTTATATGTAAATTTTTTCCTTATCTATTTGATGTCATGATCTCTTTATTTCTTCCATCATTTTTAACATCTTTCCATTCCCTTTTGAATCTTAAAGTTAGATAATCATTTTTAACGTCTTTCCATTCCCTTTTGGATATTAAAAGTGTAAATGTGGTGAACTTGCACATAGTAGATCTAGATAACAAATGACATACACAGTTTGCAGAGAAAATATGAGAAAATAGAAGCATGAGAGAAAGAATGGAAGAATTCTCATGAACCAAATGAATGAATGATAATTTACACATGATATACTATGTATAACTCAACTAATGTGCTTTGGAGGAAAAGCCAATGAATCATAGTGGTGGTCTATTAGTACTAATATTTGTATTGTAAAATTATGGCTTAAAGGGCACTACATGAAGTTTCAAACCTCAATAGCATTTTCATCAAAATTTGATAAGAGGAGTTGTATAAGTTTCAACTAGCTTTAATGGTTCTAATATGATTGAAATTTTGTTTTTTTGGCCTTTAAGAGCTCTCGGGCTCTGTAGTTATCTCTTCATCACCATCCAGTCATCCAGCTCTATCAAGTGTCAAGCCCGAGTTGTCTGTATGTCAAGACAAAGATTGCTAAATCACACACATATGTCACGAGTTTTCTCACAGGTCAAAAAGTGTGAAGAATCATCCAGATGTCAATGTCAAGCAACCATCGACCACATAAGCATCTCATATCAAAGCACCCGAGAATGACAAAACGCATGTAGATGATTTTTATCATTATTGAAGCCGTGTATTTACAATATGTAAGGGTTTTGAGTTGTTGCAGTTATATAGTTCGATGTTAATGAACAAGTTTTGTGTGCCAATGGTTGTTGAAATGTGCATAATAAATCATGAACTTATGAACTTATGGATTGAATGGTGGTTCTTCATCTTCATATGATAAATCAAGAAACTACCAAGTTTAAGCAGGACATCATTAAGCACAAGAAGAGTCTACAGGTGTACTCTATCTCTAGGAAATGAATATAAGCATCAACAATTGTTCGGTTTCCATTTCACAGGTGTCAAGACTGTTGACAGCAGATATTGATAGCATCAAGCATTCAACACAAGGCAACACACATGCCCAAGCACCAGAGCACAAGGTGCCATGAGGTTCATTGACTTTTATAAAATACAAAGGTGAAAGACAAGTGCCCGGTCGTTGAGTTCACAATTAAATTATGGAGATTGTTTACTGATCAAGAATTAAATTCAAACACCCAATATTGCCAAGCAATCGACAATACTCTCACCAAATGATATGACCATACCCACATGCCAACTAAGCAAGGCAGCGCACACCAAGGTAACACACATCAAGAGAAGCCATGACCAAGAGAGAGCCCATGGGGATGCAATGTTGTGAAAAGCATGGCTGTGACGGTGCTTTACTAAATGGTTGCGATGTATCTTCGTCAGATACATCAGTTTGTCTGGGAAAAAATTATGAATATAGCGTGAAGATCATTCGTTGGTTGGAACGTGAAGGTCATATAGAGGAAGAGTTCAGAAAGAAATTCCTCACATGGTTCATCTTGCGTGCAACAGTTGAGGAGAGGGAGGATTTAGTCTCAGGGATTGAGAGACAGTTGCAGAGGGTGAACAACCTATGAAATATTTTGAAAAACCTTATGCAAGACTTTTATGTAAAGATTTCAACTGATAAAAAAGTTTCTGTTCAGTTTGTTATTCTGTGTTAATCATTTTTTTTGTCATGTTCTTGAATATGTATTTTGTTGTTATCGGGTACGTATGCAAATTTTGTGCTGAAAGAGTTATTGTATAGGTTATGCTTTAATTTTCTCCACAAGCATATTCAATTTCTTGTATTCACGGTCAAAAAGGGTTTCTGTCATCTGAATGTTGAGTATTCTTCACTGTAAGTGTATCAAGGATCAAAGTGGTTTTTGATTAACTTGCAATTTTGTTTTCTTCATTTCCTCGTTCCATTTCTCTATAGCCTTGGAGCTGATCTAAGTTTTGTTAGCTTGACCTATTTCCCATAGAATGTTAAGACATGGTTATTTGTTTTAATGGAATCCATACCCAATGGCCAACTGCTAATTTGCAGTCATCTCACTGCCTTCATGTTGATCCTACCACTCTCTAAGTTTTCCAAAAACCAATTAAATCAAGGTGTTCTAGGCTTGACTCTTTAGCAGTCAAGATTCAAATTTCAGCGCTAACATCTTTTGGTGTTGTTGTCGGGGATGGAAATAAAGTAATCTTCCCTGGGAGAACGACATTGATCAGATTCTCTTCTTGATGGTGAACAAGAAGCGAACATATATCAGACTGCATATCATTCACCTGGCGACTCCACTCCATGAAGGAAGAACCTTTTGACGACTTCACTGATATGGGACAACAATGGCCATAGAAGTTATCTTGGCTCGGAGGTTTTCACCTATCAATTTATCAGTTATTCTTGGTTTTCCTAATCCGGTGCTTTCATTCTCAAACTGTGCAGAATTTCTTCCTATTTTTAGTGGAAATGAGGAGGATAATCCGGCACAACATCTTGTCAAGTTTCATCAGTGCATAGATCAACTGGATGTCTATCATGAAGATTCTCTCATGAAGATGTATGTATATTCATTATATGGCGATGTTCGAAAATGGTTCCAGACGTTTCATGCTTCCAGCATATCTTCTTTGAAGGAATTCCATGTAGTGTTCAACAAATATTGTAAAAGGTATTATTCTACTGACACACTTCTTAAAGATTGTTGTGAAAGGTTTAAGTCTTATGTTCAGCAAGTAGTAGAGTTTTCCTCTTGTGATGAACTTCATGAAGATTTTTTGGAAGAATATTTTGGTCATGAAATTTGTGAAGATATTTTTAAATAAAAAGAGGAAGAAGATCATGGGGAAGAACAAGTGTCTTTTCAGCAAACTCTTGTTGTAAGATCATACAATGAGCCTATCATTGAAGAATCTTATAAGCAGGTCTCTCAAGTTATATCGCTTTATGGCCACCTTCATTTGATCACTATGGAGACAGTGATATTGAAGAACAAGAACATGTTACTTCCCTTCTCTTTAAAGTTTCTAGGTGCAATGAAACATCAAATAACAGTTATATATTAGAAGCTGAAGTAGGGAGCGAAGGAGACAAGGAAGAATTTCATAAACATATCACTAAGCTTTCTTCTTCACTAGTTGTTGAAAATCAGTTTCCGGAAATTAGCAAACTCATGTTTGGCATCTATAATTCAACATTTCTAGAAGACATCGAGCAGGTTGGGATTGGAATTTTTGAAAATTTCAGTTGTTCTTCTTCTTTTTCACCATATCATGAGCAGGAAATTGGTATCATTCATGGAGAAGAGGATTATCACGGACAATCCATTCATTTAGAACATCAAGAAAAGGTAACCTCTTATTGTCAAAATTATATTTCTTTCATTCTTTATGATCTAATGGCTATTTATATGGAGGAGTTCATAGGTTCAAAGTTCCATCCCTTGTTTCACTATAAACCTAAAGATCATATTTGTGATGAAGTGTTGATTCTTGTTCTAGCCTTCATTTTGTTGAAGCATATACAAAGAGTTTGGTTAGTTAATCAGTTACCTAAATGGTTCTTATGGAAGTTTTTAATTACATAATTGAGTAGTGGAGTTGGTTAGAGTAGATAATAAGCTCCCTTCCTAAGCATTTGGTTTGCAACAGTATGTTGTTTTCATCAGAGTATTTTCAGAATTTGAAAATTTGCAGAGGTTTGGAAGAGGGTTGATGACTCCATATCACAATGGATAAGGCACCAGTCTTCTTGTTCTTGGCATCTCGCAGGGAGCATGCCATCCCCTGTGGACCCCATGTTAGCACTAATATTCGTATTGTCAAATTATGGCTTAAAGGGTGTTACAGAAAGTTATGTACCTCAGTAGCGTTTTCATCAAAATTTGATAAGAGGCATTGTAGAAGTTTCTCTAGATTTTAACCTTGTACAATATTTACTGCAAACATATTTTCAGTAAAAGAACAGAAAAGATACAATGGAAAATACAAACATTACACAAATATTTTTTCCCTGGAAACCTAAACCGGGAAAACCAACATATTTTATATTCATTCATTGTGATACATTATTTACAATACAATATACATATAGTATCCAACGGCACCCAAAACCCTAACCCAGTGACCTGGATTAGTCAACAACCCTAATTCCTTAACCGGAAATAGAAAACCATGTGCCGAAAAACCACCCAACAATGGACACCAAAATTGAGGCAACACGAAAAATGAGGCAAAAATGCGACACGTTTCCTGAGGAAAAAAAATTCTCGTGGGAACTGCACTCCCCCTCAAACCCCCCTATGCAAATAATATAACACATACCCAACATTCTCCCACTTGTTGTTTTCTTTGCATACAGGGGGTTACAGGGTTACATAGTCAACAATCCAGGGCAGTAATGCCCATGGATCCTCTACACCAAAAGAACTTCTCAGTGCTCACAGATTTTGTTAATGAATTTGCAACATTCTTCAAAGTGTCCACCTTCATCAACAACACTTTCTTTTATTCAACCATGTCTCTCACAAAGTGATATTGAATATCAATATGCTTTGTCTTTGAATGATAAGTCGAGTTCTTCGCCAAAAAAATTGCACTATAACTGTCACAATATATCCTTACAGCTTGATGTACCAACCCAATACCTAAACACAATATGTGTAACCATACTGATTCCTTACTTGCATGAGTGGTTGCCATGTATTCAACTTTTGTAGTTGAAAGTGCCACTACAACCTATCTTTTTCTCATCCAACTTATTGCTCCTCCAAACAGGTTAAACATGTACCCACTTGTAGATATCCTACGATCTAGATCCCCATCCCAGTCTTAATCCACAAAGTCATGTATATCCAACACTATTTCCAATCCCAGTCTTCCTTGGTAGCACAATCCATAGCTAGCAGTGCCACGCAAATACCTGAAAACCCTTTTTACTGTTGTCCAATGCTCCTTCCCTGGTTTTGACATATACCTGCTCAAAACTCCCACTGCATGTGCAATGTCCAGTCTAGTGCAGACCATTACATACAACAAACTTCCGACTACACTCGCATATGGAACATGAGACATGTCCTCCTCCTCTTCATTTGTCTTGGGACACTGATCCGCAGATAAATTTACACCAATAGGAATAGGAACCTTGACCGGTTTACATTCCTGCATATTAAACCTTTGCAATATTGTCTCAGCATATTTTCTCTGATTTAATCAAAGTTTCCTCTTTTTCCAATCTCTTTTAATTTTCATGCCCAAAATGAAATTTGAAGCACCGATATCCTTCATGTCAAATTTAAAGGACAATTGAGTTTTCACATCCTAGATAATCTCCTTGTTGTTTCCTATGAGCAGCATGTCATCCACATACAAGACCGAATAAATCAAATGATCACCAATTAATTTAAAATACACTCAATGATCCTCTTTGCTTATTTGGAAACCAAGTCCCAACACATAAGTATCAAAATTTTTATACCACATCCTTGGTGATTGTTTTAAACGATACAGGGACTTTTTCAACTTTCATACCAGCTCCTTCTTTCCTTTCACAACAAATCCTTATGGTTGCTTCATATAGATTTCTTCTTCCATATCCCCATGTGGGAATGTTGTCTTCACATCCATTTGTTCTACTTCAAAATCAAATGCAACAACAACAGATAACATAAATATTATAGAGGTTAACTTGGCAACAGGAGAAAAAATCTCACCAAAATCAATTCCCTCAACCTGGGAATAACCCTTTGCTACTAACTGAGCATTGTATTTCTCCACTTTTCCTTCTGCATTCAACTTATTTTTAAATACCCATTTGTTTCCAATGTGATTTCTTCCAGTTGGCAACTCCACTAGATCCCAAGCCTCATTCTTATCCAAGGCTATCATTTCTTCATCCATAGCCTTTTTCCAAATATTTCCATCCTCTGAATCCATTGCCTCCCTAACAGTTCTAGGATCATCATCAGTAATAGACAAAGCAAAATTTGAATGGAAATCAGATGGAGTACACCTTTCCGGTAGCCTTCTTTATTAAACTGATCTCCTCAATACTGTAGTATGAGGATCTTCTTCTTCCGATTCTTGTTCTTTTGTAGAGTCTGATTCATCGTCCTTTAAATCAAACTCTATTTTCTTTCGTTCTTCCTTACTTGGTAGGACTTCCTGTTTAACAACATCCTTCATTTCTCTAAATACCACATCTCGGTTATACACTACCTTCTTAGTTTATGTGTTCCGAATCTTATAACCTTTGAGACCATCTTTATATCCAATAAAGATACACTTTTCACCCTTCTTATCTAGTTTAGTCATGTTTTCCTTTGGAACATGAACATATGCATCACAACCAAATACCTTGAGATGTGTGAGAGAATTTTTCTTACGAGTCCATACTGTCATCCAAAGCTGATGAGAGTGATATTTTGACCAGGCAACATGCAATATCCACTGCCTCTGCCCAAAATTCTTGCCCTAACCCGACACCACTGAGCATGCACCTTGCTTTTTCCATCAACATCATGTTCATCCTTTCAGCGACTCGATTCTGCTGAGGTGTATATGGAGTAGTCTTTTTCTTGCTATACTGCACTTCTTATATAATTCTTCAAATTCATTCCCACAGAACTCTCTGTCATTATCTATTCCCAACACCTTAATTCTTTTCTCTGTTTGATTCTCAACAAGAGCCTTAAACTCTTTAAACCTGTCAAAGACTTCAGATTTATTCCTGAGGAAATATATCCAAGTATTCCTTGAGAAGTCATCTATAAATGAGACATAGTACATAGATTTTCCCAATGATGGGACCGACACAGGTCCCAAAACATCACTGTGAACTAGCTGTAAAATTCCTTCTTCCCTCATTGCACCAGAGGGGAATCTTACCCGATTTTGCTTCACATATACACAATGTTCATAGAAATCAAAATCCAGAGAGCAGTTAGACATACCTTCAACCATACCTTTACCATGTAGTAGTCAAAGACCCTTCTCTCCGATATGCCCCAGTCTTTGATGCCACACCATAACCTTTTCTCCAGAGACTGTAGGATTTCTTTCTTCTTCAACTCCAATATCAGGAAAAATGGAACTATTACACCCATCACTAATAGTTTTTCCTTGCAGCTTATACATAATTCCAAATTGAACTCCCTTCAACAACACCATTGCTCCTTGAACCATGTTACAGGTTTCCTTTTCAAATATTGTTTTTACCCCCGCATCGTCCATTTTTCTTACAAAAATCAAATTTATGGCCAAACCTTGGATGTGCAGAACACCAGACATTGTTCTAATCCTTCCATCTATGAGCCTCAATTGGAATTTTCCTCATCCTATGATTATGGTTGTCGAATCATCGCCTAGGAAAAAATTACCTCCATCATACCTTTCATATTCACAGAACCACTCCCTGTGGGGAGTCATATGAAAGGATGCACCTGATTCAACCAATCATGCCTCATGATCTGCATGTGTGCTTGAAAAATCCAAGTACACATCCCCTCCTTTTTCCTTGGAGGTCTTTTCTTCTGTAGAAGGAGATTCTTCAAATCCCTTCTTTTTCTCAACTTTGGATCTACACTACTTCTTGTAGTGCCCTTCTTTTCCACATCTCCAACATACCTTTAAAAACTTTCCAAGATATTTAGATCTACCCTTAGACTTAGATCCCCCACTTGACAACTTGGATCTATTTCTTTCCTCAGAGCATCCTCTTGCAAATAATGCGTATGTGCTTTGTCCTTCCATGTTCTTTCGTCTCATCTCCTCCAAAAACAAAGATGAGACCACTTCATCAAACTTCAAGGAAATTGTATTACTACCTATGGCCACAACCAGACTATCCCACGAGTCTGGTAAAGAAAACAGTAAACCGATACACTTATCTTCATATGAAATTTTAATCTCAACAGATACTAACTGACTTACCACAATATTGAAGGCATTCAAATTCTCTGCCACCGAGTCTCCATCTTTCATCCTCAGATTATACAGCTTCTTTCTCAGGAATAGTTTATTTACTAGGGACTTAGAATGATAAAACTTCCCCAACTTATCCCATAAATCCTTGGTTGTGGCTTCCTCTGACACATTCAGTAATACTTAATCTAAGAGACATAGTCAGATTGTGCTCTTCGCCTTCTGATCCAATTTTTTCCAATCATATGTTTAATTTCCTGTAGGTGCAGTACCTGGATCCATTGTGATCCACTGATCTCTGTCCACCAACAGATCTTCCATCTTGAGCTTCCACAACTCAAAAAAATTCCCATTAAACTTCTCGATCTCCATTTTCGAATTTATCGCCATTTATTCTCACCTGAAAAATCAATACCACAGATATCCAACTGTAACAAGGCTTATCACAGTCCCGAGCCAAACCCTTGACCACAAAGGCATCCCCCTGAAGCCAACAAATCTCTGATACCAAATGTATATTTTAACCTTGTACAATATTTACTGCAAACATATTTTCAGTAAAAGAACAAAAAAGATACAATGGCCAATAAAAACATTACATGGAGATTTTTCCCCTCAAAAGCCAAACCGATAAAACTAACATATTCTATATTCATTCATCACGATACATTGTTTACAATACAATATGCATATAGAATCCAACGGCATCCAAAACCCTAACCCAATGACCTAGATTAGTCAACAACCCTAATTCCTTAACCGGAAATAGAAAACCATTGGCAAAAAACCATGTGTCAAAAAACCATCCAACAATGGACACGAAAATCAAGACAACACGTGCAAAGAATATAACACATACCCAATAGTTTAAACTAGATTTAATGGTTCTAATATGATTGAAATTTGGTTTTTTGGCCTTTAAGATCTCTCGAGATCTGTAGTTATCTCTTCATCACCATCCAGTCATCCAGCTCTATCAAGTGTTAAGCCTGAGTTGTCTATATGTCAAGACAAAGATCGCTAAATCACGCATGTATGTCACGAGTTTGTTCATAGGTCAACAAGTGTGAAGAATCATCCAGATGTCAATGCCAAGCAAGCATCGACAACATAAGCATCTCATATCAAAGCACCAGAGAATGACAAAACACATGTAGATGATTTTTATCATTATTGAAGTCGTGTATTTACAATATGTAAGGGTTTTGAGTTGTTGTCATTATATAGTTCGATGTTAATGGACAAGTTTTGTGTGCTCGTGGCCATTGAAATGTGCATAAAAAATTATGAACTTATGGATTGAATGGAGGTTCTTCATCTTCATACGGTAAATCAAGAAACTACCAAGTTTAAGCAAGACATCATTAAGCACAAGAAGAGTCTACAGGTGTACTCTATCTCCAGGAAATGAATATAAGCATCAACAGTTGTTCGGTTGTTAGTGCACAGGTATCAAGACTGTTGCCAACAGATATTCACAACATCAAGAATTCAACACAAGGCATCACACATTTCCAAGCACCAGCGCAAAAGGCGCCATGAAGGAGGATCCCAAAAGGAAGTGCATATTCTATGCTCTACGGGTCAAGAACAGATATGTTCATTGGATTTTATAAAATAAAAAGGTGAAAGATAGGTGCCCCATCGTTGAGTTCACAGCTGAATTATGGAGATTGTTTATTGATCAATAATTAAATTCAAAGACCCAATATCGCCAAGCAATCGACAACACTCTCACCAAATGCCACGAGTATACCCACGGGCCAACTAAGCAAGGAAGCGCAAACTACCAACATCCAAGGTCAAGTCCAATTGTTAAACACCAAGGTAACACACATCAAGAGAATCCATGACCAAGGGAGAGCCCACATGGATGCAATGTTGTGCAAAGCATGGTTGTGATGGTGCTTTACTAAATGGTTGTCATGTATATTCATCAGATACATCGGTTTGTATGGGAACAAAAATATGAATATAGCGTAAATATCATTCGATGGTTGGAACGTGAAGGAAAAATAGAGGAAGAGTTCAGAAAGAAATTCCTCACATGGTTCATCTTGCACGCAAGAGTTGAGGAGAGGGAGGATTCAGTATGAGGGTATGAGAGAGAGTTGTAGAGGGTGAACAACCTATGTAATATTTTGAAAAACCTTATGAAATACTTCTATGTAAAGATTTCAACTGATAACAAAGTTTATGATCAATTTTTTATTCTTTGTTAATCATTTTTTTGTCATTTTCTTGAATATGTATTTTTCTTCTATTGGGTATACGTATGAAAATTTTGTGTTGAGAGAGTTATTGTATAGGTTATGCTTTAATTTTTGCCAAAATAATATTCAAGTTCTTATATTCACATTCAGAAAGGGTTTCTGAATGTTGAGTATCCTTCCCTGTAAGTTGATCAAGGATCAGAGTGGTTTTTGATTAACTTGCAGTTTTGTTTTCTTCATTTCCTCATTCCATTTCTCTATAGCCTTGGAGATGATCTAAGTTTTGTTATCTTGACTTGTTGTCCATAGACTATTAAGACATGATTATTTGTTTTAATGGACTCGATGCCCAATGTCCATCTGTTGATTTGCAGTCATCTCACTGCCTTCATATTGATCCTACCACTCTCTAAGTTTTCCTAAAACCAATTAAATCAAGGTGTGCTAGGCTTGAATTCTTAGAATTCAAGAGTCAAATTCTAGTGCTAACAGTGGTCTAGAGTGATCTGGACACACACCGACAGTTACAAGAGTAAATTTCCACCTAGTCTAGTTTATGAGGCAATTACGGGAGTTAACTTCCACATAGTTTGAGTTAACTAGTCTCTTAGTCTTCAGTTAACTGACTGAAATAGAGTGAAGTGAGGAGGAGATCAGGGAATCATGAGTAATGTGCCAGTCTGGTGATAATCCCCGAGGACAATGTGCCTTAGTTGGTGATGATCTCAATGTTGCATGGTGATGATCCCAATGTGGCATCTAGACTCCACTCAACTGATCAAACTGAAGTGTGAACTGAAGAGAATATTCTCCTAGAGGAATATTCTCCCTAGACTATAGGAGACTCAATAATTACTAGTAAACATAGGGAAAACATTAGGAAAAATAATTCTTAGGTGTGTGTGAAGTATCTCCAACACCCCCCCTAAACATCACTATGGTGAAAACAAATAATGGGTCCCAACAACAAGGCCATGTTAGGTACCCAAATACAAAAGATACACTGAAATAAACGAGGAAAGGGGGAAAAACTCATGGGAAACCCCCCCCCCCCCCCCCNTGTATGTAAGAAAAAGAAATGATAGTTTCTAGGTAACTGTGTCCTTCACTCCAAGACGATTTCACAGAGAATGGAACTTATGCTCTGTGAAGATCTTGGTGAAGATGTTTGCAATCTATTCTACTGCAGGGCAGAACTGTAGGTCGATGATCCCTTTGTGTACTAAATCCCAGATGTTGTGCATGTATATCTCGATGTGCTTTGTCCGCTGCCTCTAAACTGGATCTTTGCATAACTTCAGAGTGCTCTGGTTGTCACACAAGATGACGATCGGCCGGTGAAATTGAATGCCCAACTCAATGAGAAAATGTTGCAGACACATAGCTTGAATGGTTATGTTAACTACCCCTCTGTACTCTTCCTCAACTGAAGATAGAGTAATAGTATCCTTCTTCTTTCTCAACCAACAGATAGGCCTAGAATCAAGACTCGGTGAGTAACTAAATATGGACTTGTGATCAATGTTATCGCCAGCCCATTCAGAATCAGTGAACCCGATGAGGTCCAATGTAGAGTTTGTTGCATAGTGAATCCCAAAGGTGATGGTGCCATGTATGTATCGAAGGATATGTTTTGCAACCTTCCAATGTAGCTCATGTGGCTCCTGCATGAACCCGGATATTGCTCCAACTTCATATGAGAGGTCTGGTTTGGAGTGTGTGTGTAACACCATGTTTCCCCCAGTTTGTAAATATAACTATATTGGCCAAGAGACTATGACAAACTCAACATCTGTGAATGTTTTATTTGATGGACCTTTGTATAAAATGTCAATGAATGTAAATTATGTTATTTACTAGAAAATGGATAAGTGTTGCATGACTAATGGGAGGGGGGTGTGCTAAGAGAGACCACAAATTTTATGAAAGAGATGGTGAAGGGGACCAGGAATGGTTGCGTTAACATCCACCAGACCAGTACTTTGCTGGATTTAATTTCTCAGGATCAGAACAACCCTCTGACCCAAGAATGAATTATAGTCAGGCTGGTAGGTGGGAAGACCTCCTTAAGAGTTAATGAGGGGATGGGGCAGACCACCCATCTATAAAGGTTCTAGACCTGACCAAGTACTGGGAATTCAGGCCACACACAATCTTGTTGAGAAAGGAAAGAGAGGAAGGTGCGATGGGTAGAGGAAGACCTGCGAAGAGAGAAGATAAGGGAGACTAAGCTCAGGTTCAAGGAAGAACTCAAAAAGAGCATGTTCTGATCGCAGGAGAAGGAGAGTAACCTTCGTCCCTATCTATTACTGAGTCAAGAGAAGGAGAGTAACCTTCTTCCCTATCTATTACTAAGTCAGGAGAAGGAGAGTAGCCTTCATCCCTAACTTTTGTTGAGCTGGAAGAAAAGATTCAATCTCAAAGCATCGTGGCCTAGCTCGGGGGTGACCAGTGGTAAATCCGTTAGGAGTGACTGAGCCTATGGTTGGGTGGAAACATGCACCCCTTTCAGCATTCACATCACGTCTTTTGGTTCTGATAAATTTTTTCATGCTTTGTGCTTTGAAATGGAATAATAAATGAATGCATGTATGTATACATTTAAGATTGGTCTCTGTATTGACTGATCAAGTGATGTGTATGTATTTATCTCCTTGAGGAATTATGCTTCTGCTTGATTTTTCATATGCTCCAGCTTAACCCTCGAAGGTGTTTTCCCCAGGGAGTTACCTCACAGTTCCAGAGTCGGAGAAAGCCTCTTGGCACTGCTACCGTCTCAATAATTCCATGAGATTACCCTGCCATGTTTTACAACTTAAAGTTTTGTGAGCTTGGAAGGCGCTTTCTTCAAACTGGTAGCCTAAGATACCTTAGGCTCGCGCCCATGGCCTTAACCAAATCGCAGCTAAGATTAGAGATTATATCCCAAGATTCACCAGAGGGTCCATATGAATAGGGTCTAGGAACCTTGTGCTAAGTCCGAAATGAGCTATCTCTTTATGACTTCGGAGCTTCGGGAGCTCGAAGCCTTGGGATGTCAAACTTCATAACTGTCAAAAATACCCGAATGTCAGAGTCACGAAAGGTTTTGATTCGTTGATATGGGGAGTCTGTTGGGGCCCCTTCTCGACCGTCTGATCGTCTAGTGGAAGGCTTCATGTATGGTACTTCATAAAAGTTCCACTTCAGGAGAATGGAGATGTTATAGCATCAAACTCCCCGAATGTCGAAGTTACGAAATGAAGGAGAGTCATAGATTTGGGGGAGATCATTAGGATCCTCGCCTATTGTCCAATCATTCAGGAGAAGGGACCCACATAGGATACTTCGGTGAAGTCTTGATTCTGGAAAATGGAGTGGCAGTGAAGCCAAAACCCCCGAAGGCTGGAGCCGTGAAGTGACCAGAACCGTTGATCTGGGGATCCCTCGGGTTCTCTCCTAGCCGTCGGATCTACGATAACATCAGCCTGGCGTTGGTCGCTTCGGGAGAATAGGGATGTTGTAACGTCAAAAACTCTCGAAGGTTGAATTCACGAAGTGACTAGGACCATAGATCTGGGGATCCTTCGGGTCCTATCCTAGCCGTCAAATTTACGATGTAGTCGGATCGGCGTTGACCGCTTTGGAAGGATAGGGGTGTTGTGACACCAAAACCCTCGAAGGCCAAAGTCACGAAGTGATGAGGACCATCGATCCTCAGACTCTTTGGGATCTCTCTCAATCATCGATATATAGGGACGCGTGGTGCTAGATATTTGAGTCTAGAGACTAGGCACTCCGGGGAAAGTTGAGTTGTGGTGTGTTGAAAATATCTGAAGCCCAAAGTAACAAGAGTCGTCAATTCGAGGATGCTTTGGGACTTTTCCTAAACATCAGATCTGGGTTGTGGTTAGCCTGACGCTGACCAACTTCGAGAGAAAGGAGGAGTTTGCATCGCAAAACTCCCGAACGTCGAATTCTCGAAGTAACAAGAGTCATAGATCTATGGATCTACATTGTTGGATCTCGACCATTAGATCGGAGGAATGTTAGAAGGATTTCAGTCTAGAGCAAAGTGGCACAGTGACGTCACCCAGGGTGACATGGACCCAAGTTTGACATTCCACATGTCACCAAGATTCGTGCATATCACATAACCTATAGACCCATTGGAACATGTAACGTGTCACCCCTGGCCCCTTCCACATGTCAGCCCCAGGTATGAGCCGTCTAGCTAAAGTAGTTGGTGAAGTGACTGGAACTCCAGGAGTCTAGGACTTCGGGACTCCGAAGGATTCAGGTGTAGTGTTGTAAAGATTCCAAAAGGTCTGAAGACCAGAGCCACATGGCAATCTTACGGGACTTCAGGAGTTTGGGAGTCGGGAAGGTCTCGTGCATAGAAAGTAAGGAGGTGTTCAGCACCGAAGCACCGAAGTGTCAAAGCTCCTATTGGCCTATGTGTTAGATGCCTGCGTATTAGATGCCTACGTGTTATATGAAGATTGAGTCCAGTCGTGGGATTGGATGGTGGATGGACTTCCACCGTGGATGAAGGAACCTGAAGACAATACGTGTGAGGTGGATTCACATGGAGGCCATGTGGCCCTCAACCAATGAATGCATGAAGACATTTGGAAACGTATATCCACCCATTCTGAGCTCGATTTTGAGCATGGAGACCGTGGTTGAAAATCTCTGGATGAGAAGAATGTGATAGAGACCCCGAATGAAGGATTTGACCACTTAAGGAGAATGAAATTTTGATGCCCCATCCCTAGGAAAGCCACTCAGGGGTCGGGTGTGTTACAAATTGGTATCAGAGCATTGTTACAACACTTGGCCTACTTGGGCTCATGGACGAGTTGCTTAAAAAATATGTTTAAAAAACTCTTAAGGGTGACACCCTACCTTACCTCTTTCCTAAAGAGTCTGGTTAAAATTTTATTGAATAAAATAATGAAAACTTTCTACTATGTCTGTGTACTTAAGAAATATGAACGATGTGTTGTTCATAAACTAATAGACTTTTAGCTAACAACAAGTGTTTTTTCAACACTCAAGCAGTCAGTAAATCGCAGGAAACTACAAGCATAAAGGATGGTGATGCGCCATGAAGTGGGGGATGGCTCCCACAATAGAGACAAAGAATCTAACGAGAGGAGGGTAGTGGAGACCCCTCCAGATCTGGATGAAACTATAAGGATCCTCATGGCCGAATCACAGATTTGCAAGGCCTACAACGAGAGATTGATAAAGGAGCAAGAAAAACAAATGGAAATTAATGTAGTCTTGTTGCAGAGCTTATCTGACATACAAAGGCAGTTGCATCATGGACCTACAACCAATCATGTGGACCGACGACATACGAAGAGAAGTCAAAGTCCACCTGACATATGGAAATGTGGTCCCATAAGTGTCCACGCTAGGAGGAGTACCTCAAGGAAGGCCCAACCTGGAGGTAGGGGACACTCATCGAGAGAGTCCTCTGGAAAGGAAACTGGCAACTCTGAGGGATCTTCTAGTAGCAAAAATAGCTCACATTCTCAAAGGAAAGGAAAGAAGAGAAAGCATTCCAAAATTTGTAATCATGAAGAGTTCAAGAAAGCCATACCACCCTCTTTCGATGGAAAGATTAAGAAATGGGAAGAGGCAAAATCTTGGTTGCTTAGTTTAAAGAAGTACTTAAAAATCCATGTCTACTCTGAAAACTTGAAGGCTCAAACAACCATCTTCAACCTGAACGGAAAGGCTTCCATTTGGTGGGAAGACCTTAGGAATGTGAAAGGAATCCATGAGAATGATTTATCATGGAAACAGTTTGAGAAATAAATCAAGAAGAAGTATCTGTCAGAGAAATACTTTGATGGGAAGACTAAGGATTTCTATGAACTCGGGCTGGGACAACTCACCATAGAGGAATATATCAATAAATTCCTTGAGATGATAAGGTATGTACCCTACATAAAATATGAAAAGGTAAAAATGCGGTGATTTATTAGTGGGTTACCTCAATCCTACCGAGACAGGATTGACTTTGATGAGCCAAAGACCTTAGAAGATATTATCTGAAAGGAAAGGTATTGTTATGAACAACTTGGGAAGCAGACATAACCTCACGAGGACTGGAAAAAGAAGAGTAGTCTGGGGTTCAAGAAGAAGGGGTTTAAATCCTCAAGATTTAAGAACTATGGGAAGGGTTCTAGGATGATCCTTCCTACTAGAATTGTGTATCAACAGAATTTCCCCTCCCAGAGTGGAAATAAACCTTTTAGAGCAACCCCAGGAAAGACTGATGACCCAAAGAGAGAACCCTTGAAACGTTGGGGTTGTGGAGAAGAAAATTTGTTGAGGGATTGCCCACATAGACAACAGAGCAATAGGAAAGTCTACAACATCCAAGAAGCTACCACATTCAATGATGTGGCTAGGAGCATGCCACGGATTTATGCAGTGTTGGATAATAAACAAGTCGACCACCAAGCTTCAGTGGTGGAGATGGAAGGTATGATTGCCAACCATCTAGTTTGTATTTTAATTGACCCTGGTTCTAATTTGATTTATGTGGCCCCTCAGACTATTGATAAGTGTAAACTACAACTAGTTGGATATGTTAATCCATGGTTGGTACAACTAGCCATTGGAACCAAAATAAAATTAGCAGAGGTCATACCAGCTTGCCAATTCATTATGGATGGATTTCCCACCCAAGTGACCCTTAACATACTTCCCCTAGAATCTTATGACCTGCTAATTGGTATGGACTGGTTAGCCAATTATAAAACCAAGTTGGACTGTTACCATAAGACCTTAGAGTGTGAAAATGAAGAAGGGAGAAAAATAACCCTCCAAGGGATTCAGAAGCATGTATCGGTGAGACGAATATCAGCCCTTCAAATGAAAAAGTATTAGAGAAATGGTTGTTCTTTATATGTAATATAGGTGTTGGAATATGTTAAGGATGAAAAGGACCACCCCATATTAAGAGAGTATAGAGACGTGTTTCCATAAGAGGTATCGAGTCTACCTCCGAGAAGAGACATTGACTTCTTGATAGAACTTGCACCAGGAGCAATGCTAGTGTCTAGGACACCCTATAGGATGAGTACACCAAAGCTAGTTGAGCTTAAGCTACAGCTAAAGAAAATAATGGACAAAGGATACATCTGGCCCAGTGTGTCTCCATGGGGAGAACCATCTTTGTTTGTGAAAATTAAAGATGGCATGCTCTGACCGTGCATAGATTATAGACAACTCAATAAGACAACCATAAAGAATAAGTACCCCTTACCAAGAATCGATGACTTGTTCGACCAATTATGAGGTGCTTCCATTTTCTCAAAGATTGAATTAAGGTATGGATACCATCAAGTTTGAATCAAGGATGAAGACATCCACAAAACAGCCTTCAGGACCAGATATGGTCACCATGAATTTGCAGTGGTGCCATTTGGATTAACTAATGCCCCCTCCACTTTTATGTGCTTGATGAATAATGTACTCAGCAAATTCCTAGAAAGATATATATTGGTTTTCATTGATGATATCCTAATATACTCCAAGAACAAAGAGGAGCATGAAAAACATCTTAGACTTGTACTTCAAGTACTAAGAGAGAATCATCTCTACGCTAAGTTTAGCAAGTGTGATTTTTTCCAGAAGCAAGTCCATTACTTAGGCCATGTTATTTCTAAAGAAGGAGTGGCAGTAGACCCTGACAAGATTAGGTCTATCATGGAATGGCCTGCCCCAAAGGATGTATCTGATATTAGATCCTTTATGGGCTTAGTGGGATACTATAGAAGGTTTATAAAAGGATTTTCCAATTGGTTTTCTAATCACTACCCTTCATAAAAAGGGGGTTAATTTCACTTGGACATCAGAATGTGAAGAAAGATTTCAAAAACTAAAATACCTTCTAACACATGAACCCGTGTTGAATATTGAAGACCCTGATAATGACTTCCTCATGTGTACATATGCCTATAAGTAAGAACTCAGAGGAGTCCTTATGCAAGAAGGACGTGTTATTTGAGATTAACGCAACGTGGTGGAGGTTGCGTTAACCTCCACCAGACCAGTACTTTGTTGGATTTAATTGCTCGGGATCGGAACAATCCTCTGACCCAGGAATGAATTACAGTCAGGATGGTAGGTGGGAAGACCTATTCAAAAGTTAATGATGGGATGGGGTAGACCTCCCATCTGTAAGGCTTCTAGACCTGACCACGGACTAGGAATTTGGGATACACGCAATCTTGCTGAGAAAGGAAAGAGAGGAAGGTGTGATGGGCAGAGGAAGACCTGCGAAGAGAGAAAAGAAGGGAGGCTAAGCTCAAGTTCGAGGAAGAACTAAAAAAGAGCGTGTTTTGATCACGGGAGAAGGAGAGTAACCTTCATCCCTATCTATTGTTGAGTTAGGAGAAGGAGAGTAACCTTCGTCCCTATCTATAACTAATCTGGGAGAAGGAGAGTAACCTTCATCCCTAACTTTCGTTGAGCCGGAATAAAAGATTCAATCTCAAAGCATCGTGGCCTAGCTCAGGGGTGGCCTATGGTAAATCTGTTAGGAGTGACTGAGCCTATGGTTGGGTGGAAACGGGTACCCCTTTCAGCAGTCACATCATGTCTTATGGTTCTGATAAGTTTATTTTCATGCTTTGTGCTTTGAAATGGAATAATGAATGAATGCATGTATGTATACATTTAAGATTGGCCTCATTATTGACTGATCAAGTGATGTGTATGTATTTATCTCCTTGAGGACTTATGCTTCTGCTTTATTTTCCATATGCTCCAGTTTAACCCTCGAAGGTGTTTTCCCCAGGGAGTTACCTCATGGTTCCAAAGTCAGAGAAAGCCTCTTAGCACTACTACCATCTTGGTAATTCCACAAGATTACCCCTCCCTATTTCAGAACTTAATTTTTTGTGAGCTATGAAGGCGCTTCCTTCAAACCAGTAGACTAAGAGACCTTAGGCATGTGCCCACAACCTTAACCAAATATCGGATAAGAGTAGAACTTGTAGCCCAAGATTCACCAGAGGGTCCATATGACCAGGGTCTAGGAACCCTACACTAAGTCTGAAAGGAGATAGCTCTTGATGGCTTCAGAGCTTCGGGAACTCAAAGCCCTGATATTTCAAACTTCATAACTATCAAAAATACCCAAATGTCAGAGTTGTGAAAGTTTGTGAGTTGTTGATCTGGGGAGTTTGTTAGGGCCCCTTCTCAACCGTTCGATCATCTAGTGGAAGGTTTCGTGTATGGTACTTCGGCAATTTCCACTTTGGGAGAATAGAGATGTTATAGAATAAAAATCCCCGAACGTCGAAGTTATGAAGTGAAGGAGAGATGTATATTTGGGGGAGATCGTTAGGAGACCTGCCTACCGTTTGATCATTCAGGAGAACGGACCCTCACAGGGTACTTCGGCGAAGTCCCGCTTCGGGAAAATGGAGTGGCAATGAAACCAAAACCCCAAAAGGCTAGAGCCATGAAGTGACCAAGACCGTTGATTTGGGGATCCTTCGGGTTCTCTCCTAGCCATCGGATCTACGATGAATTCAGCCTGGCGTTGACCGATTCGGGAGAACAGGGATGTTGTAACGTCAAAAACTCTCGACGATCGAATTCGCAAAGTGACTAGGACCGTAGATCTAGGGATCCTTCGGGTCCTATCCTAACCATCAGATTTACGATGTAGTCATCCCAGCGTTGACTGCTTCGGGAGGATAGGGGTGTTGTGACACCAAAAACCCCGAAGACCGAAGTCACAATATACAAGGATACATGGTGCTAGATCTTTGAGTCCGGAGACTGGGCACTCTGGGGAAAGTTGAGTTTTGGTGTGTCGAAAAGATCTGAAGCCCCAAGTAATGAGAGTCGTCGAGTCGAGGATGCTTCAAGACTTTTCCTAACCGTCAGATCTGGATTGTGGTCATCCCGGCATTGACCAACTTCGAGAGAAAGGAGGAGTTTTCATTGCAAAACTCTTGAACCTCGAATTCCCGAAGTAACAAGAGTCGTAGATCCATGGATCTACGTGGTTGGATCTCGACCGTGAGATCTGAGGAATGTTAAAAGGTTGTTAGTCTAGAGTGGCGTAGCACAGTACATCACCCAGGTGACGTGGAACCAATTTTGGCATGCCATGTGTCACCCAGATTCGTGCGTATCACATACCCTATAGACCCATTGGAATGTGACACGTGTCACCTCTGGCCCCTTCCATGTGTCAGCCCCAAGTACGAGTCACCTAGCCAAAGTAGTTGGTGAAGTGACCGAAACTCCAGGAGTCAAGTACTTCGGGACTCTAGAGGATTCGAGTGTATCATTGTAAAGAGACCAAAAGGTTCGAAGACCGGAGGCACGTGGCAATCTTACGGGACTTCGAGAGTTCGGGACTTGGGAAGGTCTCGTGCATAGAAAGTAAGGAGGCTTTCATCGTCGAAGCGTCTAAGTGTCAAAGCTCCTAATGGGATGCATGTTAGACACCTACGTATTAGATGCATGCATGTTAGATGAATATTGAGTCCATTCGTGGGATCGGATGGTGGATGGACTTCCACCATGGATGAAGGAACCTAGAGACAATATGTGTGAGGTGGATTCACGTGGACGCCACATGGCCCTCAACTAATGAATGCAATAAGAAATTCAGAAAGGTATATCCTCTAGTTATGAGCTTGGTTTTGAGCTTCAAGACCATGGTTGGAAATCTCTGGACGAGCAGAATCTGATAGAGACCCCGAATGAAGGATTTGACCACTTAAGGAGAACAAATTTTTGATGCCCCATCCCTAGGAAATCCACTTAGGGGTTGGGTGTGTTACAGTGTGAGATACAACAAACTCCCCACTAGTTTCATGTACAATGTGTTGTCCACCAGTGGAGTGTCCCCACCATCCTTAAGTCTGAATCCTCATAGGAAAGGAGTTGGGGCAGACTTGCAGTCTTTCATGTGAAATATCTCAAGGATATCTCGTGCATACTTGGCCTGAGATAGTTTCGTGCTTGATGCATCCTGACTAATCTCGAGTCCAAGGAAGAAATGTAGTGGACCCATGTCCATCATCAAGAACCTGTCATGTAGAATCCTCTTAGCTACAACAATCGCTAAAGTCAAGCAACCGGTGATCAACAAATCATCAACATACAAAACTGGGAGTATAAGTGAAGTAGTCGTCCTGAGCATGTAAACATTTGGGTCTAACTTACAACGTACAAATTTATATGACAATAGGTAGGAGTCCATCTTGGAATACCATGCCCTCGGGGCTTTCTTGAGGCCATAAAGGGACTTCTTCAGTCGACAGACCAAAGATGAATCCTGCAAAAATCCTTGGGGTTGATCCATATAGATATCCTCATAGAGATCGTCGTGAAGAAATGCATTATTCATGTCCATCTAATGGACTTCCCATCCCTTGGTTGCTACAATGGAAAGAGAAAAATATATGGAATCCATCTTCGCTGCTGGAGAGGTCTCATCATAGTCAATGTCGTGCACCTGCTGAAAGCCTTTGGCAACTAGCCTGGCTTTGTATCTGCTAACATGTTCATCTGTTGTGCTCTTGGTCCCGTCGACCCATCTGCACCTGACACTTTTCCTTTCTGAAGGAAGGGGAACCAGATCCCAAGTCTGGTTCTCGAGGAGGTAGTTGTACTCCTCCTGCATGGGGGATTCCCAAAAGGGATTTTCAGTAGCCTCACCATAGAACTATGGATTTGAATATTGAACCAAGAAAATATGGTTGGGTGGCATCGATTCAGTGGCAGTGAGTACAAGAGGAGGCTCCTCGAAATAAAATCAATTCCTCCTAGTATCAGCTAGATCCCCAACAAGATATTTTGCATCGTGAAGAGTAGTCTTGGCCCACTTGGGCCTCTGCTCTGGATCTGCATCTACATCTGCATGCACTAACTTTGCATCTGACTGTACTGAATCTGTATCTGGATCATCTAAATCCTCTTAATAATAACTCTCATATGAATAAGAGTCGGCATGTGCATTCTCATCATCTCTGATAGGTGGAAGAACAAAAGTTTTTGGATGCGACTGTTGAGGTACATGCGAGACACTTTCCTCGAATTGGACACTCTGGTCAATGATGAGCCAGTCTGAGGAAATATCAATGAGTTTGTACCCCTTCACACCTTCGAGGTATCCAAAAAAGATACACTCTATGCTCTATGGATCAAGTGCCTTCCTCTTCTCAGAGGGAATCATATCCCATGCATGAGAACTGAATATACGAAAGTGGGTCACTTTCTATTTGAGGCCGCTCCAAGTCATGTAGGGGTCCTTATACTTGGCAGATCTATGGGGACATATGTTTTGAATTTAGGTTTCACAATTAAGTGCTTCATCCCATAATCTCTGTGGAAGTGAATTTGCATGTAGAATTCAATATGCCATCTCTTCTAGAGACCTATTTTTTTGCTTAACAACTCCGTTTTGATGCGTATTATAGGGAATCGTGTGTTGCAATTGAATCTCGGCCTCAAGACAAATATTTTGTATCTTATGGTTTACGTACTCTCCCCCATATGTGTTACATAATCTAAATGTGGTCGATCCGATAATACCTTCTTTAGAATTAATCTTCTTAACTAGACAACAGTCCTCTCGGGATTACCGGGTAATGAGAGAGATCAGTCTTCACTTGCAATGTATTAAAATTTTCCCCAGTCTAGTATACGAGGTCACCCAAAGATCACAGAAGTCAAGCCATAAGCCATGGGGATTTGACTTCATCAATATTTATTTTCTTGCTCTGGCGGCCACGATCCTTCTACAATCTCCTCTGCTCACTGCATTGTCATGCCCACTTTTGCAAATTCTACAAAACATTGCAGGATAACTACCAACGTGCTCTTCACGGTCTGGGTTTACGAGAAACACACAGATCATATGCCCAATTACATGCAACAATTTAACACACAACAACTATTCTCTACCTCTCATGATCCCAATGGAACAAGATAGACGACATTTGGACGGATAGTGAAGCACACTTGAAGGACTCGGGTAATTTTATTTCTTCTTCATCACCTCATTTGGTTTCTTCTACATCTGCTTTCGATGTTCGGTATTTTGGTGAGATGGTCAATCTGGGTCCTTTGTAGGACATCTAGTTTGGGTCTAATCATGTTCCTATGGATGGGAATCCATCGATTTCCTTGGTTGTTGACTTATCGAATGACTATGATCTTCCTTATTCAAACACCCTAGAATATAAGCGGGAAGGGTTATTCAGTTCTCTTTCAACATCCTTAGGTCATGATCCCTCTTTCCTTCGTCCTTGTGCTCTGAGTGGTCTATCTACTTATGGGCATTTAGGTTTTGTTAACTCCAAAGATCCATGGCCTTATAAAGTGGGAATAAATCGGCATTGAAACTTTCACAAGAAAAGGCACATCGCAAGGTGTCTCAAGGTTGACAACAACTCATATTGGGGGTTCTTAGAGAAGGAGCAGGCCCCATATTATCCCCGTGGTGAAGATCATGTCAATTAATATGCGGGGTTTGGGGGGAAGGCCCAAGACACTTTCCCTCAGGAAATTTATCCTTCAAGATCACCTAGATATTGTTTTTGTTTGGGAGATTATGGGTCTATGTGAACCCATAGTTTGTGAGCTCAATTCCCTTATGCTAGGTTGGGATTTCTTTGGTTTTGATGCAATTATATCATCGAGCGGGATTATAACAAGGCTCTCCCCTTCTGTATTGATCATCAATGTTTTCTCTGTGAAATCAAGTATCTATACAGAGGTTGTCAGTAAATACTTGGATCGACATTTCCAAGTATTTACTGACAACCTCAAAGAGATATATAAGGGGAGAGTATGTAAACCATCATGTTTTCATTGAATCTTATGGTTTAAAGAGATATAAGTAACACACAAGACATAATCCAATTGACCACATTTAAATCAAAACCAATATGCCTTTAAGAGATCAATATTGATGCCAAAAACAAGCTTCTTTTGGATTTTAATTGTATGCAACCCTTCTTGTGTCGATCTTATAGCTTCATGAATAAGGTGTCCTTTAAGAAAACCAAATTGTTTTGGGGAGATAACATTATCTAGGATAGGTTTTAAACAGAACGTTATGATCTTGGCAACAATCTTATATAAATAGTTGCATAAAGAAATAGGTTAGAAGTCATCAAAAGAGAGAGGTCAGTCCAACTTCGGAATAAGTGAAATCAAGGTCGAGTTAATACTACCCAAGACCTTACCATTAATACAAATATCCTCACATACTCTTACAAGATCATCCTCCAAAGCCTCAAATAATTGTTCGAAGAACTCCGTAGTCTACCTATCTATCCCGAGACTCTTATCTTTTTGAAAGATTCAATGACAACCTGATGGTCCCCAGATTCAAAAGCCACAAGTCCACAATTCAATGTCAGTTCTCCTAGAAATGTTGCAAGGATCCAAGGTTTTCCTTTGTACCTGTAGTGGTCGAATAAAGTAGTGACTCCTAATTTGATGACTTCCCACAACTTCGTTCTCCGGAAAACACAAATCTGTTAGGTGTTGTTGTTCGTTGAAGGGCCCGTTGGCTAGAGCTAAAACTCAAGTTTAATAGTGCACCATACCGGTGATTGGGGGTACTAGGTCCCTCAAGCGATGCAAAAGTCATTAGTGATGAGGCCAATATGCTAGATCATGTATTGGACCTCACTTTGCAACAAGTAAACAAAATTTCATTTTGTCAATCTTGTTATACAATGATGGATGATGTAAACCACTAGCCACACCAAAGATTAGGCCATCAGATCCTTGCAAATAATGCAAATTATTTATAAGAGAGGAGCCAATGCGATATAGGAGGGGTCGATACGATAATACCTTCTTCAGAATTAATATCCTTAACTGGACAACGTTCCTGTCGAGATTACCGGGTAATCAGAGAGATCAGTATTCACTTGCAACGTATTAAACTTTTCCCTGGTTTGGTATACGAGGTCACCCGAAGATCACAGAAGTCAAGCCATAAGCCATGGGGCTTTGACTTCACCGGGATTTCTTTTCTTGCTCTGGCGGCCACGATCCTTCCACAATCTCCTCTTCTCACTGCATTTTCATGCCCACTTTTTCAAACACTACAAAACATTGCAGGATAACTACCAACGTGCTCTTCATTATCTATGTTTATGGTAAACACACAGATCATATGCCCAATTACACGCAACAATTAAACACACAACAACTATTCTCTACCTCTCATCATCCCAATGAAACAAGATAGAGGACATATGGATGGATAGTGGAGCACACTTGAAGGACTTGGGTAAGTTTATTTCTTCTTACTCACCTCGTTTGGTTTCTTCTACATCTGCTTTGGGTGTTCGGTATTTTGGTGAGATGGTTGATCTGCGTCCTTGGTAGGCCATTTGGTTTGTGTCTAAGCATGTTCCTGTGGATGGGAATCCATCAATTTCCTTGGTTGTTGACTTATCCAAAGACTATGATATTCCATATTCAAACACCCTAGAATCTAAGCGGGAAGGGTTATCCAGTTCTCTTTCAACATCCTCAGGTCATGATCCCTCTTTCCTTCGTCCCTGTGCTCTGAGCGGTCTATCTACTTATGGGTGTTTAGGTTTTGTTAACGCCAAAGAGCCATGGCCTTCTAAAGTGGGAAGAAAATCGACATTGAAACTTGCACAAGAAAAGGCACATCGTGAGGTGTCACAGGGTCAACAACAACTCATATTGAGGGTTCTTAGAGCAGAAGCAGGCCCCATATTGTCCCTTCGATGAAGATCATGTCAATTAATATGCGAGTTTTGGGGGGAAGGCCCAAGAAACTTTCCCTTAAGAGATTTATCCTTCAATATCACCTAGATATTGTTTTTGTTTGGGAGATTATGCGTCTATGTGAACCCATAGTTTGTGAGCTCAATTCCCTTCTATCAGGTTGGGATTTCTTTAGTTTTGATGCAATTGGATCATCGGGCGAGATTATAACAAGGCTCTCCCCTTCTATATTTCTCATCAACATTTTCTCTGTGAAATCAGGTCTCTATATAGAGGTTGTTAGTAAAGACTTGGATCGACATTTCCTTCTCTGTAATGTTTATGGGCCTTATGCCAATCAGGTGGATTTATGGAATTACTTATTTAACTTAAAGTTTCTACACTCATAGGAGATATTTTGGGTGGAGACTTGAATTTCACCTTGAGTCGAGAGGAAATATGGGGGGAATCTATTAGAGAAGACACTTTGGCTCAATTCTTCATAAACAAAATGGAATAGGCTGTGTTGGTTGATGTGGATCCAGTTGTCATTTGCCCGAGTCAGAGTAACAAATTGAGTGGCACTAGTGGTGTACTCAATTGTTTGGAAATATTTCTCGTCCAACACTCAATTCTTTAGAACATATTGATCTATAGGTCATGGGTGGGAAAGATAACATGTTCTTATCACTTTCCTATTTTCCTTGAGGTGGATGTGTTGCAAGGTCGACCGGGGGCACCATTCAAGTTTAATCCATTTTGGGTCGAATTAGAAGAGTTCCGTTCTTTGGTTTTTGAAAATTGGAAACATATTCAAAACAATGTTGAGGTGTCGGAAAGCCAACAATTTGTTAACTCCTTGTGTTCCTTGAAGTTGAAGGTTCTCCAATGGGTCGCAGATCGTAGGAAGGAACAAGATAGGTCCTTGTGCAATATTGAATCTGAGTTGGAGCTTCTATATGGCAGAAATCAATTGAGGTAGGATTCCTCTTTGGATCTAGACATAGGTAGACAACTGGAGGCACAAAGACATAACATTTTGTTGGAAAAAGAAAAACATTGGCATTTGAAGAGTTAGGCTCTTTGGCTAGCGGCATGGGATATTAATACAAGATATTTCCATATGTACGCTAACTACTATAAGAGTTTAAACTCCATTTGGGAGTTGTATGATGCAGAAGGAGCAAAGGTTCAAGGCCTTTTTAGTCTAGCAGTGCTTGCGGTAAATCATTTTCAATCTTTATTTCAAGATCCAAATCAACATAAAATGCATAATTTCATGTTAGTGATGTAGTGTCCCTGATCCATACCCTTTGTAAATTGTACATATAGGCTAGTAGACCGTTGGCACTAACTTTTGATGTTGCGCGCACTTCAGTGGTGCACGGAGAATTGTTATTAAGACAGGGTCTCACATTTTATATTGTTGTGTGCACCTAGGTAATTGTGCATATTTTATAGTGTTGCACGCACTTGGGTAAGTGTGTGGGAATGACCTGGAAGTGCACAATTTTGAGGCCAGAGATCCTTGGATATGTGTTTTTTTTTAAGGTTGGTGGGCATGGATGCAAAATCCCAGTGAGCCTGTATTGTAAATGTAACCACCCTCAAGATTGATAATATAATCATATCACTGCGCGCAGACGGGGGATAAACTCCACGGAAAAGGGGAAAGGGGGGAGCTTAATTCAAGGGAATGTTTTATTAATATTTTTGAAAGTTTGATTTATGGATATGTATTTATCCTAAGTTTCTAAAGGATGGGAACGAGTCACCAAGTGGCTAGAAGCTAGTCTTGAAGGTGACAAGTGTCCATTTATAACCATGCAATTTATATTGTTGGCCTTAGTTTAATTCGGGGGGATTATCACTCATTTCAGATATCATTCAAACGAACTTCCTCTGCGAAGGAATATGTATTTTGTTGTAACTTACCACCATTGCTTAATCCTGTGATTGGGAAGACTTATTATTGTTGAAGAGGTGGGTTTTCAGACCCATGATCATTCTCTTGAGGTGAGAGATTTTATATTGAAGAGGCGGGTTGTCAAGCCTTTGAGCATTCTCTCCAGGTGAGAGTTTGTTGGGAATTGTTCCCTGGTGCACAGGGCATTAGATACAAGACTCTGAGACTTCTTGTCTGGTCTGTTGTTGAAGGCCTAGAAGGGAAGTGTGGTAGTCGAAAGACTGTTGAGTAGAGAAGGGCCACACTTCCTAGGGTGGAACAGGCATGTGGGGAATGAGGTATTGTAGGCTAGTTGCAGCAGTTGGCACCTTGGACCAAGTTTTTAGTTGAATATTAGACCATATCCTGGTAATAGGAACTCTTTTTCCTATGGAATTTAAGCCCAACTCGGGGGTGACCTGTCACTGAAAGATTCTGAGGGACAGATTCTATGGTTGGGAGGAACGTCTGAGTCCTGCATGCAATAGGTGACTTTTCATAAGAGATAAGTGTCATTCATAGACTTGTTTAATTACTGTATGCTCTACTGTTATATTTTAAAATGGGTTTATCTTTTGTATGACTCTACATCTGCATATTGTGGTTAACTTTGTGAAATGTTTCTGCTTGTACACACACACACACATATGTATCTTATTCATGTATGTTGTGACATGTGTGGGCATGATAGTGATAATTTTTTCCTGTTAGTGACATGTATGAATTACATTCCATATATGTATATTGTTGCTCTTGAGAAGTATGTTAATTCTTAAGAATACCTGAGGTTAAACTCTATGATATGATTAGAAGATATCAAGGCATGGTATGAATTGTCGAAAGCTCAATGAAGTAGTCCACACGCTCAAAGGTGAAAGAACCCACGTGTAACATTGGATTAATTGAGTGCGCAGTAGTACTTGTGTGCAAAATTTTTGCACACACAACTTTGTGTGTGTGTGTGTGTGTGTGTGTGTGTGTGTGTGTGTGTGTGT
>ML792377.1:296426-307136 GCA_009831015.1 Picea engelmannii | reverse complement strand
GGTTTTTTTGCCCTAGAAGGCAACCCTCTTTTATGAGGGAAATGTATTGCGGCTATGGATGATGGGAATATTGTAATCTGAGAGAGGAGATTGTGAGAGAAAGAAGAGGAAGTTACAGTGGGTTTTGTTGTAGGTTGTATCCCTTCATTTGCTTGAAAATAATAAAGGAAGGACCTGGCAATTTCTCTGGTGGACGTAGCCCACACTGGGTGAACCACGTAAATCTGTGTCTCTCTTGTATTGTGTGTCTTCTGTGTTTTGTTTCTGTATTTGTTTTATTTTATTGCTCCACGGTCATGTTTTTCTAACATTAACATCTGCGATGAGAGTGCAAGGATGGATCTTATGGAAGAGTACCTTATGACAGGTGCAAAGGTCTCATCATAATCTATCCCCTCGATCTGTGAGAAGCCTTGAGCCAAAAACCTGGCCTTGTATTTCTCCACACTCCCATCAACAATTTGCTTTACCTTGTAGATCCATCTCAAACCTAACACTAATTTGTCGACAGGTCTTGGGACAATTTCCCATGCACTGTTTTTGACAATGGAGTCATAATCCTCCACCATAGCATCAACCCAAGTGGGATCCTGCACTGCTATGGTTCAGTCACAATACATTTTCTCATGAGAGCCATGTATCCATTAAATCAACCAGGAGACTGTCTATGTCTGCGCTGTGAAGTAGGGGCTCCTACATTCTGTGCAGCATCTAGTCTCAATATATCATCTTCCGTGGTGCACTTTCTGCCATTTCTGATGGATGGATCTACATGAATGGCTTCCTCCACTCCATGAACCTCCTCATGTGGTTGATCCACATCTTGAGACTCATCTTTGGGAACCAACAACTCCTCCTCTGCATGCAAGTCTAGCTCCCTCTCAAGCGACAACTGCATGGCTTTCCTCTCATCAAATTTTATATCCTGTCGCATAACAGTCATCTTACTATTAGGAAAATACACATGATAATTATGGGGTGTTTCTGTGTACCCCAAAAATATCCCAACTTCAGCAGTCAGTTCCAGCTTCTTCCTGGCATCCTTGGTCACATGCACATAAACAGATGAGCCAAAAATCTTAAAATGAGAAACATCAGGTGTCTTACCAATGAAAGCTTCTTCAGGTGCACTCATGCCAAGTACTTTATGAGGACAACGGTTTTGCACATAAACTACAGTGTTGTATGCTTCCACCCACAAATGCATTGGTAGGCCCTGATCATGCAACATCGCTCGTGTTGCACCCACGATCATTCTGTTCTTCCTCTTCACGACCCCATTTTGTTGCGGGTTATGAGGTGCTATGAGTTATCTTCTAATTCCTTCTTTGCTGCAGAAGTATTTGAATTCGTTAGAGATGTATTCTCCACCATTATCGCTCCTCAAATTCTTCACTTTCTTCCCCGACTCTTTCTCCACCAATTCTTTAAACTCACAGAACTTTAATAATGTTTGATCCTTCTTCTGCATGAAGAAGATCCAACATTTACAAGAAAATTCATCAACAAAAATAACATAATACTTATGTTTTGTTGTTGAAGCAACCGAGAATGATCCACACACATTTGTGTGAACTCTCTCTAGGATCACCAAAGCACGGTTCTCCTTTTCATGAAAGGTGGACTTTACATACTTCCCAATGGTGCAACCCTTGCACTGATCTAACTGAGCAAGTGTTCCCATTGGAAGTCCAGTAGATATTTGTTGCATGATTTTGAAGGCTCCATGATGAAGATGGCCTAATCGCCTGTGCCATAATTCGCCCTCATCCCGACTCACCATTTTTTCTACCTTGCCAATCATGGTAGCTCAGCCATCTACCTCTAGCTTGTATATATTCTTAACTCAAATCCTTATCTTCTTGAATTGACCCGTTGTTTTATGTCGCAAGAAATCTTTTCCATCACTGAAAACAACGTCATAGCCTCTGTCCTCCAACATTGCGACTGAGACCAAGTTTTTATTCAAACCTGGAACATGCATAACATCTTTCAATTGAAATGGTTTACATGACTCCCTCTGAAAGGTAATGGTACCAATGCCAGTCACACTGTATCGTCCATCGTTTCCCATCTCTATATGCATTTTGAGATCTTTCTCCTCTAAGTCACTGAAAATCTCCTTATCTCTCGTCATGTAGAAGGAAGCGCCACTATTCAAATACCACACCGATCCCAATGCACTTGAAGCCATGCATGCGATCAAGGAGAAGTCAAGTTCAAATTGCAAGGCAAGGGCCTCACCAGCTGCAGCTTCAACAACCTTCTTGTTCTTCTTCTTCTGTGGACAGTTAGTAGCAAGATGCCCATGCTCGTGACAGCAAAAACACTTAACTTTGGACAAATCCAACTTATTTCCTTTAAACTTAGATTTTGAATGGAATTTCTTCCCCTTCCCTTTCCTTTCCTTGGCATCCAAAGAAAATTCCTCTTCATCATCATGCTTTGATGAAGATCCATCTATGGTGTTCCACCTAAACTCCTCCTGCACCAAATCCGACCATAGTCATTCCCAATCTGGCAATTTTTTCCTTCCATTGACAGAGTCTTGATAATGTGCCAACTCTTGAGAAGTCCTAGGAGAGCCAAGCTCACCAAATAATCATCAGCGACTGTTATTCTCACACTCCCCATCTCATCCCGACATTGGACAAACTTCATGAGATATTTTGGAATGGAGTCGCCCTTCTCCATCTTGATCTTCCTGAGTTTATCTTTGAGCACCAATTTCCTATGGTCGTTGTTGTTTTGGAATAGATCTGTCAAAGCCTTCCACATTGCATATGCTATGGATTTCCCATGGAGGTTTGAGACAATGTGGTCTCGTACTCCCTCCAACATGATCCTCCTCGCCTTTGCCACTTTCTTTTTCCATGCATCAAGATTTGTAGCGTCTGCAACATCTGGCTTAGGAACATCCTTGTCAATGAATTACTTCAAGCCATTGTCTTCAAGTACTGCATCCATCATGTCCTTCCAAGCAATGTAGTTCGAGCTTCCCTCGAGTGCATACTCTAACCTCAAGCCATTAAAAGCCATTTCGATCTTGAATCCTCTATAGCACCAAGAAAGTCTTTATGCAAATTCGAATTCTATTCAATCACAAACTTAGCTTCTGCAATATTCTGTGCTCTGATACCATGTAGAAATTTCAATATAAATTATATATTGCTTGGATTTTCCTGATCTAATAATTATATGCCACTGTTAAATACAAAATCACTTCTACTAAAATTCTTGCGGAATTTAAAACATGATAGCCAATTGCAATATCAAGAAGAAAGATCAATCACACATAACACAAATGTTTTACCAAGAAAGCATAAAGCTAAAAACCACACTATCATATATTATGTATATATCATGGATCATGAAACAATCTCATACAAAACTCTAATCCAAGAGCTCTCAGTAAAATATACAATCGTCTCACACTGTCATACAAAAATTGGCAAATGCATGTGCCAATTTATTGCCTCCAGACAACCTGCCTCCTTTGCGCAATCCCTGCTGATGGAAATCCCTGGAATGAATGAATCCCTCTTGCCTAGGCTGCACATTCCTCATGTGCACATCCAATGTGTGTGTGATTGCATGAGTGCACTCACTAAAATCGCAATTGATATCCAAACTGTCTCTTTCACTTGTTATCTCAATTGGGTCTCCACTTGATCTGACATGCATGTAGTTAACAGTGGTAAATCTTCAGTTGCATGTGAGATCATTGATTGTGAATTAATTAATAATTAATTCATTGATCTCTCACTAGTGTAAGTTTAGTTACAACTACTACAACTGAGCTTAACTCACTTAATTGAGTTAAACTACTTCACAATTCACATAACTACACATCCAACACTGTTACAACTTTGAATCCCTCAGTTACAACTAATTTGACTTGGATGTCCCACCAGTCAACTTTTGAACTCGAATTTCCTATAGCTAACTGATTTTCCATTTCAATTAACTATTTTCAAGTAATTATGAGATAATAGATTAATATTTATCGTCCAAATTATTTAAGGGAAAAATAACTTAAACACACATTTCTTGTTGAATTTTCAACACTTTTTCTTTAATTGTGAAGAGAGTGGACATCCTGAAAATGAATGTCTTTTTTGAAGATTGAAAGTGATGAGACAAAAGACAATCTTGATATTGAAAAGGAAAAGGATCTTGAAGCAAAATTAATCAGTGCTCTGGATGAACTAACAAAAGAAAGGAAGAAGAACTAGTCACTTGAGGAACAATTAGTGAAGAAGAATTCTCAAGAAAGTTCTGAAGAAGCCCAACATGTCATCATGAAACTAAAATCTCGACTAGAAGAAGTCAGAAAGATTGAAGAAATATAAAAAATTCAAATGGAAGACAAGTAGTGTTTGGAAGCCAAAATAGAAGCACTAATAAAGGAATCAATAAAAGAGAAGCATTGTTTGGAAACTGAAAGAAATGAAGCAGAAAAGAGAGATAAGATAATGATAGATCATCTTAAGGAAATAATTGATGACTTAAATCATCTTGAAGTGGATCTTGATCAAGAAGAGAGAAGACTTGAAAAAAAAATCATCACATTGAATATTCAACTTGAAGAAGCAAAGCGAACATAATAAGTCATGAAGATTCAAATGATAAAGAAAGAAGAAGAGGTTGAGAATATTGAAGAAGAAGTTGTCACATTGAGATGTAAAATTTTCAAGCTCAGAAAGAACGTTGAAGAGAGAAAAACATCCACATCAATAGTATAGAATGAAGAGAATCATTCTAGGGTACTAGAAAAGAAAAATGAAGAAAAGAGTAAGAGTTATGCAGAAGTACTCAATGGAAGGAATCGTGGTCAGCAAGAATCAAAGAAAAATAATAGAAATACATATTCAACAAGACCTATCACACTTAGGAAACAAAACAGCTTCAACCATGATGAAGAGATCCACAGAAGACAAGATCATGATCAGCCAAGTGAAGAATTCAGAAAGACTACACAACAAAGAAGATCATTCACTCTCAAGTACGTAAAAAAAAATTATGGTCATTGTTTTTATTGTACTAACTTTGGACACAAGGTTGCATATTACAGGGCTTATGAAAGAAATGTTCAAACATGAAAATATTATGTTTCCCCACATGACATTGAATGTTACAAGTGTCATAACTATGGACACATGGCTCGTGATTGTAGAAGCATGATGGGTACTTATTTGAGAAAGAACACGGATATCATATATATGAAGGTTTGGAAAAGAAAACAAGAATAAGAAGATCAGGTGAATGAAGAATAGGTCCAAGAGATCGCAGTATTTGCAGTAGCACGAGAAAAAAAAAAACAGGTAAATAAAGAACAGGTTCAAGAGATTGTACTTGTTGGCTTACTGAGAGGGGGGTGAATCAGTAATAGAGAAATTTAATCCTTTTTAACCATATAATCCAAGTGTTATATCAATGTAGAATTATCATCCAATAACTGGAGAGTAAATAATCAATGAACAAATGAACAATCATACACATACACAATACACCAGTGTTTTACGTGGAAACTCAAAGCGGGAGAAAACCACGAAACACTTTTTCTTATAAGTCGTGAAGACTTACATTCATTGGAAGCACCAACTTCCTTTGTTTTCCAGCTGCAACTGGAAGGAGGCTCCAACCCTCTAGTTTCTCAGGCTACAACCTGAGGGAAGCTCCACCTCCCAATTCTCTAGCTACAACTAGAAGGAGGCTACAACCCCCTATGTTCTACGACTACAACTGGAAGGTGGCTACAACCACATGTCCTTGCCCCGTCCAACCGCCCCGACGTATAAGTAGAATGATGGAAACATTGTCACACTATCACTTTGAGATATACTACTGTAAACCTGTACCAATAAACCTGCACCAAACAACCTGTACCAATAAACCTAAACCATGCATCAACCTGTAATCAACTTGTACCATAAACAAGTGCATCAACCATGCACCAACATGTACCAAACAAATTGTAATCAACCTGTACCATAAACAAGTGCATCCAACCATGTACCAAGTATGTACCAATCATGTATCAACTACTCATCAACTATGGCTCATGAATATGTACCAACATCATCAACTATACACATCATGTATGTGCCAACTCGTCAACTACTTGTCTCAACCATGTACCCAACATGTACCTCAACCAAAATCTCTCATCATTTCATCATACAAATATGATTTTTAACTCTGTAATAAACCTGGTGTATATGATCACATACCTGCAAACCTTCCTTAACTTTAACAACAAGAGACTAGCATTTTCATCAAACTTTTCTCTAGTCTCACATGACTAGTTTTGGATTAGTCAACAACCCTAACTTGAAATAATCATAACTATGTACCTGTAATGAATAAAGATCTAAAAATAATACACAATGTTCTTCAGTGTGTTTTATGAAATTCCTCCAGATGTCACGACTTGGAACCTCTCAGAAAAGGAATTACAACAAAAATGACCTACCTTGTTGAATTCTGGTTTACTCTAGAGAGCGAACTTGTAGAGCGTTCCTCGCACGGAATATTGGTTGTATGGATATGAAAATTTTACAAAGAATACAACAGACTGTACTATAACCAACAAATTTTTTCTTACTTAATTTGGATCTTTTATGAATAATTTATGACGTTTTTACCCGAAACACATTTTTTAGACTAGTTTCAGGACTAGCCACAAACCCTATTTTCCACGGAGTGTAACTACAAAACTGCAACAACCCACAAGCTGAAATTCGTACCACAGATACTTGGATATGTTTTCTCAATGGCTTATCAATTTCACGGTCTGAATCATTCTAGAAAAAACTTTATTGCGAAAATGGTGAGATAACCTGTAAATAACATACCTTAGAAAGCATCATCAAAAGAACTTTTCCTCCATTGAATTTCGGCCTTCTTTACTTCACCTTCTCTCTGAAATTTGGCTTAGATATCCTTTGGTTACCTCAGACACATGTATATATTCAATATGTTCAAGTGTGATATTAAATGAGAGATCCTTGCCTCTTATTTATACTTTCATGTAGCTTCCTCAGGGGGTTACCTTTTAACCATCTTAACCCACTTTCCTTATTTTAGGGTTAACTAACTTCTAACCACTTGTCCAATTAGTAATTTATCCATTAAATTTATTATTTAAATAATTTATTTTGTATCCACTTTTACTTATAGTACACTCATCACTTCACTTTACCTCAAGGGGTTACCTTCTAACCATCTTAAACCACTTTCCTTATTTTAGGGCTAACCCACTTCTAACCACTTATCAACTTAGTAATTTCTCCATTAACTTTATTATTTAAATGATTTATTTTGTATTCAATTTGAATTGTAGTACATGCATCACTTCACTTTATTATCTACCTTCTAAAAATCTCTTAAACCACTTTGACTACTTTGACCTTTTGGGGCTTCTAGATGACTCATGAGGGTTTTCCAACTTCACATGGCCATAACTCTCTAACCGTGGGGAGTTGTGTGACGTTCCACATACCACTGGAAATGGCATGACATTTACTATCCATATAGAATATTATTACCTGCAAATATATCAAAACTCATACCGTTATCCATCAAACAAACTTGGGTCCATTACCGAAACCTGGGTTCTCCAACTTCCTTCAAGGGTTGACATCAATGACAACCAACCTTAATCAACAATCTCCCCCTTTGGCATTGATGGAAACACTCTGATGCAATATTGAAATCATTTCATGCAATACTAAAGTTATATCGCTCATGCTCCCCCTGGAACCATGCCTTTGTCCTCTGCATCTGATAAATCTCTCCCCCTTTGTCATCAATGGCAAAGGTATTTTTCCATCCAGGGATGCTCCCCCTAACTAAACTATCATCTTTATGGTGTTTCCTCGTGTACATCTAATACATATAAGATAACAATTCAAAAGTATTCATTTTGGAGTAGAAATAACTTTGAGTCTTTGGCGAAGATACTCAAAGGATTCTTGTGGAAGTGGTTTTGTAAAGATGTATGTTGTTTATTCTTTTGTGCCCACATACTCAACTCTGATGTTCTTTTCTGCAACATGTTCCCGTAGAAAGTGATACTTGATTGGAATGTGTTTCGTCTTGGAGTGCATCACCGGGTTCTTTGAGATACTGATGGTGATTGTATTATCACAATAGGTTGGAATTGGCTCATGATACTCAACATGTATATCTGTCAGAGTTTGTTTCATCCAAATAACCTATGTACAACATGTTGTTGCTGCAATATAATATGTCTTAGCTATAGATAAAGATATAGATGATTTTTTCTTGTTTATCCATGATACTAAACACTCACCCAAGTAGAACATTACTCCACTGGTGCTTCGTCGGTCATCAATACAACCTGCCCAATATGCATCTATGTAGGAAATAATTGATAGATCCTTTCCTTTTGGATACCATAATCCAAACTCTTTTGTTCCTTTGAGATATCTGAAAATCCTCTTCACTGCTAATACATGTGATTCCTTTGGTGCTGTTTGAAATCGTGCCACCTGTCCAACTGTCTGCAATACATCTGTTCTAGATGTTGTCACATATAGTAGGCTACCAATCATTGATTTGTATTGCCTCTAATCTGTAGACTTTGAATCATCATCTTTGCTTATCTTTGTTAATATTATGGTAGTTATGGGAGGTATTTACCTCCACGTGTGAACCTGACGAGAATAGAAGACTCCGGGAAGCAAGAGAAACCCTAATGAGTTGGATAATAACCCTAGAAGCCTTGTCAGCTCAAGAAGATAATTTATATTAGGCTATTAGCCTCCAAGAGAAGAAGTTGGCCAGAAATAATAATAATATATTGAACAGACACATATCTAGAAGGAGAAGTTGGCCCCAACAAAACTGGCAGGACTACTATAAATACAGGGTGCCAGTTCTCATTTGTAGAAATCTCAGAATTGCAGTTTCCCAGTTTGTGCGCACGGCAGTTGCAGTCTTGTGCGGAGGTTTAGAGGAGATTTGTTGGTGTAGCTACAGCAGCAACAAGTTTTCAGTATTGGCTTGAATATCTCTTGGCTAGGGTTTGGGACTATCTGATCAGTCTTTTGTGTTGCACTATCCTTGGAGAGAGGTGTGCTACCCTTTGTTTGGTTATCTAGCCTAGGGTTTGCTTTCGGAGAAATTCTCAGTCAAGGTTAAGGTGCTCGGAGGGAGGCTTCAGCCTATGGTCGGGTGACGAAGGTATCGTCAATGGTAAAACGAGCACACCATCTTCTATATTCTAACAGGTTATGGGCCCACACCCCTTCAGTCAGCCTAAAACGCTGGAAGGAAACATAGCCGCTAGATATTAAGCTCGTTGAGGAACTATTGCTAGGGTTACTAGTAGGAGCAGCTTCCAAAAGCATTGCAGCTAGGGTTACTAGCAGAAGCAGTTGCAGAAACCCTAAACCTCTTGTTGAGGCACCTTAAGTGATGAAATTGACCTAATCTCCGGATAGATCAGTGCGCCCTAGCCCAACGCATCTCCTGGTACTCTCAGAAGGCCAAGACGTGAAGTTTGGATTTCTGGTCAAATCTAGGGTTTGACCAAGTCAAGCAAGCCATGAAAAACTTTATGAAGTCTGAGAACAAGCTATATGGAGCCTCTAACTTCAGAGCATGGAAGACAAGCATTGACCTCATCCTTGCTAAGAATAAAGTGTTGGATATTATGAAAGGAAAGATCGTGAAGCTAGAGTTTAAAGAAGGAGAAGAGAAGGAACCGCATAACGTTGCAGCTATGGAGAAGTTCAAGGATGTTGACATCAATTCCATGAGTATCATAGTGGATTCCATAAAAGACCACTTGATACCCTACATCTCCCATATTGACTCATCGAAGAAGATGTACGATGCCCTAACAAATCTCTTCTCAGTCAGAAACATTGGACAAGTTATGAGTCTGAAGAATGAGCTCCGTAACATGAAGATGAATGATGACGACAGCATAACATCATACTTTGTAAGGATCTCCCAATTAAGAGATCAATTACAATCTATTGAAGAGATCACTTTAGAAAAGGAATTGGTGAACATAGTACTCAATGGTCTTCCCAAGTCCACAAGCATGAACACAAGGAAGGAGTACTCGACATTTGAAGAACTTTGGACTTGATGTGCTCAAGAAGAATCAAGGATCAATGTAAAAGAGAAACCCCAAAAGAAGTACGATGATCAAGCCTTCACAACAAGATTCAAGAACTTCAGGAAAAAAAGGAAGTTTGGTTCAAGAAGGAAGCCAAATCAAGAGAAAGACATTTCAGAAATACAATCCTTCAACTTTCAAAAGTACGGTCACTACAGGAACCAGTGTCCCAAGCTAAAGAAAAGTAAGGAGAAACATGAAGCATCGATTGCCGAAGAAAAGGAACCTACAAAGAATACCAAGCAGGATGGAAGAGACTTCTTCTACTAAAAGGTAACAACACTCCTCTTATTTCTTGTACATATCTTGCTTGCATCGTCTCTGTACATATCTTGTATATCTACCTCTTGGAAGATAATGTGTTCCAAGAAGAACTATACCTATGAAAGAACAAACAAGATGAAAAGAAGTTATCATTAGATATTACACATGAAAGAATGAAATATATCATGTGAAAGCTATTACAAGATAAGTCGAAATCATAATCAATCTTGAAGAGACTTAGAAGTCAGACATCAAGAGAAATTGGAGAAAGACTTATGACGACAACTAAG
>ML792377.1:255256-296175 GCA_009831015.1 Picea engelmannii | reverse complement strand
TCATGATGACAGAAGAAGTGCCACATGGATATGTTCCAGTTCTCCAACTATGATATACTCTATTGTTCAGATCTACATGAAGCCTTCACAGTATTCCAGACTAAATCACATTTGAAATCAATCATTACATTATCCATGATGAAGTCTAGAAAGGAGAGGTAAAGCTCGAGTATATTCTGACAAAACCTCTATCCAGAATCAAGTTTGTATATTTCCAAGAGAAGACAGGGATCAGGAAGATTCTCCAAGCTAAGAGAAGGTACGGAAAAATATTTTTGAAAAACATTTATTTTTGTGATCAAAGTAACTCTCCAGTTAGGAGGGAGCATTTATCTTTACAATTGAAAAATAGTCGAGATTGGATAGATGCTTTCCTGTTCAGAAAGTGGACTGAGATTTCTGACAGATAGTGACTTCCCATTGTAGTTAACATGGGAGGCAGACTGATTGTTGATGTATCATAGACAACGACTTCCCATTGTGGTTAACACGGGGAATGGTCTAGGACAGTCATTCTTCTTGGCAGTCACTCTGAGTAGTGGTCAAGTAGAATGGTCTGCCTCGTCGGGCAGTCATTCTTTCGAAGTTCACAGTTGTGAGCAGTTTCGAAGAATGGTCCATTTTGGAGGCTGATGCAGGATAAACATTCCTTAGGTAAGACTCATTCTCTCCAGATTACACTTTGCTTAGTGTCGGAGGAATGGCCCAGGGTGGGGAATGGTCCAGACAGTTATTCCTTAGGGCAGACTCATTCTCTCCAGGTTACACTTTGTTTAGTGTCGGAGGAATGGCCCAGGGTAAGGAATAGTCCAGGCTCAGCAATCGGGGATAGTCATTCCTTAGGGTTTATACATTCTCTCCAGGGTGCACTTTAATTAGTGTAGGAGGAATGGCCCAGGGTGAGGAATGGTCCAAACATTTCTTAGGGTTTATACATTCTATCTAGGGTGCACTTTAATTAGTGTAGGAAGAATGGCCCAGGGTGAGAAATGGTCCAGGCTCAAAAATCAGGAATAAGCATTCTTCCTTGTTTGTGAAGAATAGGGCAGATAGCCCATTGCTGATGAGGGCAGATATTCTTTCAGATCTCACAAACGTGAGTGAAATATTGGCCTAGTGGATTCAGTTTATCTTTAACAATATTTTTCTATGCAGGATGGCATCAGATGATTTTTATGGAGACTACCTGTCTCCAGACAGTAGAGATATACTACTATGGTGGATATGTTCCACTGTTCGTGAGGTAGATATTCCTTCAAAGCTCACAGATGTGAGTGAAAGATTGGCCCAGATAATTCAATCTATATCATAACATTGTTTCTATGCAGGATGCTATCAGATGTTTGTTATGAAAACTATATGACAGTAGATGAGGACTACTGTGGTGAATATGTTTCACTGTTCACAACCATACGTTGTTGATCAAGTACTTGTGTGTTACTTGATGTGGTAGTGAACCACTGGATTGTAGTTATGTACTACTATGAATAGACACAGTTGTGCTCTATCCTTGTTCTAATTGCCTTGAAGACTATCAACAGTTTATTGGAGATAATGATCATCCAGATGGATGATGAATAGATATTTTCTAGACGAAAAACAGTTCATAACCTTTACTCCTCTTGTATCACTCTATGGTGAGAGTGACTTATCTAGCATCATATCTAATTACTCAGATGAAGTATGGTTTCAAGAGTTGATGCAGCTGATGGTGATGGTGATGCTCATGATCTAGTCATGAAATAGTCTAGATGACTATATTGATGCTACCAGGGAAATGGTATGTTTTGTACTCAAGTCCATTACCGGTAAATACCTCTCTAGCTAGGAGGGAGTGTTAATATTATGGTAGCTGCGGGAGGTATTTACCTCCATGTGTGAACCCGACGAGAATAGAAGACTCCGGGAAGCAAGAGAAACCCTAATGAGTTGGCTAATAACCCTAAAAGCGTTGTCGGCTCGAGAAGATAATTTATATTAGGCTATTAGCCTCCAAGAGAAGAAGTCGGCCAGAAATAATAATAATATACTGAATAGACACATATCCAGATGGAGAAGTCGACCCCAGCAAAATTGGCAGGACTACTATAAATACAGGGCATCAGTTCTCATTTGTAGCACTCTCAGAATTGCAGTTTCCCAGTTGGTGCGCACTGCAGTTGCAGTCTTGTGCGTAGGTTTGGAGGAGAGTTGTTGGTGCAGTTGCAGTAGCAGCAAGTTTTCACTATTGGCTTGAATATCTCTTGGCTAGGGTTTGGGACTATCTGATTAGTCTTTTGTGTTGTACTATCCTTGGAGAGAGGTGTGCTACCCTTTGTTTGGCTATCTAGCCTAAAGTTTGTTTCCGGAGGAATTCTCAGTCAAGGTTAAGGTGCTCGGAGGGAGGCTTCGGCCTATGGTTGGGTGACGAAGGTATTTTCAATGGTAAAACGAGCACACCATCTTCTATATTCTAACAGTAGGCTACCAATCATTGATCTGTATTGCCTCTAATCTGTAGACTTTGAATCATCATCTTTGCTCAACTTGCAACTAGGTTGCATGGGAGTGATAATTGGTTTGCAATCTTCCATTCTGAACCTCTTTAGCATTTCTATGATATACTTGGTTTGAGAAATAAAAATTCCTTGGTTGCTTTGACGAATCTGAAGTCCTAGAAAGAAGGATAGTTCTCCAAGTAATGACATGTCAAATTCATTATGCATATCCTTTGCAAATTTCTAACTTAACATGTCATCATCACTACCAAAAATAATATCATCAACATAAACTTCAATTAATAAAATACTATCTTGAGTTATATTGATGTAGAGTTTATTGTGTGCATTTCCTTTTTTGAACCCTGTCTGTTGTAGATATTTATCCAGCCTAGAGTACCATGCTATAGGAGCATGTTTTAGACCGTACAAGGCCTTATTTAATTTACACACATAATCTGTGTTCTCTGAAAACTAAAATCCTTCTGGTTGTTCAATGTAGACTTCTTCTTCAAGTTCTCCATTCAGAAAAGTTGATTTTACGTCCATCTGATACACTTTAATATTTTTGAAGCATGCATAAGCTAAAAGCAATTGGATTGCTTCCATTCTGGCAACTGGGGAAAATGCCTCTTCAAATTCAATTCCTTCAACCTGTGCATATCCTTTACATACCAATCTAGCTTTGTTCCTTGTAACTTGTCCATCTTCATTCAATTTATTCATGTATACCCACTTTGTGTCAATCACATTCTTATCGTTTGGTCTTGGAACCAATTTCCAAGTGTCATTTCTCTCTTTTTGATCCAATTCTTCATCCATGGCCTTATTCCAAAATTCATCCTTGTTGGCCTCTTCAAAATAGGTTGGTTCAATCGTAGATGAGAGTGCTAGGTGTGTTTGTTCTGGTGAACATATTCTTCTTCTAGTCTCAACTCCTGCATCTTTGTTTTCGATAATCTGATCTAAAGGTTGATTCTTCTGTACTCGTCTACTAGGTGTCTTTGCAGGCACTTGTTGAACTTTCTCTTCTTCTTCTATCGGATCCTCTTCATCTTCCCCTTCTACTTCTTTTTCATCTTACGTTTCTTCTTCGTAAAGTTGTTCCATTGATTCATTTTATTGTTCATTTAATTCTTGTCTACCTGTTTCAACAATTGTTACGTTGATGCTTTCCACAACTTTGTTCAATCTCAGGTTGTAACACTCGTATGTTTTCCTTGTACTTGAGTAACCAACAAGTACTCATTTTTCCACACGAGATTCAAACTTTCCCATTCTGCCATCTTCTCTTTTGATGTAGCATTTGCTTCCAAAAACTCGGAAGTGTTTCACATTTGATGGTCTTCCTTTCCATAGCTCGTAGGGATTTTTGTCAGTGTTGTTTCTGAGCATTACTCTATTTTGAATGTGAAATGTTGTATGCACTACCTGTGTCCAAAAAATATCTGTCAATTTGGAATCCATTAGCATTGTTCAAGCCATTTCATGTATTGTCATGTTCTTTCTTTCAACAACTCCATTCTGTTGAGGTGTCCTAGCAACGAAAAATTGTCTTTTTTATTCCATGACTGCTGCAGTACTCCATAAATTCCTTTGAATTGAAATCTCCTCCATTATCAGATCTAAAGCATTTGATTTTTTATGCCATTTCATTTTCAACCATTTCCTTGTAGATCTTGAAGTTTTCAAAAGCTTCTGACTTATTCTTGAGAAAGCAAACTACAGTCATTCTTGTATAATCATCAACTAATAACATAAAATATTCCTCACCTTTTAGACTCTTTGTTGTAGTTGGTCCAACTAGATCAGTATGCACAATTTCCAGTGGTCTTGTTGTTGAATATTCCTTTGATTTGAACCTGTTCTTTGTTTGCTTTCATAGTTGACAATGCTTGCATAAAGTGTTGGTTGGTTTCGTGATCTGGGGCATTTATCTAACTGTTTCTCTTTTGCTGACTTTGACAAGGTTATCAAAATGTATGTGGCCCATTCTTTTATTCCATAACCAACTTTCATCTTCATTTCCTAGACAACACTTTCCATTTCCAATTTCACTTAACACATATATGTTGCTTGAAGTTCTCGCAGTTGTAGCAATCAATTTTCCTGAACCTTCTTTTCTTATCTCACACTTTTGTGAATCGAAAGTAACTTTATGACCTTGCTCACAAATTTGACTCACACTTAGAAGATTATGTTTCATATCTTCTACTAGTAGAACATTTTCTGCTTTTGTATTCTTGTTCCCAATTCTGACTATGCCTTTTCCAATGATTTTAGTTGAATCATAATTTCCAAAGGAAACTGATCCATATATTTCATTTCTTAATGTAAGAAACATGTCTCTATCACCTGTCATGTGTTTTGAATAGCCACTGTCAACATACCAACCACGTTTCTTCTTCTTAACTTGTAGAGCGAGTGTGCATTCTTCATTGCTATATTGATTCTGCTTTCTTATCCATGTCCTTTTCTGAGGTTCATNGCTTAATGATTCAAACATGTTGTAACTTCTTCTCTGTGTTTCACTAGGCCTTCTTGGATAACCCTTTTGTGTATGACTTTCAAAGTTGTTTATTTTCCCGTTGTTAACTCTACAATTCACAGTTTTATGTCCAAAATTATTACATGCATAACATAAACAAAAAAAGATGGTTTGATACATGGGAGTTGAAGATCTTCTGAAAAGAAGTTCTCTTATGAATCCTTCTTCTCCCTGAGACCCATCTGTTTCTGTCGGTCGTTGATTCTGAAATCTGAATCTTCTCAGTGGAGGAGTGTCCCTGCAATTTTCTCTGTAGACCTTCCTATCCCCTTTGATTGTTTCTACATAGATTTTTGGATATGTTTCTTGTTATGTTGTTTTGGAGCTTGACCCCTTTTCTGTCTGATTGTATCCAAGTCCGTACTTGTCATGATTAGACCTTTGATTGCTGATAATGTCATTCAAAACTTTTGAGTTGTCCTGCATATTTTTCTTTTGAATATCCTTTCTTAATGTGACAATCTCTGCTTCCAAATTTTCAATGATCATGTCTCTTCCTTCTAGTTGTTCTTTGCGTTCTTTTTCAATTCTTTTAACTTCTTCAATTTGAACCTTCAAATTTGTGATCATTTGTTCTAATTCTTGAGTGTCTTCTTTCTTGTCTAGTTCCACTTGTAGCTTCTTGTTTTTCCTCTTTTCTCTTCTGATAACTTCTATGGCACTCAACAATTCCTCTCGGTAGTCAACTTTTGTCTCTTCAATTTATTCTTCGATTTCTTCATATTCTTCGATTTCTTCATATTCTTCGATTTCTTCATATTCTTCTTCAACTTCTTCATATTCTTCTTCAGAGTCTTGTTTATCAAAGTCTTCTACTGCCATGAATAGAATTCTTTTTGTCTCACTGTCACTGACTTCATCTTCATTTGATGATGAGATGTCTTCTTTGGTGCATAAGATTTTCTTGAAAACTTTCTTTGTGGTTCTTTTGCCTTTATATGTTTGTTTATTTTTTGAGTAACCTTCATCATTTATTTTTTTCTTTTGAGGACATTTGTTACCAAAACGACCAATACCATCACAATTAAAACAAATTAAAGGAAGCTTACATCTATACCTGTTGTCGGTTCCCTTGTTTAGTATTTTGACAAAGTTGGCCACTTCTTCATCATCTTTCGAGACGTCACTATTGTTGTTATGTTATTTTTCTTGTTGTTTTCCATTTTGCTTTGATATTTTGGATGCTCTGAAGGTTGCTTATTTTACATATAGATTTTCCTGTTCAGTTCTCATTTCATATGTTGTGAAGATTTCATGTAGTTTGTCCATTCTTATTGAGTTTAGATCTGCTCTTTCTTCTAGTACTGGTATCTTAGGGTCAAATCTCATAGGAAGAGATCTTAGTACCTTTTAAAGAATTACAGATTCTTGAATTTCTTCTCCCAATCCCATGATTTCATTTACTGTTTCATTGACTCGTAAGAAGTAAGCTGCAATATTCTCATCTTCCTTCATCTTTAGTTGTTCGAATTGACCTTTGTAAGTTTGAAGCTTTGCTGCTTTGACTTTCGAATCTCCTTCATAAATATTTCGAAGTGTGTCCCAAATATCTTTAGCAGATTTACAATGTGCAACTTTGGTGAATACCGTTTCACCAAGACCATTCAGAAGTGCATTTGTGGCTTTGGAATTATTCTGACCAAGTTTCACTACTTTGTCATTTGTTGGCGGAATTGTTGGTACTATGTATCCATCTACAATTGATTTCAAAATTTCAAATCCATGTGCCTGTATATATGTCTTCATCCTTATGCTCCAAAATGCATACTTTTGTCCATCAAACTGTGGTATTCCATTTCTATATAAGTTGTTTCTCTCCATGATCTACCTTTTAGTGGTTAAACTGATTTCTGAAGGAACATGCTTTGATACCAATTCTTAGATTACTAAGAGGGGGGGTGAATCAGTAATAGAGAAATTTAATCCTTTTTAACCATATAATCCAAGTGTTATATCAATGTAGCATTATCATCCAATAACTGCAGAGTAAATAAGAAATGAACAAATGAACAATCATACACATACACAGTACACCAGTGTTTTACATGGAAACCCAAAGCGGGAGAAAACCACATAATGTTTTTTCTTATATGCCTTGAATAATTACATTCATTGGAAGCACCAACTTCCTTTGTTTTCCAGCTGTAACTAGAAGGAGGCTCCAACCCCCTAGTTTCTCAGAATACAACCTGAGGGAAGATCCAACTCCCCAATTCTCTGGCTACAACCAGAAGGAGGCTACAACCCCCTATGTTCTCCGACTACAACCGAAAGGTGGCTACAACCACCTATCCTTGCCTCATCCAACCGCCCTAACGTATAAGTAAAATGATGGAACCATTGTCACACTATCACTTTGAGATATACTACTATAAACATGTACCAATAAACATGCACCAATAAACATGAACCATGCATCAACCTGTACCTCAACCTGTAATCAACATGTACCATAAACAAGTGCATCAACCATGCACCAACCTGTACCAAACAACCTGTAATCAACCTGTACCATAAACAAGTGAGTTCAACCATGTACCAAGTATGTACCAATCATGTATCAACTACTCATCAACTATGACTCATCAATATGTACCAACATCATCAACTATACACCTCATGTATGTGTCAACTCATCAACTACTTGTATCAACCATGTATCCAACATGTACCTCAACCAAAATCCCTCATCAATTTCATCGTCCAAATCTGATTTATAACTATGTAATAGACCTGGTGTATATGATCACATACTTGCAAACCTTCCTTAACTTTAACAACAAGAGCCTATCATTTTCATCAAACTTTTCTTTAGTCTCACATGACCAGTTTTGGATTAGTCAACAACCCTAACTTGAAATAATCATAACTACGTACCTGTAATGAATAAAGATCTGAAAATAGTACACAATGTTTTTCAGTGTATTTTATGCAATTCCTTCAGGTGTCACTACTTGGAACCTCTCAGAAAATGAATTATAGCAAAAATGGCATACCTTGTTGAATTATGGCTTATTCTAGAGAGTGGACTTGTAGAGCGTTCCCCACACGAAGTATTTGTTGTATGGATCTGAAAATTTTACACAGAATACTACAGATTGTACTATAACCAACACTTTTGGTCTTACTTAATTTGGATCTTTTATGAAGAAGTTATGATGTTTTTACCTGAAACACCTATTTTAGACTAGTTTCAGGACTAGCCACAAACCCTATTTTCTACGGCGTGTAACTACAAAAATCCAATGAACCACAAGCTGAAATTCGTACCATAGCTGCTTGGATATGTTTTCTCAACAGCCTATCAATTTCATGGTCTGAATCATTCTAGAAAAAAAAATTATTGCGAAAATGGTGAGATGACCTGTAAATAACATACCTTAGAAAGCATCATCAAAAGAATTTATCCTCCCTTGAATTTCGACCTTCTTTACTTCACCTTCTCTCTGAAATTTGGCTTAGATATCCTTTGGTTACCTCAGTCACCTGTAGATATTCAATATGCTCAAGTTTGATATGAAATGAGAGAGCCTTGCCTCTTATTTATACTTTCATGTAGCTTCCTCAAGGGGTTACCTTTTAACCATCTTAACCCACTTTCCTTATTTTAGAGTTAACCAACTTCTAACCACTTGTCCAATTAGTAATTTATCCATTAACTTTATTATTTAAATAATTTATTTTGTATCCACTTTTACTTATAGTACACTCATCACTTCACTTTATCTCAAGGGGTTACCTTCTAACCATCTTAAACCACTTTCCTTATTTTAGAGCTAACCCACTTCTAACCATTTGTCAACTTAGTAATTTCTCCATTAAATTTATTATTTAAATAATTTCTTTTGTATTCACTTTGAATTATAGTACACTCATCACTTCACTTTATTATTTACCTTCTAAAAATCTCTTAAACCACTTTGACTACTTTGACCTTTCGGGGATTCTAGATGACTCATGAGGGTTCTCCAACTTCACATGGACATAACTCTCTAACCATGAGGAGTTAAGTGATGTTTCACATACCACTGGAAATGGAATGACATGTACTATCCATATAGAATAGTATTACCTGCAAATATATCAAAACTGATACCGTTATCCATCAAACAAACTTGGGTCCATTATCCAAACCTGGGTTCTCTAACTTCCTTCAAGGGTTGACATCAATGACAACCAACCTTAATCAATAGTACTTTTAGGAATTGTAGTGCGAGATCAATCCACTGGAAGAAAGGAAGAAGTCATATTTCAGAGAGATGATGAGTCTACATATGAAGAGGAAGATTACTTTGCATCAGCTAAGGTATTTTTCTGAACCATCGGCTTGGAGACTCGCAGTAAATATGTATGATGAACAAGGGGGGTCCATAGACACTAAAGATCAAAGAACCATCTTTTGAGCATTATGAATTGTTTACAGAGACATATTCAGAGCAGTCAGATAGCATAAGTATAGAGTAACTGATTGATCAGTTGAGAAGTATTGTTCCCACACAGGTAACGGTCGACAATTACATGGGAAAATTTGTATGATCGTATTTAGGTAGAGATATCCATACAGGTCGAGTTTGGTTTGTAGATAGAGAAGACCAGTGGAAACATTTGAAATGTAATGTTCAGTTGCAGCATATTCACAGGAGTCTTCGTGATAGTACACTGATAAATGGGCCAACATTGTAGACAGTTGAGTAGCTGAGCTATGAACAGTTCGTGACATATGGACAGATATGGATTCGTGAGATTCTCAGCAGGTACAAGAAACACAAGTTAGATGCATAACAATATATTTACAATTGGAATCAGTGGAATCAGTTGGAATCAGTTGTTCACAGAAAGGAAATAAGTGAAAGGCACAACAGAACAGGGAAATAGAAACCGTCAGCAAAGGTTATATCATCATAAGGACATTGTTGAATAGTATGGTCAAGTGAACATGACAAGTAAATGAAGAAATCAAATTTTGAATGCTTTTTATATATGTCAGTGAAATTCAAGAGGAAGCACAAATGGAAAATAAGCAGCATTAGAAGAGAGGAAAGGAAACACATACAGGTATCCCTACATTGATCTACATCTTACAGAAAAGTCAAGGGAAGAAAAATCATCAGAGAGAGAGATCCAGAAAGGAATATTAGTAGCATACAAACAGGGAGGCATACCCACAGAGGAGCTAATATTTTACCCATAATTGATTACAACATATATAGTATTAGGAAGAGACATATCGACAAGGGGAGTTAATATTTGGTCAAAGATGAAGAGAAAGAACAGAGGAATGAAGGCAAGGGGAGTAGCCCCAAGGAGAGATACCATTTTTCCATTGATGTCAAAGGGGTAGAGATATAAACATTTATGAGGAGCAATGATCACAGGGGGAGAATGACCATGAGTGTTACCATGTCTAAGTTTTTCCATCAATGTTGGTGTATCCATCAATGTCAAAGGGGGAGATTGTTGGACAATTGGTTGTCATTGATGTCAACCTTTGGAAAGTGATCTTGGAAATTTATTTCAACCCTTAGAGATTGATGTCAACCATTGGAGAGGTCCAGAGATTTTGGAAAATTGGTGGACACTTGCATGATCGAGATTGATGGCGAGTTAGTTGGGTACATTTGATGTAGTCAACATGTAGCCCCAAAGGTGTGGTTATGGTACTCGAAGTTTATTAAGGAATATGGACATGAAGGATAGTGAAATTACATGTAAGACTATCATAGATGGATAGTATTCATCGTGCCATTTTCGGTGATATGTGGAATGGGTAAAGTGGCTACAACAAGAATCCCTAAAGTAAGGAGAGAGGTTACTATGAAAAAATATATAAACACCTCAAGGAGTCTCTCATTTGGACACACACACTTATAATTGAATATCTATCTTATGAATGTTATGGTCTTGTATTGTGATATTTTGGCTAGTTTTTTATGACATTTTTCTAAGGTTGAGAAGGAAGGTCGAAGGTGAAAGTCTCGGAGTTGCAGTAAGCTTGTGTAACCCTAGTTTATGAGATATCTGCGGGTTGTAGGTCATCAGGGCGCTTATATACGCAAGATGTAGTGGAGGAAAGCGCGGATATCCATGGGTTGTAGAAGAGCAAGTCATGTATATGTAAAAAGACTTGTGAAAGGTTATGAAGGGATGTTGGTACTAGGTTTTTGATGATTGTAGAAGAGTTACAAGTCAACTTACAGTACAGCAGGCAACTACGGGATCATAGGTCATTTTTTAAAGGGTTATGGTTATGGTGTTATGGTACATGCATGGTAATGATAGTATGTGATATGCTACATCTTGATGATGTTATGGTACATTGATTAGAAGCATCATTGGCTATCTTGGTGTATGTTTTGGTTACATGTTATAGTGCATACTTGAGGCTTGGTATATTGTGTTATGAGGTTGCATCTTGGTGATATTGAGGAGAATGCTTGAGGCATGTGTTTGTGATCTTTGGTTTATGTCTTGAGGCACATCATTAGATGCATGGTACATGTTGGTTGAGGTCTACTTGATGAGATACATTGTTGGTTCATATATTAGTTTATTGGTATATGGTGTATGGCATGATATGGTATATGATTGGTACATCGTATGTGTTGACGTCGAGGGACTAGAGAGTCCCCAACACCAACATTTTCAACCTCCTGCAAGGCTAGGCGAGAAGAAGCAGGAATATCACCCTAGGATTAAAGCCCAGACAAGAATGTGCATTGAACTCCAGGCCAATTTTTCCCCTAACCTATAGTCCAAGCGCGAATTCCTTTGCCTTGAAATTTTACTTTTTAGTTATATTTGATTTTTATTTAATTTATGGTTTTGATACTTTTATGTTGGAGTTTATACACTTGACATAACAAAATTAAATCCTAAAAATATTTAAAGAACTAAATAAAATGTTACCAAAATAATGTTTTATATTTATTTTAGCAAAAGGTAACAAAAGTAAAATTAACCAAAAGCTAGAGAAACTTAATAAAACTATGTTAGTTTTAAAAAAAAAATGATTTAATTAAAAGAAGAGTTTATTAAACAAAACATTTGTTTGAAGTCTTAAATGATATAATATTTTTTGCATTTCCTTTTAGAAGTTAGGATGTGATAAAAATCAAAATAGTAAAGGAAAACAAGCTAATAAGGAAAGCTTATATACATGATTTTTTAGAAAATAATATATTCATAAGTTTTTTTTTTGTTTTGTTTTTTTTTTTTTTTGAATGTTGTATTAAAAGAAGATGAGGAAAACTGAGGATTTTAAAGAAATAACAAAGAGATAGTTTAAGAGTGAAAAATAAATTGATCTTCATTAAAAATGTTTCCTATACAAAATTTTGAATTTTTGAAACTTAAAAGTCTCTGCGTAGACTAGGGTCGGGTATATGATCTTTAGCCACTCTGGAACAATGTTACAATAGAAAGACCAAGCGCGAAAAGAAAAAGAAAAAAAAAGTTGAGACAGAAATGGAATGGAGCAATGAAGGCGAATCACAAGGATAAAACCTTATGAAAGCCAACAAGCTCATCATTGCTTTATCTTTTCGCTGCTTCACAAGACCCCCTCTCTATAAATTTTTTGCAAAAGTTTTTCTCTCAGAATTTTCTTTCTCTAAAATTGTATTCTTTAGAAAAATTTTGTCCCTAAGTTTGTTGGGCATTGCTTCTTTTAACTTGTTTGTTCAACCGTTCTTTCAGTTGAGCAATTTTATAACTGAACTCGAACCGTCCAGGAAACGTCTTAATATATTACTAAACAAAAATGATTTGTTTTTATTATCCATGTGTCATATCCAGAATTGTTTTCAACATTATTAAATTCCTCTAACAATAACATTAATCTTGCACCCGTTGTTGTATGATCCAGACTCGGATTCCAATTGAACCAGATACTGCCATTAAAAGATACTACCATTGGTGGACATTGAAATTAACTTTTATTCTCCAGCAAGTTCAATTCAGAGTGATATGATGCTTTAGTTGTCTCTCAAATGCATCTCGCTATGTTTCCAGTGTCTCCATCCTTGAGATAGTGAATAGAATTCTTCTCTTGCTTGCTCGGGATCTATATCCAATGCAAACAAAGGTGAATTTGTCTCTTCAACAACAACCCGATTACCTCCACTTAAATTATGATCAAAGGAGTTACTCGTAGAATAAGCAGGATCAGTGGACACGACAAGTGTAGGATGCGCACTATTTGCAAGTTTAACAGCAAGATATGCCACACAACTTGCTTTGCCAACACCTCCCTGTTAATCTCCTCATGGTGTCTTATGCTTATTTTGGTTGAATGATGTCAGAGCATTGGTTTACATTGGCGATACAATGTACAATTTCCTCCACCAAATCCTGAAGATAAACCTATTCTTTGGATTTGTTTCCACGACCACCATGCATTTTAACTGTATTCCAGCTTTACTGCCATATCATTTTCAAATAAATATAGTTGGCACATAGTTCTGATGATTAAAGCACACAAAGTTGCTAACAACTCACGATGTGCAAAAGTATTCCAATAATATCTTATAAGCTTTTCCTTTGGATTTGGATCTTGTTCTATCTCTCAATGTATTGAACTTACCTGGTGTATGACTAGTTTCAAGGAAATATTAGGAAGGAATCACAATAGTAATACAATTGTCAGATTATCTCAACATAGGATGATAAAAAAGACACACGACTATCCTCTGACCAATGAATAAAATGAAGCAAGCTTCTGCAAAAAATACAGTTGTTCACAAGTTACCAAGCTTGCATTGCACTCCTGATCAAGCTACCTTTCAGATGCTTCTGCAATTGAGCCTATGTGTTACCTCAACGTATTTAGTGTATTCTCACAAGAACCCGAATTAGGAGAAACACATGATATCATAATCATCCACGAGTTCCCTACACGAGAATAACGAAGCACTTCCGTCAACTTGCTTCCTCAAAATGGAATATGAATTCGGTCATTATCCAGGGCCCGTATACACTCTTTTAGAGCCAGGAGGATCTTGTTGATTTCTTCTCCCCCCATCTTTTTCTCAATATACTCCTTTACACATTGTATGTCTGAGACTTCAATTCTTGCAAGCCAACAATGCAAACTTGTTGTCATGCATCCTCCCTCATACATAATTTCCTCCTGTCACCAAGCAGATCATATAGTTTTCCCCATATATCTCAAAGAAACTAAGCCACAAGCGAAACCCTTGTTCTCAATTGTTTGACCATATGCAAAGCATGTGGCTTTTGTTTGCTAAAAGATGGTCGGAACAATTGGCTCCACAGTAATTTGATAAACTTCATCATTTGAGACACGTTCATTTAAAATAGCATCAAACACAAAATCATGTTTCTCCACATAAGCTGTCAAATCCACCTTCAACTTTGGTTCGTGAACACTTAACCATATATTATCATTAACAATGATAATATCTTCCTCCTTCCTTGCCAACTCCTTTTTTATTCAAATTTCTTTTCTGAAACACAACTTTAATCTTTGCCAAATTGCTCTCTTGAATAATTTCCTCCTCGTCGAAGAGGTCTTTAACTGTTCATGTTCCTTTGTTTAAGATTGAATCCACCTTCAATAAATTGAGCTAACCCTTGAACATTTCGAACTGAGATTCCGACTGGAGCTACAATCCCCTCATTAGCTTGAAAATACAGTAAAGTATGTGCTCTTGTGATCCTTGAATAAACCAAGTATATTCACATTGATATATATAGCATCAAGTACCAAAATTACTCTTAGGGGCCAAGTGTTATATAAATGCCTTTCCACATATATAAAAGAGTTTATTTGTTTGAAACCTCAATTCTCGGTATTTGAAATAGGCATTATGAATGAATCCTATAGATTGTGGGAAACTTGTCTTTAAGAAAATATGAGAGGAAGCGCTTAGTACATGTTGGAAGAAACATAACATGATGGTTTAACATGAAATCCATTTATGAGAGATAAGGATTAGGACACAGTTTGTTTTTTTTTAGATAAAGTCTCCAAGTGGGATACATATACAAGTGGAAAGATCATGATGACATAGTAATACAATATATTTTTGCTTAGTTTAAGAGAACTTTGCGATGATCGATGGATTTATGTTTTATCGGCTAACAAAATTTAACCTTGGAGTCATTATTATTGGGTTGACATTTGATCATGGATTGTGAATGTATTTTTCACGAACAAAATTTTAACATTGTGGCCAAATCTCACTCAAAATTAATGTGATAAGTTATTGAAACCTAGCTTTAATTGATCCATATTACATGATTTCCAACATGTTCATTTTTGTTCTACAATTGATAAATGTATACGAGACTATCTACAATGTATTTAGAGGAGTCAAATAATAAAAAACTTTTTTCTTATTTGATTAGCAATATTTGTATCTAAATGCCAAAGATGTCCAAGCCTGATAAACATTATAGAAAATTAGAAGTGGTTTCAGCTTATTTATGGAAGTTGTTGATACATAACTAGGATATCAACAATGATATAAATTGTAGTATAGGCGTGGAAATAGATGGTTGTACCTATTTAAAAAATAATGGATTTTCATCCAATTACTTTGGAAATTTGTTATCATGACCTTTTGTGGAAGCTTGTGCTGGAGATATTAAAAACCAATCACTCAGTTGGAGCGCAGAGATAACATAATTTTATATGCAGTGCACCAAATGAGGAACGTTTTAGAAGCTTAATTGATTGGGTGGAAATGATACAACCGAAGCCTGCCATAGCCAAGATTTATTGCAAACAAGATAGTGCATTATCTAATGGACCTAGTATGGTGGTTTCTTCCATCTTACGATTTCCTCTGCCTCACATTGACTATGGATGGACAAACCTTCTTTTGTTAGTGACGTGGTATATGTGCACTTTTTTTCAATATCAATTAAAGGCCATTGAATCCAATGTTGATGCCATTTTCATGTTATTATTTCATAGCACTTTATTGAAAAAATACGATTTTTATTGATCATTTGAATATTTGACTACAGTTGCATTATATATATTTGAATAGAGTAGTCTTGAGCACTATAGTTTGTTTTTGTGATCTCAGCTAGCGCTTGTGGAGCACAATAGTTTATTTTTGTGATTTCAGCTTATTAAGAACCAAAATAGATCTACAAATATAATCACCACAAATATTGAATACACAATAGATCCACAAAGCAAGATAGAAAAAACCACACTATATTATTACCAAACCCTTGAGGTAGGGCAACACCATACAATGGATCCTATTATGGAAGGGATCCTCTCTTGTTCACTTGTCTCTTTGAGGGGGCTTCCTCCTGATGAGCTACCGCTCCAAATACAATACTTCTCTTCATATCTCATTACATTGCTTGAACCCCTTTATATAGTGATACCATCACCTAAGAACATTCTAGAGGATGAATCTTCTAGAAATAGAACCTTCTAAGAAGTCATTTTACATCTATTATATCTAACTACCCATTTATTATATCTAACTACCATAGTGGACCTTATTTAATAATATAGTGGACCTGGTCCACCTTACATTGAATGGCATCCATTATTATCACTATGGGCCCTCTGGGCCCTCCACTACTATCTCTCTAGCTACCTAACATTCCATCCCCCTTATGAAAACGTTGTCCTAAACACTTGATGTACAACCATATACCAAGGTCCCATGGATAATTTTGGACCATAATGTTGAAGAAGACTGGAGAACCAAGGTCCCGTGTAGAAAGAAAATCCACCATGTTGAAGTAGTCCAACTGCCATTGTAAGCCTAGGTCCCATGTCCAAGTTCTCTTGTGAACTCCTCGTGGAAGATTTTGGAACCCAATAACCAACTCAAAATGATGCTCTAAAGACTGACACATGTCATGTGGATCCAAATAAGAAGATCCATCCACATAGTGGAAAAGGGTCGTAGCAGAATCTGGAAGGAATAATACCACTGTAGAATATGCAGGATGGACACTGGTAATAATCATTGGCTCCCGATTTGTTACATTGATTCTCTCTACAGAAGGTGTATTGGAGTCATCAAATAAAATATGAAAGTGGTTATCATCCCAGAAATGACAACTATCCATATACCAATCATCACAATCGGCCTCCAAATCATACCAAGCATATATTTATTGATTATATTCATCCCTAATGTCCTCCATAAGAAATATCTACTGCATGTTATCCAATGAATCTTGAATACTACAAAAACTATCATTGAGGTCGTTTGTCAGGCCATCTACAAAGTCATCCAATTTGGCATCCAATGTGTCATACAATTGTGATTTGAATGATTCAGTAATTTGTAGAATTTATTTGAGGTTTTGAGAGTAAATAGCCATATGAGAACCCTATGAACTCTTCGGTCTCGCATCCTTCATGAAAAAACCCAAAAAATAGAACAATAAGTTACGGCAAAAAATCGCGGTTTTTTCCGGAAAAACCCTGAAAAATTGTTGAATTTAAAATGCTCATAACTTCACTTTCTGGACTCTGTTTCGGCTATATTTTTTTTGAAATTGGGTGAAATTGTGAGAAGAACTCATATCTGTAATTTTTTTGGGCAAATTCAGCCTCCAGCTTCTACATAAATAAATTTAAAAAATTTGTGTTGTCGTCCGTAGAAAAAACCTTGAAAAATTGCAGATTTTAAAACTTCAATATCTTGACTTCCCGGACACTGTTTTGAACGCTTTTTTTTTTCAACTTGGATGTTTTTCTAAGAGGAACTCAGATATACAACCTGTTTCTGTAAATTTTTCACAGAAATATACCAAAATGTTTTGGAATGTTGTGGCCCTCTTTTTTCTTCTCCGAAAAAAAAATCTGCAAAAATAAAAAAATATTTACCCACAATGTTTGCCAAGGAAAGTGTTTTGATACCACTTGTTAAGAACCAGAATAGATCTACAAATATAATCACCACAAATACTGAATACACAATAGATCCACAAAGCAAAATAGAATAAACCACACTATATTATTACCAAACCCTTGAGGTAGGGCAACACCGTACAATGGATCCTATTATGGAAGAGATCCTCTCTTGTTCACTTGCCTCTTTGAAGGGGCTTCCTCCTAATGAGTTACCGCTCCAAATACAATACTTCACTTCATATCTAATTACATTGCTTGAATCTCTTTATATTGTGCTACCATCACCTAAGAACATTCTAGGGGAGGAATTTTCTAGAAGTAGAACCTTCTAAGAAGTCATCTTACATTTATTATATCTAACTACACATTTATTATATCTAACTACCATAATGTGTCTTATTTAATAATATAGTGTACATAGTCCACCTTACATTGAATGGCATCCACTATTATCACTATGGGCCCTCTGGCCCCTCACTACTACCTCTCTAGCTACCTAACACAACTAGCGCTTTTGGAGCACAATTTTTTTTTTTTTTTTATCTCAGCTTAATTAGAGGAAACATCCCAACACCATCTCAAGGAAAAGTGTCTTGCTTTGATTTATGTTGAGGCATTTCTACATGTATATTCACAACAACTTCCTTTCTTTATTCTTATCTTTGTTTCATAAACCCAAATTTCGAATGCCATAAGCCACAATTATATTTGCTTTAGATCATTCATACAACCATTACGAAAAGCCAAAACACATGGAGAATAAAGCAAATATTCAAGAATATATACTATAGATATTAGAGAAAGAGGTCATCTTGTCTAGCTAGTCACTAGTTATGCAAATATTACTTGTTTTGATGTTAACAAAGTTTCAAATCTATTTATTTAACATATGACAACTATTTAGAATTGCTAGGGAGGGACTAGTTGTTTTGTAGCTATTTCCTTTGTTTATTTTTAATTTTGATGTGAAAAACAAATATAAATCAATTAATAAATGAATAATTCTTTTTTAATAAATTTATTTTTGAGGCAATATAAAATTCTCTTGTAATTCATTTATTTTTAAAATGAATTAAATTTTTTAATAACAAAGTCTACTTTAATTTATTTATTTTTCTAAATGAATCAAAAAAATTTACAAACAAAATTTTATTTTATTTATTATTTATTTATAACTAAAAGAGGGGGAAATCTTTTATTGAAATGAAAACTATGTTAAAAGACGCTTGAGGAGTACATCTAGTCCAAAATTTGTCACTAAACTATAAAAAATGCCTCCTTGTAGGGCCACTACAACCACTATAACAACGCTCAATTTTTACATTGTGCTTACATCCATATGCCTTGCCTAAATACAAAAATGAAACATTTTTTAAAAATACTTAGCTAAAAGGTTCAATTTGATACCATTACCCTACATCTGGCACTGGGGCAAATACAAAAATGAAACATTTTTTAAAAATACTTAGCTAGAAGGTTCAATTTGATACCATTACCCTACATCTGGCATTGGGGCATTCAAATCCATCTGAAAAAGGACTTTTGTTGGAGGCATAATTTGTTGTGGTCTGGCACAAACTTCTTCCAATTGTTGTCGAAGAGCGGAGCATTCATCTTGGCGCTGCAAAATGTTCTGTCTTTTATTCACTGATTCTTCCAATACTATAATCATTTGGGCCGAGGGTCTGTTGTAACAGAATTGCAAAGAGAACACCGAATTTATGGTATTAGTTAGCTCCTCCTCCAGTGGTTCCACCTTTTTTCCCTTCCCCCTGAATTCCTGGCTTCCATACCTTGTCGTGGACGCATGAGCTCATCGAATTGCACAGCAAGGAACTGGACTTGAAGCGAGATGACTGAAGTGAGAGAGTAGAACAGAAAGAAATTTCCCTCACCTGAATGAAAGAGACAAGCAGAATAGGAACTGTGACTAATGTAAATACCTCCCACACGCAAGCCGAATCACCATCACTTGCTCTCCACCTTCTTAAATCATGAATGGAAGCTACGGAAAATATGCAAATTCTCATGATCATCCCACATTGCAAGGGAAACAAATGTTGAAGCGGAAGAAAAGATTGATCCCATCATATGAGGATATGAAGGGATTGTGGGAACGCATGACAAGAATGCATTGGGGGGCTTGAGACAACATCTTGATAGTTGTGTGCATTTAAAATGATTTGAGGGGCCATGTGTGGTGAAATGGGCTCCCGGGAGGGGGGACCCACCCTTGCTTTTTTAAATTGATTTTTTAAAACTTATGAAAACAATTGATCCTGAGCCTTCCATGGGGGAAAAGAGCCAAGGCCTTCAGTCTAGTGGCCTAATTGGCTTGTCTATCAACCTCCTAGTTATTATATCTTAGATCTTAACACATGAAAAAATTTGATTATGCCAAAGAGTTGGGATTTCTGGTAAATTATGTGAAAAGGCTCGAAGATGGATGTTCTTTGGAAGAGAGTTAAACCTTGCATTTTTAATTGTCAATTTAGAATCTACAACCACTGTGAGAAAAGAAACGCTTTGAGTCTTTGTCAAAATTAGACCCTATAACAAGGCGTAAGCTTATGCTTGGTTATTCAAATATTGTCCCATGCTCCATGTAAAGGTAGATTCCAAATTACCTCTTGGCCATATAACACCCCTCTCACACCTACCACCCAGAATTTATTTATTTTTTAAGATGAATTTTTTTTATTTTTATTTTTATTTTTAACTAAAATAGAGAAATATTATATTATTTTAAAAGGTATAGTTAGTGCTAACAATAGAGTACGTAGGTTTTCTTTAGTGATTCAAATCCCAAAGTCAAGAGGCTCTTTATTGTTACATAGAACAATTTACTGCAAACTACAAAAAGTACATTCCATCTTCTTCTACACGTTACCACTTTGATAAAGAGACCTTCAATACATGAAAAGATTCACACAAATTTATTACAGAGTGAAATACAAAAACATACCATAATTTTCTCAATAGGAAGTCGATGGTTGCTTGGTGTCCCATGTTGTTATTCATTTCCATCTCTTGAGCTRTCATGTTCCAATTGGATTTCCTTCCCTTGTTAATGAAGAAGAGGGACATTGGCTTGTCTTTTCTCAAAACTTCTACAAAGTAAGGGGAACATGAACAATTACACTTCCCCTTTCTCCATTTCTTCTTCTRATTCCTCCTCTTCAACTTCGGGATCCRTTTCTTGMGGGGGGTCCAAGACCCCAAATGGAGGMTCTTTCGTGATAGGAGGAGTTGAATTCTYTGTTTACTTTTGGGCTTTGACCACTAGTTTAGGATGAGTCTTTGGATTTTCTTGTTCTTCTTCCTCTTGATCTTCAAGGGTTTCAAATTGATTATTGTTGGGATTAGATAGTCCTAACTGATGCTTTGTAGGTTGGGATCCCTTGGTTGATTACTTCTTGCACCTTCTCGACATTGGTTTGAAATTTTCTTGTTCATTGTTGTTCTGGTGGGGTGGAGCCTACTTCAAAGGAGGTTGTGATTCTTGTTTACTTGGGCAGTGCTTTGCAAAGTGGTCATACTCATGGAAAGTGTTACACTAGAACAAAAAAATTTCATAAGCAAGGGCTTGAAGATGACTCCAACCTTCCATATCACGTTGAATCTCTTATGAGAGGTCCTTTTCTAAGTCCACTCCCGCACATATTCTAGCACATGTATATATTTCTCATTTTATCTCAATGCAGTCAATGAAGCAACCCAGCTTGTCTCCAATAACTTTGAGAGTGATTTTATCCCGAAATATCATGGGGAGATGTGGAAGCCTAATCAATGGTCCAATGGGAAAGAAACATTCCCCTAGAGCCCATAAAATATGGAGTTGATCTGAAAATCTGATGTGTTCCCTCCTCACTTTCAAATAAGAAGAAGAAAAGCATTGCCACAGTAAATAAGTTGACATGAAAAATACCAATGCTCTGAGGCCCATACCTGAATTGTTCCAGCATTGGTCCATAAACCTGTAAAATTTCCAATTAAGTTTCGTTCATGTAGAATAATGGATTTCTTTTTTTTATCCTCTGGAGTCTAGATTTCCAGCTTGGGAATGTATTCTTCCCTTTTAATGAATTTTCTCTTGACTAGGCATTTTCTCCTACATATTTTTCTATTTTGATAAGTGAAGGAAAGACTTCCTCCTCATATTTGATGGGTGTTTCCATACTTTTCCCTTCTGAAAACCCCAACTAGAATCCTCTAGGGAGAAAGCTTGACTTCCTTTTGCATGGTAAAGAAGCGGTATTTAGCAATTTACGGATAGTCTGAGGCCAACGATGGCTAGGATCGATGGTCGCCTACACATAGCCATCTATATGTCTTTCACCAACACGACCGGGTGTGACCTACATATATTAGAGCAATAGCAATGGGTAAGGTAAACCCTAGCCGCAGGAGGAGAGGCTCGACCACATCACTCTTTTTTTCCTCCCTAGCTCTCAAGTCAAATTCAAATATAAAATGAATTTAATTTTTTACCAACAAAGTTTTATCAATATAATTTCTATCAATTGAATAGAATTATAACTATTAAATTATTTTATTATTTTTTAAAAAGAAGTTTATCCATTTATTAGATTACTTCTTATTTAAACTAATATTCTCTATATTTTTAAATTCAAAGCATGAGAAATCTTATAATACTTATTACTAGCTTAGTCTCTCTTGATACAATTTCAAGACTCTGACATGCGGTTATATCATCATGTTGAAACAAAACCCAGGCACTTAAAATAACTAAATGATGACCTATAAGAAGGTAGATTTGAAATCTTACAAGATACCTTTAGATGGATCATGAACATGTTTCCTCGCATTTGACAAAGACAAATTCTTAACTAATGATAAAGAATTTTAAATTATATTCTAAAACCAAAAAATCATTTAGACATATTATTAATATCTACCAAAAACTTAATATTTATATTGATACCTTACTATTTCTATAATAAGGTAATACAATATTATAATATACAATCTGAGTGGACCTAATGGTTAAGAACATGTGTTTCCTCATAAGAGATCACAAGTTCAAATCCAAAACGAATAAATTTATTTTACCCAACTTTATTAAACTCTTATTCTAAAATTCTTTTAATTATTTCATATATTTTATTTAATTTTTTTGATTTTTTATTTATTCGAAATTTCCAAGTTTAAGGCAAATAGTTGAAGTCATATTAAAGTTAATTAAAAATAATTATACAGCCTCAATATTACATTAGTTTAATTTAAAACATTCATATTGAAGTGCTCACGATTACAAAGGCCTTACGAGAAAACGTGAGCACATAGAGAATCGTATAAATTTAAGCACAAAATAAAAAATATAAAAAATGAGATAACAAAATCATATTTAACATGACACAAATTTGATGTGGTAAAACTTTAACAACGTGTCGAGGAAATATCCATGTGGTAAAGTATCAGTATTTTTATTGCTCATAGATAAAGAACGACGGACTTACAAAGTTTGTACATTTATTTCTTAGAGAAAACATACCAAATGCCTCTTAGGGATACACAAATATATATTATTTTCAACATAACTACCACCGCTACATGAACTATCATTGGTTCAAGAACTGTCACTGTTACATGAACCATGACCATTCACCGATTTTGATTTTTGTCACAATTCCAACAATCTCCACATTGACAACAATTTACCTGATACATTGCCCAAGCTCATTCATCAACTTTTCAACAAGCCAAGAGAACTCAAACACCACCACAGCTTCTCTAACAGTGTTGGTTTTGTAAACACATCTGCACAATGGATTTTCTTCAAAGCTACTCCACCTTCATCAATAATATGTCTTAGAAAATGGTATTTAACAACAATATGATTGGTCTTATTGTGATAAGTTGGATTTGTTGATGTTTGGACAACATCGGGAAGACATTCTCTTAGATTAATAATTAATAATATAATTATTGATTATTAAATATAGTATATAATAAGTAAATGATAATAATAAATAGTTATTGATTATTCAAGGGACGCATCCTTTCATGGATGGTCACCTTATGTTCCCTATATATGAAACACTTGTTATTGTAATAATACATCAAATATTGATATCATCTCATATGAAAAACAACATGGTATCAGAGCTAGACTCGGCTTGACTCCCTTATAGGAGGGCCGAGGTAAATGAAAGAGAAATAAGAATTTCGTGCTAACATAAACCAACAATTATGAGTGGAGTGTTTGCTATTTTTCCTAAAGATGGGATTCCATCAGGCCCTTGCAGTAATACCAAGCCTCGAGGAAATACTTCCAAGGAAGAGGAAGACGAAGACCTAACATCGCAGAGATGCCTGGCATGACGCTGCAAATTTCAACAGTTTTCTCTTTGATGCTTGAGTGTCCATTCCCTTCACTTCTCTTGACAATAAATTATGGCACGCTTGTGAACATGCTGTACCTGGGTCCGTGGGTTCTGACCATGTCTATGGCTGGATGTTTAAATAATTAATAGTCGCTGCAACGAGAAGATTCACTCGCCCGACCGAGTTAAGCCGAGACAAGATAGAATATTAATGCCCTACTGGAATCAGGTTCGAATCCCTTAGAATTTTATTTTTTTTTACCATTGCTCTCGGCCTCAAACAAGGAAAAGTTGTAGTTTCTCGTGAGGAGTAGAAGGCTTGGGGACAATCTCGCGACCAGAGAAAGGTAATCGGCATCATGGGTTGTTTCCTATTCTTTATAGGATTTCAAGGAACAAAACACTGGAGAGGGCGTAGCAGCACTATAGATCGGGTTATCGCTGGCATGCAAATAGTTCTATTCTTTTCTATAGAACAATTGAGGCGGTCCCGAATTAAGAAACAGCTAAAACCCGAGCCAAACCGTTGGCTTGACCATGTTAAATCAATTCAAGGTAACCTAGGTCAGTTTCTCGATCAACGGTTTTTTATTCTACCTATGCATTAGTCCATGGCTTTATATTGTGTACATTTTTGGGATGGATCAGATAATTGATCCCTCATACAACACCAACAATATATCGTTGGTGGGTTTGTTCGACAAAATCCATCACATTTACAGGGTTTCATATCTTCACTTCTAAGGAAGGCGTTGAGGATGTGTCAATATAAAGAGGCACAACTGGAAATTAACAGATAGAATAAATATCAGATCATGGGGTACAATGAGTCTTTGAAGGAATATCGGATCTACATCCCTCATCAGAGACAGATTGAGGTGAGCAGAGATGTTACCTTTGAGGAGGAGGTATCCTTTAAGAGATCTAGAGGGTCTCACATAGAGATTGATCAAATTGATCCAATTGATCTTGTTGATCCTGTAGCTCCAGTTGAAGTTCCCAAAGATATTGCAGTAGGTCGGAAGAAACCTACATGGGCTCGTGACTCTGCAGGAGGCAGAAGGATATGCATCTCCTCGTGGTACCTTCCGAGTGAGCAAGATACCTTAGATATATTCATGCTATATTGCAACTATGAGCCACATCATTGATTCTGAGCCTTCATGTTATGAGGAGGCATCTAGTCAACCAGTATGGAGAAATGCCATGATGGAGGAGTATCAGTCCATCATGAAGAATGATGTGTGGGATATTGTTCTGAGACCTGAAAGGAGGTCTGTAGTGATTTCCAAATGCATCTATAAGATTAAACATATAGTTGACGGAAGCATCGAGAAGCACAAAGCAAGATTTGTTGCTAAAGGATTCTCTCAAGTGGAGGGAATAGATTATGACAAGACATTTGCTCCTGTTGCTCGATACACTTCTATCCGGACGATTATTTCCCTCGTAGCATCCATGGGTTGGAAACTACATCAGATGGATGTGAAGACAACCTTTCTCAATGGAGAAATTGAGGAAGAAATATACATCGAGTAGCCAGATGGTTTCGTCATACATGAGAAGGAATCTCATGTGTGTAGGTTGAAGAAGGCCCTATATGGACTCAAGCAGGCACCTCGAGCTTGGTATGCGAGGATTGATGAACACATAATGAGTTTGGGCTTCAACAAAAGTGTTGTTTATCCCAACATGTACTACAAGACTGTTAACCATGAGGCCTTGATTATGGTCCTCTACGTTGATGATTTATTTCTCACTAGTACAGAGAATCTTATTATTGAATGCAAGTATGCATTGGCGTCTGAGTTCGAGATGAAGGACCTTGGTATGATGCACTACCTCTTGGGACTAGAGGTGTGGCAAAGAACTGATGAGATCTTCCTGAGTCAGAGGAAGTACACAATTGAGATATTCAAGAAGTTTGAGATACTGAACTTGAAGCCCGTGACTACACCAATGATGACGAATCTGAAGAAACTAAGTGTGTCTTCATCCGATTATGACGAAATTGATCCGACTCTGTATAGATAGTTGGTTGGATAATTGATGTATTTGGTTAACACCAAACCAAATAATTTCTATCCAGTGAGTGCACTTAGCCAGTTTATAACTCAATTGAGATAGACTCACTAGATTGTTGTGAAGCATGTTTTGAGATACTTGCAAGGCACAATTTGACATGGTCTGAGATATAATTCCAGTATTGATATGATATGGCAGGAATATATTGACTATGATTGGGCAGGGAGCGCAGTGGACAAAAAGAGCACCTTCAGGTGTTGCTTTACTTTGGTATCTTTTATGGTTTCCTGGTGTAGCAGGAAATGAAATTCTGTGGTGTTGAGCACAACAAAAGCATAATACATTGCATTAAGTATGACAGTCTATGAAGCAGTGTGTCTTCACAAGCTCCTTGCAGATCTATCCGAACATGTGCTGGATTCCACCAATATTCATTATGGTAACCAAAGTTGTGTGAAGATCTCTGATAATCCAGTGTTTCATGACAAATTGAACCACATTGAGATCAAGTACCATTTCATCCGAGACATGGTGCAGAGGAAGGAAGTATTGGTGCAGTACCTTCCTACAGATGAGCAGGTTGCTGGTGTTCTTACCAAACCAGGATGAAGTTTAAGTACTTCCGTGACAGACTTGGCGTAGCAGAGAATGTCTCCCTCGCTGAGAGGGAGTGTTGATGTTTGCAGTTTCCTGAGACATTCTCCAGATCATACTCCTCTGTGACTGAGTTGATTTGATTTTTGATGACACTTATCCAAGAAGGGATAAGTGGGGCATTTATCCGAGAAGGGATAAGTGTGGTTGGGCTTATAACCCAACGTCCCATGTGGAGAGCACATGAGGACATGTCAAGGGAGTTGACCCTTGACGTCATACACTATGGGAGTTGACCCTAGTGTTTCTAGAGGGTGTAGCCTCTAGAAGTCCACATGGAGTGCCATGTGTGATAAACTTTCTCCAAATCGTACTCTGAATTAAGTTGATCTGTGAGGACACTTATCCGAGAAGGGATAAGTGGAACACTTATTCGAGAAGGAATAAGTACATTTGGGCTTATAGCTCATCATCCCATGTTCAGAGAACATGAGGACAAGTCAAGGGAGTTGACCCTTGATGTCTCACACTATGGGGAGTTGACCCTAAGTGTTCCTAGAGGGAGTAGCCTCTAGAAGTCCACCTGAGAGTGCCATGTGTGACAAATCTTTTACTACTATGGTGGTTTTGTACCACTGGCGGAGACTGTGTGTCTCTGGACAGTAGTTGTGTACTACTATGGAAAGATACTTCCCTAGCTAAGAGGGAGTGTTGATGTTTCAACATCGGGCATAACTTCTCCTACATTGGGATGCAGACCAAGGGAGATAGGATACATTTATCACAAAGGTGCACTTGTGGTAAATGGGCCCAGACGTATTCCTTCCTTGATCATGACAAGGAATAATATGGACTCGAGGTGCTTGAAGTGTTTTCCACGTGTCAGTTAGCATCAAGCCAACATTCACTCATAGGTGTGTGCCTGTGGTGAAAGATCTTGGTGTGGTCTTTGTCCTAGTCATGGTGATTTGACAAGGAATGATAAAGACTCAAGATGTTATGCTATTACATGCGGACCCAAGTGAGCCTAACCTTAGAGAGATTTAATTGGCTCAAAGGGAGAGTCGTGGAAGGAGTTTCTCCTCAGTTCAGGTGGGAGAGAGATGTCTCCCAAGACTGAAAGATAAGGGCCATGAGTCTAGGGTGAATTTTGTATACTTCAAAGACAAGAGTGGCATGTTGCAGAATGTCTCCCTCGTTGAGAGGGAGTGTTGATGTTTGGACAACATCAGGAAGACATTCTCTTAGATTAATAATTAATAATATAATTATTGATTATTAAATATAGTATATAATAAGTAAATGATAATAATAAATAGTTATTGATTATTCAAGGGCTGCATCCTTTCATGGATGGTCACCTTATGTTCCCTATATATGGAACACTCATTATTTTAATAATACATCGAATATTGATATCATCTCATATGAAAAACAACAGGATTGATATCCAAAAGGATAGCACTTTGATTATCGCAGAGCACATTCACCTTGTCTTTCACTTTTCCAAACTCACCCAATAGACCCTTTAACCAAATTGCCTCCTTTCATGCATGTGAAGACATATAGGTCCTCATGCAAGAGTAAAGATGTAACCTAAAGTAGATCTCTTTTTGTCAAATTCACTTGTAAAATCTTAATCAACATAACCACAAACTGAAGCATTCCAACCATTATAGGTGATACAATAAGTGTGTGTTCCTTTAAGATATTGAAGAACTCATTTCATTGTTGCCCAATACTTTCTACTTGGATTTTCTATATATCTACTAACAACACCAACTGCATGTGAAATATCTGGTTTTATACATACCATTGCATACATTAAACTTCCTATTCCACTAGCATACGGTACACGAGACATACAATCTTTTTCGTCTTTATTACTATGATATAAACTTGAAGAAAGCTTAAAATGGGAATCCAAAGGGATATGTATTGATTTCACATTATTCATACCAAATCTCATAAATATCTTATCCACATACTTTTGTTGTGATAACCAAAACTTACCATGTTTCCTAGCTCTATGTATTTCTATGCCCAAAAATTGTTTTGTTGCTCCTAGATCCTTCATAAAAGTCCTAGCCAATTGAGCCTTTAACCCATTGATCTCAACTATTCTTTTGCTTGTAACAAGCATATCGTCTACATATAACACCAAGATAATGAATATACCATTTTCTAAACTCTTGAAGTAAACACAATGGTCATACTCACTTCTTGTAAAATTTTGGCTCACCATGAAGGAATCAAACTTATTGGACCTTTCCCTGGAAGACTACTTCGAGCCATACAATGAATTCTTGAGTTTGTAAGCAAATATTCTTTTGTGATCCTGAACAAAACCCTTCTTTCTATTCCATATATATATCCTCATCCAAATCTCCATGTAAAAATGTTGTTTTAACATTTAGCTTGTCTAACTCAAGATCAAGTAAAGCAACTAGTGTTAATACTATATGAATAGAAACAAGCTTAAACAACTGCTCAAAATATTTCATGGAAATCAATTCCTTCCATTTGAGAATATCATTTTGCCACTAGTCTTGCTTTGTACCTTTCAATTTTATCATCAACTCCCCTTTTTCAGTTTGTAGGCCCATTTTCCACCATGAGTTTCCAACTGAAATTGTTGATTTTGTGGTACTTGTTATTGTTTCATTTCAACTTTTACTATGTATGATTTTATGAGAGGAGATTCATCAAATACTACATCTCTACTAATGATGATTTTGTGAGCAGTAGGATTCCACAATATGTATCCCTCAACTCCATCACCATAACCAATAAAGATATACTTCTTTAATCTAGAGTCCAACTTATAACGTTGATATTTAGATATAAGAGCATAAGCATCACTGCCAAAAAAATTCAGATACAAGAATGACCTGTCCATACCTCTTTAGGAATCTTACAGCCTATTGCAACTAATGGTGTCTAATTTATCAGATAGCGGGATGTAGTGATTTTTGCTTCCCACAACTCTTGTTGCAACTTGACATTACTAAGCATGCTCCTTGCTCTCTCTATAAGAGCCATGTTCATGTGTTTAGCCATGCCATTTTGTTGTAGAGTGTAAAGTGTGCTTTTATGCCTTTTGATCCCATCTTCCTTGCAATAATTTTCAAATTCAGAAGAAGTGAAGTCACCTCCATTATCTATTCTTAAACACTTGATTGATCTATCAGTTCTCTTTTCAACCAAAACTCTAAATTGCTTAAGTACATTAAACACGTCATCTTTTCTTTTGAAAATATAGACCCACACCTTTCTAGAGTAATCATCTATAAATTGCACAGAGTATCATGATCCTCCAAAAAAAACTGTAGGATATGACCCCCAAACATCTGAATGGATATAATCTAGAATATCCTTACTTGTATGACTACCTATTTTAAACTTATGTCTATGATACTTCCCATAAAAATACAATGCTTGCAAAAATTCAAATTCAAGGATTTTAAACCTAGAAGTTACTTATGGTTTATCGGTACCTTTAGCCCTTTCTCCCTCATATGGCCCACTCGTTGATGCCATAAACGAGTAGTTTCATTTGCTTCCTCAGATACCACCACTACTACATTTATTTGAGTACTCCCTTCCAACTTGTAAAGGTTCCCCAACTTTGTCCCCTTCACCCCTCACCTCTAGGCATATTACAATGGAGTATCCTAAGCCTTTTTAAAGGCTTTATTACAAGCAATCCATAGGCCCAATACCACAGACTACCAAAAAACCATGGGCCCAAAAACCACCACTTTTGACCTAAAATGGATTTAACTCAATGACTCTTTCACCAAGTCAAGTTTAACTCAACATTTCCTCTTTTTAAACTTGATTTGGAGTCGTTATTCAAGTCCTACCCCCCTAGAAGTTTACAACCAAGGTATTAGAGAATCTGGCATGTCCCTCCCATCACCTAAGTCTATGTCTAAACTTTACCAGTGATTTACCAGGGGTATGCATACATGCATACCTAACGAGGGCTTACAGTTGTATACCCATTTACATGTAATTAAATTTTCAACTCCACCTTGAACTTTGCATTCAAAACCTCCCTATCAAATTTAAAAAATCGGTTCAATTGAGTCGTAGCCCAGCCCAAACCAGCGGAGTTGATTCCATAATTGATTCCATAGCCAATGCGTGAACCATATCCCATAACCCCACAACGTATCCATTGTCATTAGCAGCTCCATTATAATAACGATAGTAATAGAACCACTACGGATCACTCCCCTTCGTGCCACTTCAAACCAAGCATAGTTGACCATTGTGTTGATCTAGGATGTACCTCGCAATCCAAAGAGCTACCCATGGACGATGTGCATTGGGACTCAGCTAGCCTTGCATTGTCGAAGGACCTCTCCACCCACTTGTCGACCCCTCCTCTTTATTTCGTTATCTTATCCACGCCCTGCACTGTGACATTCGGCTCCACCCGACTAGTGAAGTCAGCGGTCACCCACATTGCCCGAGTAGCAAAAAAAACTTGCGGGGTGTTTCGGGGCTGGTATGCCATCTCGGAGCATCCACATGAATGCCTTGAGCAGTTCATCACTATAGTCTGTCTGGTACGGAGCCGAGCTCATGGTGCGGCCATTGGAGTACCGGGCAACCTTAGCATAGTGAATTGTGCTCCTGGCCTCCCGTTCCACCTCCCAATCCGAGTTCATCCCACTCTGCCCAACAAATTGTTGCAAATAGCACCAGCCCACGTGATCCTTGCCTCTGGCCCACCTCCTTCTCGAGGTACATTTAGTGCAGACTACATGAGTCGTCAACTCCTTTCACGCTGAGATCTGGGCGTGCCTATCCTTGGGGGGCAGGCCCACACTACGCGCACATTGGATCACCTCATTTGCGATGGATGTCTGGACAATGGTTTCGCTTCAGCACAAGCGGGCAACTTCATCGACGCCCTTCAAACCTATGGAAGAATGGTGATAACGGACGCAAATCCTGTGTGGAGCACGGAGAACATGACTGGACCTAGGACCATCAGCCACGTGCTCCTCCTCTTCAACGACGGAGAATTTTTCATCATCAACTAAGAAGAATTAATTTCATTAACTCCGTTGTGAAATCGAACATTGGAAAAGACCAAAGGAAGCTTGGGAAGAATCGAACATTGAAAAAGATCAAAAGAAACTTGAGAAGAAAGGGTGTGTATGTTTTGTACCTACAAAAAGTGGAAACAAAAAAAATATTTCATTTTAGAGTGTGAAGCTTTCAAAGACAGTAGAAACAGCCATGTAAGTATTTTGACAGCTAGCTCTTGAAATAATTTATTCAACCAGCAGTCAGTGGAGAAATTGAAAAAACTCATTGAACCAAAAAAAACGCTGAAATGCAAAAAATCAATATGTGAGACCGTCAATCCCACAATCTTTTGTTAATAAAATACTTTCTTCAAATGTACCCGGAAAAACGTAGCCGCGTGGCACATGGCCACCGCTCCAGTCTTCCCACTTTACACAATGTTGTTCTTGGCACCCGTTTCTTCGACCTCGCAAACACCAGCATTGCCAGAATGTACCACTCCTTTGCAAGTCTATTGGTCGAGGAAATAGTTCTCGTTGGCCCCACCAACGCCCACTTCGGCTACGTTTTTCCTGGAACTCCCTTCCCAACAGAGCTCTGGCTAGAAAGATACAACCCTTTTTATCTGGAGTCTGTTTACGTCATCTTCCGCCCGTAGAGAACTTTAGTTTCCTCATGTCCATTGGCTACGATGCCTGCTTAATGTGCTTTTGCCAACGCTTCACATTCATCTTTGTAATGCATTTCCGAAATCATTTCCTCACCATGGCGCTCTCACACAACCGGGGCAATCGAAATATTATGTTCAATGAATGTGTTGTCTCTCGGTTTCTCCTCATCCTGGCTCTGATACCACTGGTTGAAAATGGGAGTCCAAAGAAAATCATATTAAAGCACAAAATAATTAAATATAAAAAACAAAATGATAGAATCACATTCAACCCAACACAAATTTTGTGTGGTAAAATCTTGACAACGTGCTAAGAAAACATCCACGGAAAAAGGTATAGATATTTTTATGGCTCAGAGTTAAAGATTCCAACACCTGGTTTACAAAGTTTACCCATTTGCCCCTTAAGACAAACTGGCCAAATGTCTCTCAAAACTAAGCAAATATATATTGTATTCAACATAATTCAAAAACGGTCACCTTTTGATTGTTCTCACAATTCCAAAGGATCTAAATTCAAATAACTTCCTTAATACAATATCAAGGTTCTAATATAAAAGTGTGTAGTTATTCAATATTCCAAACACTTGGGTGACCGAACACTTGCAAAATAACTGGTTTTGATTGTTATCACAATTCCAACAGATCTAGGTTCAAATAGCTTCCTTAATACATTATCAGGGTTCTCATAAAATGTGGCTATCTTCCATGATTAGCTATTCAATATTCACGGTGTGTGATTGAACACTTGCAAAACAAAACAAGTAAACATAAAAATTGGATTTATGGAGGAAAAGGCATTGGAATTCAGACAAATTTGACATAGCCTTTGTCAGGAACAGAGAAGTGCATATCCAAATCAAGGATGATTTTAGGGGTTAAATTTCGCTCATGGGTTAATTTTCCATGGTTTTTACCAAAAGAAGATCCGTCATTCTAAAAAGGATTCGCCCAAATTATATAGGATAAAATTATTTTACCTTAAAAATGGCCAAAATTTTATACAAACTGTATAAAATCCTTAGAAATTTGAATATTTTTACAAAAATATTGTCAAATATTTATAGTTGGCATACAAAGGATTAATAAGATTCGCCAAGGTTTCTACATTTTAAAATAAATTTCTGTCCTTAAAATCATCCCTAATCCAAATTGGAAAAAAAAAATTGAAAATTGAACAAATGTGAAAATTTAAGTTTTTGAAAACAAATTTCATACAGATTATCTTGTTTTAGAATTTCTGCATAAATGTGTCTGAGAAAACTGAATATTTGCAAGATTTTGCTTTCACATTTAATTTTTAAAATATTACGAAAATGTGTCATGAACTAAAAATCTAACTTTTACTTATGAGAGAAAACACTAGGATAAAAACATATTCAACATCTCCAAGTTGACATTGAAACAGAGAAGAACCCTGAGCCAAAAATGAACAGCTTCCCTCAAATATTATGTTTTTGAATTAAAAGTTGCACATTTTGTTTTGTATTAGAATTTCTATCACAAATGTCTGTTTGTGTTTATAAGAGTTGAATATTTACAAAATGTAAAATGTAGCTAGCATTTATTTTTAAAAATATCGTTGTGGAATGTGCCCCGAATTAAAAGCTACTTTTTCACTTCCAGAAAATCTAATATTTTTATTTTTTATTTTTCTAATAATGAAAGCCACATCCATCAAAGTTAACCTGGCCAGTTCTAATATTTTTTTTTTCAATATTTTAATTATTTTTTTTCACAATGCAATCAAAAGTTAAAATCATTGGATAATGGTCTTTTCAATCTTTGGATGGATGAAATAATTAAGTTGAAAGGCATATACCTATTGGAGATGGGCACAATTAATGATCTTTTAATCTTAAATTTTAATCTGATGGTTATGCATTAAAGATGCTGGCATATTCTTAGTGTCCTCCAAAATCAATGAGTCAGATTTATTGTTGATAACTTCTTTGCATTTATAAATGCATCCGTTAACCTGTTTACTTTTTAACATTTACCTAATCATATTAAGAAATTACTGTAACATCATATGATTGCCACAAATGATTAACTTTGAAATTCTTAAACTGTCCGGGAGTTTCATTATCTTCCTCAATTATCAGCGTGTTTCATTTCTCATTCTCTACCTCATTCTCTCTTTCAATGTTCACCAGCCGCTGACTGTGCTAGTATAATTTCATATAAGAAAGAAACCCATAGCTAAACTTGGCCAGTTATTGGTGCATTGGTTTGTTAATTACTTAGCAGGACTATGGCGAGTTCTTGGTGCATTGGTTTGTTAACTACTTAACAGGACTAAGTTTAGTTACAATCCAATTTTTAAATTTTTCTTTTGGTTTTAGTGATTTTTGGTTTGACAGTCAAAACCAGATGAAATTGGTCTTATCAAATCTATGAAATAATATAATTTACCATTTTTTAAAATAATTTTATTTTTTATTTAAAAATTTAAATATGGACTGTTATTCACATGGCACATGGCACTTGCAGTTGCTTGAAAAATCTATATTTGAATTCGGAAAATAAATCTTAAGCATTGATCATTGGAATATTTCCAATGAAGGGTTATGTCTTCCGCCAAAGTCACCCACGTTTGTTTTCAATTCTATTCATTTATTTCTTGAAATGTAAAATATTATGGTGTTGAGGGAATCGGCATTTCAGCTTGAAACAATGAGTTCTTGCTCATAAGCTTTTTGTTTTTATCCCTATAGTCAAGTCTAATATGTGTTTATGTATTAGGGCTTGATTGCTTTGTACAGATGACATTTAGTTTGCCCTTAAAATTGCTTGCATATGGGCAATCCCTTAATGGCCATAGAGATCATCATAAACAATGACAAATTATTGTGGTCACATGGTTTAATCTCAGATGAAACTTCCCAACTGGCATAGTCTGTCTGCAACAATTCCAAGTGGTGGGTGGAATCTTTTGTTCTTAACAATTTGTTTGAGACTTGCCAAAATGTTTTCAGCAAGGTGAAAAGTGAAACTGAAAATATGATTTGAAAAGTGAAACTGAAAATATGATTTGAAGGATGTTACCTTGGGGTTATGTTTAAGTTGGAGGAGGAGGACAGGATGTAGAAAATTAAGGAAATCTTAACATAAAGTAAATCATTTAATCAGACAAATTGATGTTGAGATTGATTAATCAATATGTGGTGGCATTGGTTTCAATCACTATTGTTGTAATTGCACATAGTTCATCAGGGTTTATCTTTTTTTGAATGGATCGTGTTAAAGATCAATAGAACGAATGATCTTTGTTGTTGTTGGACAAATTGAGCATGCATTCAATAAGACTGACCTCTGCATAGACTTTAAAATAAACCAATATCTCAACAAACAAGTGGTGAAGAAGGCACTTCATGCAAACACTAGTCTATATTGGGAAGCTTGCTCTCGGTATGTCTTATCACTAGTACATTTGGCACAATTTTTGACGACTAAACATCAAACTTCTGATGAACCCGACTCCATAGGTTCATTGAAGCCTTTGTGCCGCACCATAGACGACCGTATACATATCGTATGTCCAATGTAGAAAATTGCCACATGGTAGTTGTGGAGAGATTTAATCCACCAAAATTTTGTTGCAGCAGAGCGTAATGATGATGATCATATATAGAATTCGTGTGTTCGACGCAAAAGGCTTCCCCGCAACATTATCTAGGAAATTTCTATCCAACAAGCAGTGGTCCGACATCCATTGTTAGTGAGACGATAAGACATCTCTTGCCTATTTTTGCACAGTGGAGTCTTTTATGACTAGAAATGAAAAAATAAGTATATAGGCTTATGCAAAATGACTTCAAATCATTTGCGGTTTGAACCACTCAAATTAAATGAGTTTTGAGACCCATGAGTAGATTTTAGTGTAGTCTGTCGTGCATTTTGCACTAAGGCAAAATTTACACCAACACAAAATTTGTCCTCTTTGTTTGACAAGACAATTTTTGGTCTTTTTGCACAACAAAGGATTTTAAGTTTCCAATTGCACAAACAAAGGTATAGACGGATGTATAACTTTTCTATAGCCATGTAACTTGTAATATAATTTTATGTAGATAGACAAACTAAAATAGTCAACAATAGGTAGATCTTTAGTAGGTATACAAAATGAAATATCAAATTGATATAACCTGTAATATAATTTATGCAGGGATTCAAACATTATTATAAAGATGCATTACACATCCCTTAAACATTTCAAATAAACACTAATGTTAACCATAATAAATGAGTCCATCCAATGATATCCAAGAATAATATCCACATCATTCATATCTTAAAATTTTGAACATTCTCACCCTCAACCTATGTGCTCTAGACATGATTTGCAGGAACTTGCACTATTTTAGCCAAGTGATCATGAATAAAAACAATTATTTCTACTAAGTTTTATAGAAATAATGACCTTCTATTGTTGAAGGCATCTATATATCAATAGTAGGAAGTTTGCAATATAAAATAAATCTTGTGACTCTTTCTATATGTTTTCATTTCTTAAGACACTTGTCAAAAAATATTTTTTTCATATGCTTCATTTGGAAGGCTCAACATCTTCCCGAGATCAAGCAACTACACATCAGTAAAACATAAGTAGTTTCTTGTACTTGACATGTTGATATAACAATGGTAATTGCATAGATTTATTTGTGTTGTTACGAATGTGAAACCTAGATATGTATGCAGTATGCATATGAATTGTAATAATTGTTCATGCAAATTACAATACATACACAAACCACAAATGCAACATTTGACCAATTTCCTCCATAATGGTAATTTTCATACCATGACCATTCATAATCCAAAATATGGATAAAATATATATAGCTGGCACTTAGCACATGCAATATATATATATATATATATATATATATATATATATATATATATATATATACACACACACCAAAGATTGCATATTTATATACATAATCTGAAACCCTAGTATGCAAGCTTTCTTTCATAAATACCCTACTGGGTATGTTCATATACAAGAAAAGTCCACAACCACAGTAATTCACTTGTGGAATCATTGATCTATCACCACTATAAATCATTTCAGAGTTGTATATGTAATAATACATATTAGTTCATGCATGTAACCCCAAACCAAAATGTATATTTCACCATTCATTGAATTCTGGGGACACAACAAATTATATACATATTTCATTTTCCCCTAACAAGGCGTGCATTTTCCTCAATGCCATGTTTTCATGAAATTTTATAAGAACAATGTGTATAATTTCATGTTAGGTAGCATAATTGCATATTGTGGATAATTTCATGACATTTCATGTTAGGTAGCTTTCATTTCATGCTTTGGATTTTTATATCTTATATAAAGTAGGATTTGATATACGCAAATAGATCTAGGGTTTGGTTTAAATCCATCACCATTTGTCTTGAAGCTCAACCCACAACTATTGAGCTTAAGGGGATTTTATCCACCCTTGTGACCAAAACTCACAAACAAAGTGTATTATTTCAGTGTTCGTTTTCTTGGGGTATCAAGTGATTTTGGTTTTACATAAGTGAAATATATTCTACTATAGCTAATATTTCAAATTCAGTGATAAGCTTCAAATTTCATGGGAAATAGATATTAGAAATCTCAAGTAAATGAGGTCAATTTTTTGAATTTTCATTATACAAGGATTTTCAAAATTTCCATACTGAAGTGGGAATTGGCTAAAGTTTGTATCAATTATATGTGTTTTTCCCTACCCAATATTAAGGTGGTTAGTCATTTAAGGAACAACAAAAATTATAAGCATTTTATTTACCTTTAGCAACAACAAAATACATGCAACCCTAGTCTTAAACCCTAATATGCAAGCACTCTTGCATAAATACCCTATTGGGTATCTTCATATACAAAAATAATTCACAACCACAATATTTCACTTGTGGAATCATTAATCTATCATTTATCACTATAAAACATTTCAGAGTTGTATATGTAACAATACATATTAGTTCAAGCATATAACCCCAAACCAAAATGTATATTTCACCCTTCATCAAATGTCAATCTAAGGCTATAGACAAGTGTAAAATCACAAACTACACCTTCTACAAATTGAACCACTCAATTTGGGTCAAAATTAAGACTAGGGCATGCATTTTACTCTAAGAGAGTTTTGTCTTCAAATTTATATGAAATCTCAAATCTAGGTGCATGAAAGCAACCTCTCATGTTCTTAAATTTCACTTTAAATGACATATAGGTAAATTTACCATATATCTAAAATCAGTCTTAAAACTTATAAAACAATTTATGGAGCTACAGGAAAGCTTGAATGTGCATTTTAATTTGGTCACTTAGTACGGTTTTGTCTCTTTTGCACAACCCTTTTTAAATTTGTAATTGCAAAATTAACAACATGAACAGGTCTAATATGATAAACCACATCCCCGACAACTTGTGCAACTAAAATATAAGGTATAATACAACCTTGCCTTACTTTTTACAAACATATTGTACATTTCTAGAGTTTTACTAGGCATCTCTTGTTTATTTTTACACAACTGATTATTTTGTGACTGCAAATGAAAAACTAAGTATATAGACTATTGTAAAATGACTTAAAAAATCATTTACAGTTTCAACCACTCAAATTGAATGCGTTTTGAGACTTGGTTGTGCATTTTAGTGTAGCTCGGTGTGCATTTTGCACCAACGCAAAATTTATCCTCTTTGCCCAACAAGACAAATTTTTCCTTTTTTGCACAACAAAGGGTTTTAAGTTTCTAATTGCACAAACAAAGGTATAGACAAATTTACAACTTTTATATAGCCTTGTAACTTGTAATATAATTTCCTATAGGTGTACAAACTTAAATATCAAATAGTAGGTAGATTTCTTGTAGGTATACAAACTGATATAACTTGCAATATAATTTTGTGTAGGTAGATTCAAACATTATTATAAAGATGCATTAAATATCCCTTAAAGATTGCAGATAAACACTAAAGAACACTACAAGAATCACATATAAGACAAGTATGAGTCAAAACAGTGTTGATCTTCCATTAATTCTTTATAATAGTAGGATCTTTACATGATAGACATCACAAATACAGTCTCCATTACAAAACTGGGAAAAGTGTAATATAGATTCTACACCTTTCTTCTCTCTCAAAATTCCTCCTAAGGTTTCTCTAACAAGGCTCTCGTTTCCTATCTCTTTACTTACAACCTTATATATTATGTTCTCTATGGGGACCACCTCGACCCATAGGTCGATTACATAAGTCGATCATAACTAACTTTACATGTATTCACAAGTTCTCAAGCCAATTCTTACAACTCTGATGTGATGATCTTGACAAACTCGGTTTACTCAATCGATACTCAAAAGTGTGTTTTATCCAGTCACCAACTTCACACTGTGGGGTGGTACTGAAGGAGCTTATAGTGCGAATGAGTTACAAACTTGGTAGTGCATCGATGGATCTATTGGAAGATACAAAGTGTGGTATGGCTATGGAGGGTGCACCACTAAGTGGGAAGTGAGCAGTGGAAGTGATGGTTAATGGTTGATGATGTGTTACAGACCAACTTGAGGTAGATGATTATGGTGGGGATGAGAGAGATTGATATAACCATATATATGTTCACCATGACTTATGGTTTTGTTGCGAGGCAACTGCCACACTATTGTTGGATTACTAAGAGGGCGGGGTGAATCAGTAATACAGAAATTTAATCATTTTTAACCATATAATCCAAGTGTTATATCAATTAAGCATTATCATCCAATAATTGTAGAGTAAATAAGCAATGAACAAATGAACAAACATACACATACACAGTACACCAGTATTTTACGTGGAAACCCAAATCGGGAGAAAACCACAGAATGTTTTTTCTTATATGTCTTGAAGAATTACATTCATTGGAAGCACCAAATTCCTTTTTATTCCAGTTGCAACTAGAAGGAGGCTCCAACCCCCTATTTTCTCAGGCTACAACCTAAGGGAAGCTCCAACTCCCCAATTCTCTGGCTACAACCAGAAGGAGGCTACAACCCCCTATGTTCTCTGGCTACAACCGAAAAGTGGTTACAACCACTTGTCCTTGCCCCGTCCTGCCACCCTGAAGTAGAAGTAGAATGATGGAACCAATGTCAACCTGTCACTGTGAGATATACCACTATAAACCTATACCAATAAATCTGAACCATGAATCAACCTGTACCTCAACCTGTAATCAACCTGTACCATAAACAAGTGCATCAACCATGCACCAACCTGTACCAAATAACCTGTAATCAACATGTACCATAAACAAGTGCATCCAACCATGTACCAAGTATGTACCAATCATGT
>ML792377.1:223268-248516 GCA_009831015.1 Picea engelmannii | reverse complement strand
TGCGATATCTTCATATTCCTTCATTTTTAGTTGTTTGAACTGGCCTCTGTAAGTCTGAAGCTTTGCTACTTTGACTTTTGTATCTCCTTCATAAATATTTTGAAGCTTGTCCCAAATCTCTTTAGCGGATTTACAGTGTGCAACTTTGGTGAATATTGTATCACTAAGACCATTCAAAAGTGAATTTGTGGCTTTGTAATTATTCTCACCGATTTTTACTGCTGTGTCATTTGTTGGTGGAATTGTTGGTATTGTGTATCCATCTACAATTGATTTCCAAACTTGAAATCTCTGTGTCTGTATATATGTCCTCATCCTTATGCTCCAAAAAGCATACTTTTGTCCATCAAACTGTGGTATTCCATTTTTATATGAGTTGGTACTCTCCATGATCTACCTTTCAGTGGTTAAACTAATTTCTGAAGGAACCTACTCTGATACCAATTGTTGGATTACTGAGAGGGGGGGTGAATCAATAATAGAGAAATTTAATTCTTTTTGACCATATAATCCAAGTGTTATATCAATGAAGCATTATCATCCAATAACTGTAGAATAAATAAGCAATGAACAAATGAGCAAACATATGCATACACATTACACCATTGTTTTACGTGGAAACCCAAATTGAGAGAAAACCACGGAATGTTTTTTCTTATATGTCTTGAAGAATTACATTCATTGGAAGCACCAACTTCTTTTGTTTTCCAGCTGCAACTGGAAGGAGGCTCCAACCCCCTAGTTTCTTAGGCTACAACCTGAGAGAAGCTCCAACTCCCCAATTCTCTGGCTACAACCAGAAGGAGGCTACAACCCCCTATGTTCTCTGGCTACAACCGGAAGGTGGCTACAACCACTTGTCGTTGTCTCGTCCTACCACCCTGAAGTAGAAGTAGAATGATGGAACCAATGTCAACCTGTCACTGTGATATATACCGTTGTAAATCTGTACCAATAAATCTGAACCATGCATCAACCTATACCTCAACCTATAATCAACTTGTACCATAAACAAGTGCATCAACCATGCACCAACCTGTACCAAATAACCTATAATCAACATGTACCATAAACAAGTGCATCCAACCATGTACCAAGTATGTATCAATCATGTGTCAACTACTCATCAACTATGACTCATCAATATGTACCAACATCATAAACTATACACCTCATGTATGTGCCAACTCATCAACTACTTGTCTCAACCATAACATGTACCTCAACTAAAATCCCTCATCAATTTCATCATCCAAATATGATTTGTAGCTCTGTAATAGACCTGGTGTATATGATCACATTCCTGCAAACCTTCTTTAACTTCAACAATAAGAGATTAGCATTTTCATCAAACTTTTCTTTAGTTTCACATGCCCAGTTTTGGATTAGTCAACAACCCTAACTTGAAGTAATCATAACTTTGTACATGTAATGTATAAATATATGAAACTAATACACAATTTTCTTCAATGTGTTTTATGCAATCCCTCCAGGTGTCACTACTTGGAACCTCTCAGAAAAGGAGTTATAGCAAAAATGACATACATTGTTGAATTCTGGATTATTCTAGAGAGCGACCTTGTAGAGCGTGACCCGCACGTAATATTTGTTGAATTGATATGAACATGTTACAAAAAATACTACAGACTGCACCCTAACCAACACATTTTCTTTCACTAAATTTGGATCTGTTATGAATAAGTTATGACGTTTTTTACGCGAAACACATGTTTTTGACTAGTTTCATGACTAACCACAAACCCTATTTTCCATGGAGTGTAACTCCAAAAATACAATGACCCACAAGATTAATTTTTTACCACAGATACTTGGATATGTTTTCTCAATGGAATAAAAATTTCACTATCAGAATCATTATATAAAAAAATTTATAGAGAAAATGGTGAGATGACTTGTAAATAACATACCTTAGAAAACATCATCAAAAGAATTTATCCTTCCTTGCATTTCGGTCTTCTTTTCTTCACCTTCCCTCAGAATTTTGTCTTAGATATCCTTGGTTACCTCAGACATCTATAGATATTAAATATGTTCAAGTGTGATTAAAATGAGAGAGCCTAGCCCCTTATTTATACTCTCCAAGTAGCTTCCTTAAAAACATCTTCTAGGTCACTTGGCCCACTTTCTTTATTTTAGGGTTAACCCACTTCTAATTTCTCCATTAAATTTATTATTGAAATAATTTATTTTATATTCACTTTGAATTATAATACACTCGTCACTTCACTTTATTATACCTTCTAAAATCTCTTAAACCACTTTGACTACTTTGACCTTTTGGGGCTTCTAAATGACATGTGAGGGTCCTCCAACTTCGTAAGGCCATAAGTCTCAAACCGTGAGGAGTATGTGACGTTCCACATACCACCAGAAATGGAATGAAATATACTATCCATATAGAATAGTATTATCTGAAAATATATCATAACTCATACCATTATCCATCAAACAAACTTGGGTCCATTACCCAAACCTGGGGTCTCCAACTTCTCATGGCCATAACTTTCTAACCGTGAGGAGTTATGTGACGTTCCACATACCACCGGAAATGGAATGATAAGCACTATCCATCTAAGATAGTTTACCTGAAAAATTCATTGTCTTTCATCTCATTATTCCACAATTATGCATGGGTTCTCTTACTCCGCAAAGCATCTTCTCGTGAGGGATTTCACCATAAGGGGACCAATTTGGAGTTCATCCGTCTTTACTTCTCATCAACCATGACAAGACAATAATGAGTCATATTTACATCAAACAATATTGGGTCCATTACCCAAACCTTTGTGTTGCGGGGCTTTCTTCAATGGTTGACATCAATGACAACCAACCTTAATCAACAATTATCATATACATGGGTCAAACACCTTTGACAATGCCCATTTGTCCCGACCAATCTGAATATGTTCCTTCTCGCAAACTACTTTTTCTCTTGTCTCCTTGTATTGTTGCAGTCCCTCATCAGTGTTGGCATCATCAATTACTCCCCTCAAGATGTGCTCATTTTCCTTTGGTTGTCCCAGTGTTGTTGGAGACTCTCCCTTTCTCTGTCTTGTGGCCTCCTAGACTATCGATTTGATGTGGCATTGTTCTTCTTGATTGGTGGAACCATTCGCAGTGCAATACTATGACCTTTGATCCAGCCACCTGAATCCTTCCCAAGTTACCCCCATGGTTGACATACAGTGCTAGGTCTCAACCGAAAGACACTAACACTCATGCCGAGTATAACGCACTAGTTGCTTGGTGCTAGTCTCACTTCAACAAGTTGATGCAAAAATAGATTGATGGAGGACCCTAAATATAATGCCATGGACTAGTATCCCTTCATTATACAAAGGGGTAACTATGGAACGTGGCACCGGTTAGGACCAACCATCATACGACGACATCGGTTGCATTAACTAACTTTGAACTTGAGATTTTCTCATAGCCTATTTGGAGACACAACTGATATGTGTTAGGTATTGTCCTTTCCCACATCATGCAAAATTTTAATCTCACGCTCTATTCCTCCATTAATCCTTATCCTTTCCAATATCTATCATCCATTCACGTTTAATTGACTTCTCAAGACAACCTATTACACCTTAGCGAGCATAATAAGCCGTCAATGAGCATTTTTAGCTCCCTTAGCTGACATAATTAAGCCCCAATGTGCCAACGCACCCATGAGACAAATACTTTGTTGGCATGGAAATGCCACATGGTTTTCACAGTGGCAAGCCACGTAGCGATGTTGGGGTCACGATGAGGATGTCAGTGTGGCAACATTAGTGTTCCTGCTTCGATACAAGAGGTTTCCATCGTAGTTGAGCGGGCCGCAGAGCAAGTTTTTTTATTGCAAACCATCGAAGGGGAGTCGAAAATACGACGGCTAACGAACATTGTCCATAGTCTAACGAACGTCGAGACAACAAGAAAAAAAATATAACAAAATTTTAAGAATTAATTAGTAAGAAAATTCCCTATCATACTTAAACACCATATGTAATAGTATATAGTTTTTCTATGTAATAGTATATATTATTTCTATGTAATAGTATATAGTATTTCTATATTTGCTTGCTTTAGTATTTAGGAATATGCATAAAAGTGCACATCAAGAATGATACATCTTGGTGCCAAAAGGCACTCGGAAACATTCTCCCTCCCTACACGAGAATTAGCATATGTGCCTTGTGCTACTTAATTTTTATTTTTTAGGCCAAAAGGCACAGAGACACATTCCCCCTCCCTACACGAGAATTAGCATCTCTGCCTTGTGCTACTTAATTTTTATTTTTGGGGTTTAACTATTGAAATATTATTACTACAATGAATAAATTGTGTAATGGCTCACACTAAAATTGGATTTAGGAAACTCCGCCATGATCAAAAGAACAGGGTTATCAANCATCTCTGCCTTGTGCTACTTAATTTTTATTTTTGGGGTTTAACTATTGAAATATTATTACTACAATGAATAAATTGTGTAATGGCTCACACTAAAATTGGATTTAGGAAACTCCGCCATGATCAAAAGAACAGGGTTATCAATGTTATACCAAGTTCTCTATGATCTTCTCAAGGCTGGTCTACGCATTACACTTTACAGGTAAATCATGTCTTTGAAAGTATTATTAGTAATACTATTATGTTCTAGTATTGGATGCACTGAAAAATCAAATGAAACCCACAGTGAAGATCAATATTCAAAGGTAACATTTACGATTGTTGGAGAAATAATGGAGAATATTAGTTAGGGAGTTTTGATAGTGTTTTTATTTAGGAATTAGATCCTATTTTTTAGGAGTTTGTTCTAACTCCACCTGTGAGGAGCTGGTCTCCTTTCCATTTTCTAAGTTGGTATTAGATCCTATTGTGTTAAGCCGCCTGTTGTGTTAAGCCCGTGGGTAATTTCCTGTTGAGAGCAGTTTGTTGTGGTCATTGCCCGAGCCGTGAATTGGTGTAAATCGTTGCAGAGACTCTTTCTTGCTGAGAATATCTGACGGTCATGTTCATCGTCCATGCATAATTGTTTGTTTGCGTGCAACTCCCGTGAAAGCACTAGAAGCCTGCGTGGTGGAAGAAAAGAGTTTGACTTGCTGCAAGACTCGATTGGAGCTTCTCTAAATAGTGAGGGTGGGGTGAAGACTTATGTGTGTGTTTTGTGGAAGAAGAAGAACTAGTACTGTGTCAATGAGTCATCCATTTCCATTCGTTGTCACTGTAGAGCTTTGTGGAGCGTGATACCCAACTTTGGTCGTTGGAAAGAGGCGACCTCTATAGAAAAATTGTTGTTTGTAGTTTTAATTTGGATCACAGCCAAATTCTTTAAGGAGGCGACTGTGGTTAATATTCAGTGGTAACAAGGCTCTAATATTAAAAAAAATCGTTGCTTCCAGATCGCTAGTTCCAGATCATTGTATTCGCCAGACCTGAATATCGGTATGTGTGCAAGTTGTAGAGATTGTTGGGCTCTCTTCTAAACTGAACCTTGGCATTGTTGTTTCGTTTCTGCTTGCTCAATTTCATTGCTTAGTTTCATTGTCATTTTTCTTCATGAGGAAACAATTGTTCTTCTTCACGATCTCCCATAATCGTTGCCCTGGTAAGGTTTCCATTCTTGCGCCCGATCACTGCTTTGGAGAGGAGTTCGTTGTCCGTTGTGTCATTTCTCCAGATTGTTTCTTACGGATCTTGTGTGAAAGAGTAAAGGAAGCAATCATTGGTGGGTCAAGTGGCCATCGTGACCAGTGCTTTTCACGATCAAGGAGCTGCCACCGAGAAAAGAAGTATGGATACCACAAAATCGTTGTTGGTGTCAAATCGGAAAGCCAAGAAATTGTTGTTGGTGGAAAGCCACGAAATCGTTGCTTAATTAGAGCAAATCGACCCATGGTTCCCTAATTCATTGTAGCCACGAAATTGAATATTGGCACTCTCGACTATCGTTTGTTGTGTGTGTGGAAAACGGAGGCTAATCGGGGATCAGGTTTCGACGATTACAAACGCCGAACACAAAAAACAAAACACCACGTGAATTGTCGAATCGCTAAATGTGAATAAGTTGTGGGTCCAACAGTTCAGGGTTTCGGAGTTTACAAACACCCAATGCAAAAGAAAATGCAACAACTAATCCCAAATCGCGAAAGGAGAATAAGCTTTGGGCCCACCAATTCGGGTTCGTGGTTTTGAGACTAAAGAACTCCACGCACTTTTAACAGGTAAACTCTAAATGTGAAATAACAACCTTTTATTCAATGTGCTTTTAAAATCACATGCTCCAACAAATAAACTCGAAATAAATGTGGGACCGGGTTTGCAATCGGTAAAACCAAATAGTTATTGCGTTTAGTCAAATTAAAATCAATATAACTAATCCAATCAAGAAATCAGACAAGTTTACAAACTTAATAAAAAACAAACAGGGTAAAAACGGAGAGAACACATTTGAATACAAAATGGAAAATTATCTTCAATGTGCTTTCAAGCTTCTTGTCTGTCTATGCATCTCTGAATTACAATTCAACTGTGGTTTTTCAACACTAACAAGTTGCCCCTTCGATCTTCTAAGAGGTTTAATCAAGGCAATGATGGTGTCTCGTTGCCTTGAAAGGTTAAGGCAACCACCGCTTAAGTAATATGGGACATAATAGTAATCGGAGGTTAATCCTCAAGTTTTGAAAAGTGAAGACGGCCACCGATGCACCGTTTACATAGGGGGTGAGAAATGATTACATCCTGACATACTCCCTCTTAATCATTTCAGAACAAAAACAAACTAAAACATGTAAAACAAAATTGTTGTAAACAATGCATTACAGCTTACAGACCCCAATATTATTTCTATGAGTTTTAAACAATTCATTTCCCAAAGGCTTCGTAAATATGTCTGCAAATTGTTCTTCAGATTTGCAGAACTGAACAGAAATCTCTTTATCAGTTACCATCTCTCGAATGAAATGATACCTTGTATCAATGTGCTTACTCTGTTTGTGAAAGACGTGATTCTTTGACAGTGCAATGGCAGATTTATTGTCACATACAATTTGGGTTGCATCATTATGGTCATGCAACAATTCATTCAAGACCCTTCTCATCCACACAGCTTGACATGCAGTTGCAGCTACTGCAACATACTCTGCCTCAGTAGAATATAGAGTCACAATGGGTTGTTTCTTTGATGCCCATGCCACTGCTCCAGATCCAAGATTGAACACATACCTAGATGTGTTTTTCATGTCATCAATGGAAACTGCAAAATCACTATCAGTATATCTGATCAGCTCAAATTTCAAGCTTGATGTGTATCAGATACCAAAATCAGTTGTGCCAGCAATGTATCTCAGGATCATCTTTCCTGCTTGCCAATGAGTACTCTTCGGAGTCTCCATGATCCTGGAAATCAAACTTACAGCAAACATAATATTAGGTCTGGTTGTTGTTAAGTACATAAGGCTTCCAACCAACCTTTTATACAGAGTTGGATCAACATATGATCCCTCATCATACTTGCTAAGTTTAATACCAGTTGTCATAGGTGTTACAACTAGTTTACAATTCAACATTCTAAACATTTTCAATACTTCATTTGCATAGTTAGTTTGACAAATGAAAATGCCATCATCAGATTGATCCACTTCAATTCCAATAAAATACTTCATCAATCCTAAATCAGTCATCTCAAACTCTGTTTTCATGGCATTTTAAAAATCATTTATAGATAGATCTCCAGTAAAAATCAGGTCATCAACATACAGACATACAATCAAAATTTTACCTTCCTGGTTTATCTTTGTATACAGGGTTGGCTCACTTGGACTTCTACTGAATCCAACACTAATCAGGTATTCATCAATTTTGCTATACCATACTCTGGATGCCTGCTTCAATCCATATAAAGCTTTCCTTAACTTGTAAACTTTATCTATGTGCTTATCAATCTCATAACTCAGAGGTTGTCTTACATAAACCTCTTCTTCCAAACATCCATTCAATAATGCAAACTTAACGTCCATCTGATGCATGATCCATCTATTATGAGCTACAATAGCTAAGACCATCCTCATAGTGTCAATTCTTGTTACATGAGCAAATGTTTCATTGTAATCAATACCGGGTTGCTGACTAAACCCTTGAGCTACAAGTCTTGCCTTGTACTTTTCAACTTCACCATCTGCATTCAACTTGGTCTTATAAACCCACTTAACACCAATGCTCTTCTTACCTTCAGGTAAATCGACAAGATCCCAAGTGTTATTTCTTTCAATCGAATCAATCTCCTCATCCATTGATTTTATCCAAACATCCTCTTTAGCAGGGTCATTAAAACTTACAGGATCACATTCCATTAATGCAAAATTTGAAATATGATCTACTTCTTCATTCTGATCATATAATTCTCTTAAGCTTCTAGTCTTCTGACCTTTAAATATGTTTTTCAATGAAGCTAAAGTAAGATCCGATTCACTACTTACGTGTGAATCTGTTTGATGTCCACCATGTCCATATGGTTCACCACGCTCATGAGTTCTTGGCGTTCTAAATTGAGATGGGTTGAAATATGGTGCTTCCCTTGTAGGGCTTCTTGTTGCAGGCGTATGTGCATGTGGAACCAACTGTCCACCTCCTTCAGCATGCTCAGCTCCATCATCATCTTCACAGGGTAACACAGGTCCCTCTGAAACAGATTTGTCATTACTTCCATTCCATGCTTCCTCTTCTTTAAATTGAGCATTTATGTTGATTACATACTTATTGGTGATGGGATTGTAGAGTCTATATGCCTTAGACTCTTCACTGTATCCAACAAAGATACATCTCTCACTTCTGTCATCCAACTTCCTCCTCATTTCTACAGGTAAATGCGCAAATGCAACACATCCAAAAATTATGAAATAAGAAACATTGCAAAGCTTACCATCCCAGGCTTCCTGAGGTACACGATCCCTCACAGTCTTGGTCGGACTTATATTCAAGATAAAAACAAAGAAAAGAACTGCATCTCCCCAATATTCTTCTAAAGGATGCTTCTCTTTCAACATGCTTCGAGCCATATCCATGATGGTCCGATTCTTCCTTTCAGCCACTCCATTATGTTGTGGAGTATATCGAGCAGTAAACTGCCTTTTAATTCCATGAAGATCACATAATTCAATGAATTCATTTAGTTTATACTCACCTCCTCTATCAGACCTAAGGATCTTAATGGTTCAACCACTCTCATTCTCAACCATAGACTTAAACCTCTTGAAAACTTCAAAGGCTTCAGATTTATGCTTCAACAAATACAACCAAGTCTTCCTACCGAAATCATCAATAAAAGTCGTAAAATAAACACTACCATTCAAAGAAGGTGTTTGCATAGGTCCACATAAATCTGTGTGGACAATTTCCAATGGAGCTTTTTCTCTGTAGGAAACATCTGAAACAAATTTCTCTCTGTGATGTTTTCCAAGTATGCATCTCTCACAAGAGCTTGTAGGTTGTTGAATACAAAGTAACCCCTTTACCATCTATTTCTTATGTAACAGATCTAAACCACCAAAATGTAAATGACCATATCTCAAATGCCATAACCAAGATTCATCTAAACTTCCAGCTTTATGAACATTCAAAGAATCACTCAAATCATTTCTCATAACAAGTGGAAACATTCTATTCTTGGTCATCTCTACTTTTGCAATCCACTGTTTGCTGAGAAATTTATCATAGATTGTACATACCTTGTTCTTGAAGAACACTCTGTACTTTTTCTCCATTAGTTGTCCAACACTAATAAGATTGCATTTTAGACCAGGCATGAAATAAACATCATCAATATTTCTTTTATGATTATGCTTAGTGTAAACTGGAACTACACCTTTACCATTAACTGTAACCTTACAGTCATTTCCCAGTTTTACTTCAGACTGAATACTATTGTCAATAAATGAAAATAAATCTTTATTACTAGTCATGTGGTTACTGCAACCACTATCCAAAAACTAAATATCATTTGCACTTTCTTGAGTGACATTACAAGTCAAAAACATAGGATTTTGATGATCCTCAGACTCATTTGTAATATGTGCAGACTACTTTCCAGCATCTGCTTGCTTATTCCAACATTTGTTAGCAAAATGCCCAAACTTCTTACAATAATAACATTGTACTTTAATTTTATCATACCTCTGATTTTCTCGATGCCAGGGTTTGTTGTTGCTCCCTCTTAAAGTAGGAGGATTTTGCTGGGACTTCTGCTCAGACTCTGATTCAACTCTGTTGTCCCTTCGACCAAAAAATCGACCTCCTCTTCCACGAGTATAAAACCTTCCTCTACCTCTGCCTCTGGTAACATGCAGTTGGGATTTGAAAGCATGCTCCAATGATCCTTCTTCATATCTAGATATCCTAGATTCATGAGCAACAAGAGAACCAGTTAACTCATCAATTTGCATTTGACTTAAATCCTTAAATTTCTCTATGGGAACAACAACATGCTCAAACTTTGGGTAAACTTCTCAGCACTTTCTCAATAACTCTCTTATTCTCAACATCACCTCCATACTGCCTACGTTGGTTCACAACATTCATTACTTGAGTCATGAAAGTATCAACACTTTCATTATCCTTCATCTTCAGATTTTCGAAATCCCTTCTCAAGTTCTGCAACTTGACTGTCTTCACCCTGGACACACCTTGATAATAGGTTTCAAAAATGTCCCAAGCCATCTTCGAAGATGCAGCACTAGAAATCTTCGTAAAAATGGATTCATTTAATCCTTGCTAGAATAATCCAAGAGCCTTGTTATCCATCTTCCTGTTTTCCTTCAACAAAACACGGTCAGCATTAGAGAGAGCCAATTCTGCTGCTACATCAGCTAGCTCAACATAACCATCAATAACATAGGTCCATAAATCTCGAGAACGCAAAATCGTCCTCATTCGAATATACCAAGAGTCATATGACTTCTTGCTCAGGACAGGAACTTGAACTTGAGAAGAACTACTACCAGACGCAGCCATTTATATAAAATTTGAAAGGAATTAAATAAACCTTCACGCAAGAAAATAAGAGAATAAAATTTGGCACCAACAGGAATAATCTGCAATGAACTAAGCAATAGCAGAATAGACTACAGACTCTGATACCAAATGTGGAAAACAGAGGTTGATCGGGGATCGGGTTTCAGCGATTACAAACGCCGAACACAAAAAACAAAACACCAGATGAATTGTTGAATCGCGAAATGCGAATAAGTTGTGGGCCCAACACTTCGAGGTTTTGGGGTTTACAAACACCCAATGCAAAAGAAAATGCAACAACTAATCCCGAATCGCGAAAGGCGAATAAGCTTTGGGCCCACCAATTCGGGTTCGAGGTTTTGAGACTAAAGAACTCCACGCACTTTTAACAGGTAAACTCTGAATGCGAAATAACAACCTTTTATTCAATGTGCTTTTAAAATCACACGCTCCAACAAATAAACTCGGAATAAATGTTGGATCGGGTTCGCAATCGGTAAACCAAATAGTTACTTTGTTTAGTCAAATTAAAATCAATATAACTAATCCAATTAAGAAATCAAACAAGTTTACAAACTTAATAAAAAAAAACAGGGTAAAAACAAAGAGAACACCTCTGAATACAAAATGGCAAATTATCTTCAATGTGCTTTCAAGCTTCTTGTCTGTCTGTGCGTCTCCGAATTACAATTCAATTGTGGTATTTCAACACTAACAAATTGCCCCTTCAATCTTCTAAAAGGTTTAATCAAGACAATGATGGTGTCTGGTTGCCTTGAAAGGTTAAGGCGGCCATTGCTTAAGTAATATGGGACATAATAGTAATCGATGGTTAATCCTCAAGTTTTGAAGAGTCAAGACGGCCACCTATGCACCGTTTACACAGGCGGTGAGAAATGATTACATCCTGACAGTGTGGAGCATGAAGCACAAGGGATTGATGCATTGGATGGGTGGAGTTTGTTGCAGTGTGGTGGAGTGTTGAGTTTGCAGCGGCGTGGGCAAAAGAGGCATGTGATTGTTGCGTTGTTGTGTGCGAGATCTATTGGTTGTGGAGTACAAGTGGGATCGTTGTATGCTTGCGAACGTGTGACTGTGTAAAGGAGTCGTGACTTTGTGTATTGGAGGTGCCTGTGAGCCCGTGAACAGCGCTGGAACTGCACGGAGAGAGCAGCGTGAACAATGCTAGAAACTGTGTAAAGGAGTCTGTGTGTGCGAAAAAGTGTGAAAGAATTCTTGTGTTTGAATTGTCAATTTGTTAGATGCCATCCCTAGAAATTTGCTATCGCTGCTAATCACAGGTCATTGTTGTTGAAAGACTCAATGTGAAGGAATGGGTCATCAAAGGAGATTGAAACAACTCCGGAGAGAGTTGAAACACATGAGGAGAGAGAATCAAAGGGTAAGAACAGTAGAAACGGATGAAGTGGTTCCAACTAAAGAACAAGATGACGTGCAGAATGTGGAACTAGACCTGTTCAATGAAGAATTTGATGAATTATATGAAATAGTGATGTTAAATTTGCCATTCTTCTCAGATATAAGTTATGAACCTTGGGCAACTGAAATGAAAAAAATATTATGGTTAGTAGATTTATTGCATTATGATCATGAAAGTTGTGTCAATTTCTATGATAAGAGAAGATGTGCAATAGCATTACAACTTATTATATCACCAGTGGATGAAAACATTGTCTAGTATTTTGCGTGAATTTGGTGAAATACCTAATGCAAAAATATTTTGGGATATTCTTGAAATGAAGAAGTGGAGTGAGAAAACTGAAGTTCATGAAGATATTGTTGTTGAAAATGTTGATTGTGTTGAAAGTTTTGTAATTGAAATAGAGACTGAAAATGGTAGCATTGAAATTACAATGATTGATGATAAAAGTGTATCAGTAGCTGATAATAAACCAACCTATGATAATGAGGAAAACGCCAATGATGTAGTATGTAGTGATTTGATGAATTCATCAACTAAAATTGTTGATGAACTGGAACGTGCTAAAGCTGATGAAGACAAGTGTAAAACAACCCATGAGAATGAAATCTTTATGGAAGAAAGTCTCTTTGAAACAAAGACATGTGAAGTCAAATTTGATGAAAACTATTCATCTCATGAAGAGTGGTCAAATCTGTTGCGTGAGAAACATCTATTGTTTGGTGAGAAGAAAAGCTCATTTCCATACACAAACCAAGTGAAAGACGACCTATTTGTAGTGACAGATCCTGGTAAAGAGGTTGAAGACATGAAACAACCAGTTGTGATAGCAACTGAAGTTGAAAATGAAGATTATTATGCAACATCAGAGACAAGGAAGAAAGACAAAGAAAGGAAAACTCTCTTAGAAGAGCAAAATGAAAAGAACCAATATGGTTCTTCCTATGATTTTTCATATGATTGTAACAATGTTTTTGAGTGTGCAGGTTTACAAGACAACAGTTCATTTTCAGTAGTGACTAATTATGAAGAAAAATTTGACGAAGAAAATATTGAGTCAATTTTTATGGTGTGGAGCTCTGAAGAAATCAAGTATTATTATGAATTGATGTTGCAACAGTCCATTGAGCAAGACATTGATGATTGTATCCAGAAAGAGCAGCAACCCACTTATGAGAAGTTGGAAGAATTTGCAAGCATTAAAGACAAACGCTTTCAAGAATCTGCAGAGGTGTTGAGGACAAAGAGCGATAGTCAGCTGCCAAGTTCCAAAATGAAGAAAAACAAAGCCAATATGACAGTGAAGCAAAAAAGAGTCAAGATCAAACATATTTGGAGCAACAAGCCAAGGAAGAAGCTCCATCTCCATCACTATCAAACAACAAGAAAGGTCAAGATGAAATTGTTAGAGTCAAGTTGTAAGCATAGTTGAGACTAAGACCAGCAAGAATGTTACTTATGTTAGGAATTTGTATTGTAGACAATTCATTTCTCCATTAAGGGGGAGTGTTGGAGAAATAATGGAAAATCTATTAGTTGGGGAGTTCCGATGGTGTTTTTATTTAGGACTTAGATCCTATTTCCTAGGAGTTTGTTCCAACTCCTTACCTGATGTATTTCTTTATGTATTTCTTTATATTCATGACTGATTAATATGAAGAGTGCAGCATTGCTTAGGCTGCCTCCAGGCTTAGCCTCTCTCACCTGTGAGGAGCTGGTCTCCTTTCCATTTTCTAAGTACAGCCACAAGAACCTGGCCAAGGAGCTTAACCTATACAGTGATTCCATATGGTCATTGGTACGATCATAAACAGGGGAACTCTCGTCTTTCTCATCTAAGAAATGGTTATATGCGTTTATGTAGATAATGCTGATTAAAATTCAAAATTTGGCAGGTGGCAGGATGGACTCAAGCGTATGGACATACAGTGAAAGGCAAAAATGAGTGTGTTTTAACTTATGCAACTGTCAGAGTTGTGGAGGACACGAGGTTCCATATACCAATCTATCTGAAGCATTGACTTTATACAGAGCTTTTATCAGAGCATTGTCTTTTGTCTTCTTCATGAAATGGCCTCTAGTGCAAAAAACACTACTTCGTTATTGTTATACGAAAAAGAATTGTAGCCTGTAGTGCAATGACAGATGTAGTACTTCATATGTTATTACTGCTTCCTCTCTTCTTTCACCATGTGTTGTTTCTTATTCCCCTGGTAGTGCTTCCATCTGAATACATTTTTTTTTTAAATTGCCTAAACAAAGAGCCCTTCGTAAGCAAAGCAATAGAGCCAAACCCCTCTAATCCAGTGAAACTCAAACCTACAAAAAATCATGCCTTCAAAATAATGGGGGGCGAGGATAACCTAAGAACATGGGAGGTGACCAAGCTTTGTCGCAAAGCCAAGGGAGGCCAAGAGGCAGCTAAGGCCAAAGAGATGAATCCAAACACAATCATCTCTTCCCCAAACCCAGTTGCCTCGGGTTGTGTCTGCCAGCTTTAGCACGCGTGATAGGAATGAGTTTGTCAAGTTACTGATGAGGTTTCAATCATTAATGGGATCACATTGCAAATCTCAATACTTATGAATAAAACAGTTTCTTAAACATGTGGATATGTGAAACATACTTATGCATAAAACAGTTTCTTAAACCTGTGGATATGTGAAACGTTTTCTTTATGAAAATTACATACATGGAGATTGGAGATTGATGTTTGACCTAATCCTCTATATAGAAATCCCTTCAGACAAAGTGGGATCAAGGGCACCATGTTTTTCCTTAATCCCTTACAAAGTACGGCAAGCTGTGCCCAAAGTGAAATGATTCATAATCTGGAAAAGAACAAACAAATCCCTTGTCCTTTCTGGGCAAATTGGGATCGGGATCACTATGTTATTCCTTAATCCCTGCAATCCAGAGCCATATAATACAAACAAGTTAGTTTTTCCCAAGCTTCAAAAGGAATATATCATAATAGAATCCACATACATTCATAAAATGGAAGCCTTGCATTCGTTGATTTCCATATCAGTCGTGCTTAAACACTTGCTACTTCAAGTTATCCATGGGATGTGATATTTTCAAAAGTGCCTTGAAAACTAGAAAATCTCTGATAGATGTATTGCATGTCAAGTTTTATTCCTAGTAACAAACAAGGAACATAGTCCTTTGTCTTTGATAGATTCTCTATCAAATACCCTTTGACAGAAGGGATATAATCAATACTTTATATTACGCACATCTTTTATTTTGAATTATGAAACCAAAAAGACTAATGTAAATAACCATAAATCCAATTCACTGTGATATCCATTCATGTCAAATAGTGTAGATTTTCCAAAATAAAATGCATAATACCAACATAGATAAATACTTCAGTCCGGTTAAGTGCAAGTACATATACAATGCAAGGAGTGATCACAGTAACACCATTATCATATACTATTAGTCTGTTACTGGTGGTGATAAGAGTAACAGTATTTACTAGCTGCCATAGCCTATCAGTCTGCAAGTGATGATCAGACTTTCATATCATATGGTCTGCTTCTTTAAACTTCTAAGGTTACACATCGGAATACTAGACATCCTGAAAATTCTACTACTAATAGTGGTTCAGCTGTTCCACATGGATACCAATGCACCACGACGGTATAACAAAATTTCATTAGAAAGAGCTTGCCATGAGGTATTATGGGCTAGAGAGTGGAGAAATATTGGAAATTCGGAGTGTGTTGAGCATTGAGCATTAAGGTTTGCCTAGTGGTAGTTGGAATGTGCTGGTGGTATTTGGACGCTTTGGACCGGTGATTGGAAAGATGAGGTTGAGAGGTTGTATTAAGGTTTGTGACATTAGAATGGTGGAGGTGGGTGGGGAAATGGCAGTGGAATAGTGGTGGGAGGCTGAGGTGGAGGGCTAAGAGAAGGGGGTGGCATGTGGTGCGGAGTTTGGTGGTGATGTGGTGGCATCTTGGGAGTGGATGGAGGCTGAGGTGGAGGGGTAAGGGGAGGAGATGGCTTGAGATATGAGGATGGTGGAGGTGAAGGTGGAGGTGGGTAACGAAGCTGAGAACCAGAGGGAGGTGGTGGATTTTTGTAGGGTGATGGTGAAGGGTGGCTAATAGGTGTTTGAGGGTTTGTTGGTGGTGGTGGTGCAAGCGGTGATGGCCTATGATGAGGATGGGGTCTATGGATTGGATGCTTGTGTGGAGGACTGGGAGGCGAAGGGGTGGTTGGAGAGGGGGGAGCAGGCTTAACCCCAAAAGCAGGTGGTGGGGGTGATAGTGGTGGTGACGGTGGAAGTTTTGGTATTGGAGAGCCGCCATATGAAGGGGAGTTAGCCTTTGGAGGGGCACTACCAACTTTAGGGGGACTGGCTGTAGGAGGTAGAATTGGAGAACCAGGCCCAATTGGTGAAGGAGCGCGAGGAGTGCTAGGAGGGGGTATGGCTCCTCCTCCCTTGGGGGTTTCACCTTTGCAAGGCGGGTAATGTAGTTTTGTAATGAGCTCAGGATCCAGAGGAAGAGGAGGAAGAGGAACGCATTTAGTAGGACTATGATTGTTACTAGCAGGGGCCCCGGAGTGTTTAACCCTGCTGTGGTCTCCATGAGCTGGGGTAGGTTTAGTGACCGGCATGCTATAAGATGGGGGTTTTGCTGTAGAAGTCGCAGTAGATGGTATTGTTGAAGCACTTGAAGGAACAGTGGCCATTTCTTCTGCAAAGCTTCTGCCCACTGTTTTGAGGCCCCGAGATGAAGCTCCGAAGGATTCAACTGGCAACTCAGAGCTCTCCAATATTATGCCATGCCTAGAGCCCAATTGCAGTGCATTGCAGGCCTTTGCAGGTCGACTCATCCTATAAGCAAATGGACCAACATAGTACACAGCTCTTTCTCTGTAGACTCCTCCGGCACTAGAGATAGCGGCACCTGAGCTACCATTAGCAATATCAGTGGGGATGTAGCAATCCATGTCAGTGCTTCTGACTAGTTTAACAGTGCATCTTCCATCTCCATGAATTTGGAAGTCTTCTTCCTCCACACTGATGGAGAATACACCATTCTCATCAGTGGATGCCCAAAAGGCAGCGGTTGTGGACCCTTGGTAGCATTCCAGACTGACCTGAGCTCCTGCTTAAATCAAACAAACATCTCTCCTATTAGCAATAGCAACCAACTAAAACATGAATTTGAATCAGTAGCAACAAAGAAACAAAGCAGCCGTTGGCATGTAAGTCAACTCAAATGATCAGTCATTCAAAGAAAATATTATGAATGAGATCATATCAAACCTCCAATACTGTCATACAGTTAAGAACTGATGTCTACTTCAACATCACCCAACATAAAGACGCCAGATAATGAACAGATATATATAAGTGCATGGTATGGGAATCATCGTTGGGTTATGGGAATCAACAATATCTCAGACACTACCGAAGCACATACACCCACATATTCATATCCACATTCAAGATATATTGACAGACGTTACAAATGCAAAGCATATTAAGACCATAGAATTCTCGAACCTTGCCACAATGCCATAAAATCAAAACTGATGACCAGAATGCAAAGACATGAAATGCAAGATGTCAGAACCCCTCTGAGCTATGAGAGTCACCAGTCTATAAATTAGGTTTTCGGTTTGCAGTTGTGGACCTCCTAAGACACGGTGAGGACATGGGTATATGATAAGCACGGAGCTATCTGCCTGGCCAGTTAAAAATGAAATATGCACCTAAGTGTAAACCATGCAAAACCGCAAAACATGCAAACAAGAATAATAACTGGTAGGACAGTGCATATGTAACAGTACACTGCAGATACCTTGGACTAATACATAACATAAAAGTGAATATATAACAGTAGACAGCATTTTAGGATAAATAAGCAGCACATAAGTATACCTGGAAATGAAATTCAGCCTGCTAAAACTCGCATCACAAATATGCAACACACCAAACACAGACTCCAGCACGAAGCATAAACAAAAGAAATAACTAATCTGAACCTTGTAAGAACTTTCAAGACCTTATCTGACTGAGAACGGTTGACAGGGCCAACCCAATAAGACCAGCTTTCCAGAACCAACTATCCCAGAAGGTTACTATCAGTAGCACGGGACACGTATTAGATATCCATGAACATAAATTTCCCCTAAAAACAAACATCAAGAGCTACAAAAGTCATCCAACTAACACCACCATACATGCATTCTGTACATTTACAATGAACATGTGCAGACACAAATTCCATACACAATAGCAGGTGCTGAATGTAGTTTAGTTATTAACATTACCAAACCCAAAACACCCACATACACAAACACATCCCTTGTCACCAATTCTACCACTGATAGCAAAACCAAAATGCACAAGTGGGTCAGAGAACGACCCAACTCACAATACCATAAACTTCAGTATTCAGAAAACATATACACACTAAGCACTGTCAATCCCAAAACGGTATACAATGAGTGGCTGCAATACAAGCATTGGCATAAATTCCAGACTAAACAGAACAGTGAAACATGTAGATACAGTGTGTATACCTGCAAGGGGTTGGCTAAGGGCGGACAGTGTACCCAGCAAGCACTGATCACAGAATACCATGCCAGTGACAAGGGAAGTTTTGGGTTCTCCACAACAAACTCCAGCATTCCATAACACTACATAAACTGCAAAGGCAACTATGACCAAACACAGTGATCTTACAGAAAACTCCATGACCATGCTCATCACTTCTGTGACTCCAAACCTCGGCCCTCAACCTCTATTTCAAGAAGCAGGCGGCAGCAGCAGCACTATTCCCTAAGCCCAACCCGTGAGGGGTAAGGTGTAGGCACCCCTGCATGCCTACTGTACGTTCTTTTCCCTTGATCATTATCATATAATATGCATGTTGATATCCCCAGGAAAATAAAAAGAAATCAGCTTTTTTAACTGCCACCCTTGCATGTACTAAACAATAGCCATATGAGCACTGTTATTGAGGATTAAGCATGGATCCATCTATTCATTATTCTCATTATGTCTCTTTTTCCTTGTCGAGTAGTCTTTGGAACAAGTTTTTCATTTTATCTTTAGTTGGTGGCTCAAAATGGAGCTCTAGGACCCCACCTTGGGAATTATCCAAGCCACCCTCTCGGAAAGGTTAAAAGCACTTTCACTGCGTCTATGTGTCCTCAGGAGTAAGGGTAGGTTCTCCGTCTATGTGTCCTCAGGAATAAGGGTAGGTTCTCCGACCCCACCTCGGGAATTATCCAAACCACCTTTCGGAAAGGTTAAAAGCCCTTTCACTGCGTCTATGTGTCCTCCCCCTATCAAAGGGCATGCATGAAGGTCATGTCCATTTTTCAAGCGCTGTTTCCGATGAAATCCCTCCCTTTGCAAAATGAAAATCTTTGAGTGATCAATGAATTTTTCATATATTAAATTGGAAATTGCAATGAAAGTTGTACATCAAATTTGTTTACATGTTTACATTTAATGGATTGTGATAAAAAATTTAAGACTCATTCTTATTTCAAATATAATTTATATACATGAAAAGATTTACAATGAAAGTTGTATAACAAATTTGTTTACACTTAATTAATAGATTGTGATTAAAATTTTAAGAATTATTTTTATTTCAATTCTAATTTATATACATGAAAAGATTGACAATAAAAGTTGTACAACAAATTTGTTTGCACTTAACTTAATAAATTGTGATTAAAATTTTAAGAATTATTTTTATTTTAATTATAATTTATATAGATGAAAGATTGTATGAAAATTATTATTTTTTTTATTTTAATTATAATTTATATACATTAAAAAATATTAAATCACGAAAAAGTTTACATCATAAAAATAAGTTTTTTTAAATCAAGAAAAAGTTTGTATCATTCAAAGTGTATTCTCATCCAAAGGGGGTAGGGTATGTATACCTCCGTAAACTTTACTAGTCAAATCCTTGTCCCACAAACAAGGGGGTCTCATAAGCTAATTTGGTGTGGCTTGGCCGTGACCTTAAAAATAGATTATTATTATTATTATATTGTTAAGATGTAAAATGCCATGAGTACACTCATTTGTTACACATTTATCTCGTTAAGATGTAAAATGCCCATTAAGATACTACATCTTTCCACTTAAAATTTAAGTCTAAACTTGTAAATCCTTAAAAGAACTCTCATCTATATTATTTTTTTAATTAATTTTGTTTTTGTTTTTTAACTTTTTTTTTTATTATTATTTTTTTAAATTAATTTCTTAACAAAATATCATTTAAAAAATTAATAAACACGTGGTCTCTTATATATCCATGTGCAAATTTTTCAAAGAGAATGGAATCTTAAATTTGGTCACAAACTTTCAAAGTATAATCTTAAAAAATATATAAAATTTAATTAAAAATTTGTTATTTATATATTATGGTATAAATTTACTAATTAAATTTAAAGATTAATTCAATTGATTATTATTGAGTATTTGACTAATTCTATGTATCTTATGTTTTATGAAAAAATAAATAAAAAATTAAACAATAATTATATATAATTTTGCAAAAACAATTAATATTTTGAAACATGATAAATAAACATGAAAATTCTAAATAGATTTCAAAGCTCCACATAAATAAGAACTAAGCTTTACTAAGCAAATCAACTCCATACACCAAAAGTGCAAGCAATGAGAAGTGAAATGATGTAAGAACACGTGAGCCAAGCTTTTAGGAAAGTGACTTAGGGATTATGTAGCGTTAGGGTTTTCTTTGCCCTTTTAGGAAGGTGAGTTAGGGATTATGTAACCTTAGGGTTATCTTTGTCATTACATTTATTGGCAAATTTTACAACTCATTGGAGGAGAGAAGTGTCACTATTGAATGTAATATTAAAAATTAAATAATAATAATAATTCTTTTAACAGAAAAAATCATCATTTATATTAGAAAATATAAATGTGTACACTTTTTCATCCACTACAAAGTATATGCTTACTATACATGCCTTCCTTCTGGCTAAGTCATATATAAAAAATAATTGTATCTTCGTGGACTTCAGAAAAGATTATTGTTCTGAGCTTTACAAAAAGGATAAACCCTTATACCCACATAACTGCCTATACTCCATGGAGTCTCATAGTTGTATGGATTTTAGACTATGATGAGGGCATAGAAAGCAAAGAAAAAAGAGTTGCTACAGTCCTCATATAAACAAACCAAGTCCTATATTGACCAAAAAGAAACTAACTGCTAATATAGTTTAAAAACAAGAGGAAGGCCCTCATTCCCATCTATCCACGGACTGTAGTCAATCTATCCTTCATTCTTTGTCATAGCCTTTTTTTAGAGCAGATCTGCTTCTTTATTTAACTCCCTGTAGACATGAGTGTAATTGATCTCCCTGAATGATTTTTTAAGCTTGTTGATTCTATCCATCCATCTCAACAAGGAAGCAATCTACAACTTTCATCTATCCTTCAGCCAATCAATAACAACCTTTGAATCTCCAATTAACTGGATAGCTTCAATATTCAGTCGCATAATCAAGATATGAGTCGCCCACGCTCCAAGCAATTATGCTCTCGTGTTTTTCCCAGTGCCACAATTAAAAGCCCACTCATAAACTGAATTTGCATTGATTTTTATCAAACCCTAGCCCCACACTTATTACCATATTGTTGAGCAGCTCCATCAAACCATCTCACTATATGGGTAATAAAACAAGGGTTTTGAACTGATCGAGTTCCGAACTTCTTCAATAATTGTGGACAAGTGGATAAGTTTGCACAGATTTTGTAGACAACTGACAGAGGAGAAGGATTAACTCCTTCAAAGATTTTTTTGTTCTGTGCCATCCACACAAACCAACAAAGTGTAGAAAGAAGAGTAGAGTGCAGAGCCTCCTTTCTATCCCAGAAATCAAAACACCTTTCTAGAGTGCTTCCTTCCCAAAAAGAATGAATATTTAGCTCTTTTTTAATCCTCATCCAAACTTCTTTACTAAAACTACAAGAAACAAACAGGTGATATCCTGATTTTGCCTCTTTAGAACATAGATGGCATATGTTTGGTCCTACCCACCCTTTGTTTGACAACACATGTATTCCAACAGAGGACGAACACCTTCAGTAACCACTCACATAACCAGATCAAAGATCAACACACTGATGTTTTCACGTGGTAAAACCCCTACGGGGAAACATCCACGGCCCCAGCCAACGTGGCCACTTGGAGCAGTTTATTAATGCAAAAGAAAAAGATTACAGAAAGATTTTACAAGAGAGTTTCTCACAATAGATCATTGGCAAATGACCGTCCATACTCTTTAAATAAAGATCATGGACCAATCGGGTGTAAGCCACGGATCAATGGCCATTAAGATCGAGGAGAGTATGAACCGCCAGATCACTCTATGTTGGGAACATATCGTGACTGTCGGATTTCCTAACTACAAATGCATACTAATGCATACTGTTAGTCTCTAATTTTGTCTTGGTTTAGTGAGAAACCCTTGTCCTAAACCCTCCATTACCCATTCTTCATTTTCCATTTTTTGATTTTGGTATTTTGTGATTTGCATTATAGTCTTTGATGATTTATTTAAGTTTGATTTTGAAAAGACATTGTTTAAGATTGAGGTGTCTCCTTATATGCCGTTTGGATTTCAAATTTTCAAGTTTTGTTAAGTTGTTAAACGCGCTACGGGAATAAACCTATTCCCGTAGCGCCAAATAATCATGCCATGATATGTGTCTGCAATCCTGATTTCGTTATGATGACATGAATCGTGGATTGAGAGTCTGTATGCGTCCATGAAAGCTTGGAAATCATTTCCAAATCAGATGGTTTCAGAATTTAATTGTTGTGTACGCGCGCAGGACTTAATTCAAATTACCCATTGCTTGATGATCATTATATGTTACCTGTTCGAGTTGGCTTATTTCAGGCTTGCAATGAGGAATGCAGGTATCCATTAAAAGCAATGTTATACATTAACAATTGCAGGTGCCAAATTTGGAACCCGAAGACGACAGTTGCAGAATTGTGTATGATGGGGCCAAAGAGGAGCGGACAGGTTGCCAGAATAGAACCAGAAGGTGCCGAACTTCTTGAATCCTATCCTCAGATGGCTCAAAGGTTCAAAGATGTCGAGTGGTTTGAGTTTCTCACCACTTTTCAGGGTTACGATGAGCAGGTTTCCATGGAGTTCGCTCTGAATTTCGATGGTCACGAGGTCGAAATCGGTAAGATGTTAATGCTGGTAACAGAGCAGAATATCGCAAAGGCTTGCAGGCTCGTGGTTGGAGGGGAAAGATGGTGGAAGAAAGAGTACATTGTTACTGAATTTGTAAATCAATTCCTCCTTCCAGATAAGCAGAATCCGGATTGGAGAAGGGGAATACCTCGCAGCTGGGTTCGACCCGAATGGCACACTGCTCTGGTTGTAATTCACAGGTACATCACCTACGAAGGAAGGTTTTCATTGGTCTATATCTACCATATCATAATACTAATGCACTTAAATGGTGATTACCCTTTAAATATCCCTTATTTTCTGCTTAAAATCTTAACAAAAATGTCCAAGAAAGTGCAGTCACTTTCTACCAATGCTAAAAACAGTCTGTTCCATCAAGTTCTGATTAAAACCCTAGTCATGTCTGCTTTGAACGAATTACAGAAGTCCTGGAGCTGGCTCACGCAATCCTTAAACCCTATCACTCAGTCCAATAAGCAGAAAAAAGGCAGAGGGAAGAAGACCATCACACAGAGCCGAGATATTTTGGATGAAAACCCTGTGAAAGATGAGTCTTCTGATATCAAGGTGACTAGGAGGAGCAGAAGTAAAAGACCTAGATGGGAGCCCGAAATTGAAACGTTTCCTGAGGAAGATGTTAAAGTGGAAACAGATTCAGATAATGATCTTGTTGCTCAAACTACAGTCAAGTCTGAAATGCCATCAACCAACAAGAGGAGCATTGCAATCAAAGGAAACAAGGTTAAAGGTGTGTGTGTATATCACAGAAACCTCGAAGAAATTCGACCAGGGTTACCAACAAGTATAGGCTGAAGTCAAAGGCAATGTTCAATCAGTCAATCAAAGAAGAAAACACCATAATCATAGAAGATGATTCTGAGGATGTTGAAGCAAGTACCAGGAAAAGGGCGAAAAGGACCTCATTGCCCAAGAAATCTGTCAGCAAAAGAAAAGGAATACTTACACCACCTACAAGCCCTGTAATGAGAGCTTCAACTAGATTAGCAAAAGCCAAAGAGATGGCTAAAGGCATCAGTGAATTCCCTGAAGAAAAATAGGATTACTTGGAAGACTCAGATCCCTTACCAGATGTACCTGGAGCTTTAGATTCATCAAGTTCCGAGGAAGGACATAGCTCAGAATTAGTCTCAAAGTACCAGGTTAAAGCCAAGGAACCTAGTGTTGCCTTAGACCTGAATGAAATTGCACCTTCTGAAGAATGCTCAGGATTCAGAGTTAAGATTAGAACTGATAAGGAAAAGATCAAAGAATTTCATAAAACAATAAAACAATTAAAGAAGGAGAAGGTGCAGATAGAACAGTGGAATGCTCGTCAGCAAGAGAGGATTCAAGGTCTTAAAAAGAAGAAGAAAGAGCAAAGGGCATTGCTTAAAGAACTCAGGGAAATTAATTTTAGACTTTACTAGCACAATGTTGTGCTAACCACAAAGCTCAAGCAGAAAAACGCCAAAGCCACTGCTATGATTATATCTTAAAGGTAACATGGAGATTTGTTACAATCATGTTTAAATCTTTTCCAGGAAATATGG
>ML792377.1:176143-192472 GCA_009831015.1 Picea engelmannii | reverse complement strand
GCTTGATGCTAACTGACACGTGGAAAGCACTTCAAGCACCTCGAGTCCATATTATTCCTTGTCATGATCAAGGAAGGAATACGTCTGGGCCCATTTATCACAAGTGCACCTTTGTGATAAATGTATCCTATCTCCCTTGGTCTACAACCCAATGTAGGAGAAGTTATGCCCGATGCTGAAACATCAACACTCCCTCTTAGCTATGGAGGTATCTTTCCATAGTAGTACACAACTACTGTCCAGAGACACACAGCCTCCGCCAGTGGTACAAAACCACCATAGTAGTAAAAGATTTGTCACACATGGCACTCCCAGGTGGACTTCTAGAGGCTACTCCCTCTAGGAACACTTAGGGTCAACTCCCCATAGTGTGAGACATCAAGGGTCAACTCCCTTGACTTGTCCTTATGTTCTCTGAACATGGGATGATGAGATATAAGCCCAAATGTACTTATTCCTTCTCGAATAAGTGTTCCACTTATCCCTTCTCGGATAAGTGTCCTCACAGATCAACTCAATTTAAAGTACGATTTGGAGAAATTTTATCACACATGGCACTCCATGTGGACTTCTAGAGGCTACACCCTCTAGAAACACTAGGGTCAACTTCCATAGCGTATGACGTCAAGGGTCAACTCCCTTGACATGTCCTCATGTGCTCTCCACATGGGATGTTGGGTTATAAGCCCAACCACACTTATCCCTTCTCGGATAAATGCCCTACTTATCCCTTCTCGGATAAGTGTCATCACAAATCAAATCAACTCAGTCACAGAGGAGTACGATCTGGAGAATGTCTCAGGAAGTTGCAAACATCAACACTCCCTCTCAGCGAGGGAGGCATTCTCTGCCATGCCAAGTCTGTCACGGAAGTACTTAAACTTCATCCTAGTTTGGTAAGAACATCAGCAACCTGCTCATCTGTAGGAAGGTACTGCACCAATATTTCCTTTCTCTGCACCATGTCTCAGATGAAATGGTACTTGATCTCAATGTGGTTCAATTTGTCATGAAACACTGGATTATCAGAGATCTTCACACAACTTTGGTTACCATAATGAATAATGGTGGAATCCAACACATGTTCGGATAGATCTGCAAGGAGCTTGTGAAGTCACACTGCTTCACAGACTGTCATACTTAATGCAATGTATTATGCTTTTGTTGTGCTCAACACCACAAAATTTCATTTCCTGCTACACCAGGAAACCATAAAAGATCCCAAAGTAAAGCAACCCCTGAAGGTGCTCTTTCTGTCCACTGCACTCCCTGCCCAATCATAGTCAATATATTCCTGCCATATCATATCAATACTAGAAGTATATCTCAGACCATGTCAAACTGTGCCTTGGAAGTATCTCAACACATGCTTCACAACAATCTAGTGAGTCTATCTCAGCTGAATTATAAACTAGCTAAGTGCACTCACTGCATAGCAATTATTTGGTTTGGTGTTAACCAAATACATCAATTATCCAACCAACTATCTATACAGAGTCGAATCAATTTCGTCATAATCGGATGAAGACACACTTAGTTTCTTCAGATTCGTCATCATTGGTGTAGTCACGGGCTTCAAGTTCAGTATCTCAAACTTCTTGAATATCTCAATTGTGTACTTCCCCTGACTCAGGAAGATCTCATCAGTTCTTTGCCACACCTCTAGTCCCAAGAGGTAGTGCATCATACCAAGGTCCTTCATCTCGAACTTAGACGCCAATGCATACTTGCATTCAATAATAAGGTTCTCTGTACTGGTGAGAAATAAATCATCAACGTAGAGGACCATAATCAAGGCCTCACGGTTAAGAATCTTGTAGTACATGTTGGGATAAACAACACTTTTGTTGAAGCCCAAACTCATTAGGTTTCCATCAATCCTCGCATACCAAGCTCAAGGTGCCTGCTTGAGTCCATACAGGGCCTTCTTCAACCTACACACATGAGACTCCTTCTCATGTATGATGAAACCATCTGGCTGCTCGATGTATATTTCTTCCTCAATTTATCCATTGAGAAAGGTTGTCTTCACATCCATCTGATGTAGTTTCCAACCCATGGATGCTACAAGGGAAATAATCGTCCGGATAGAAGTGTATCGAGCAACAGGAGCAAATGTCTTGTCACAATCTATTCCCTCCACTTGAGAGAATCCTTTAGCAACAAATCTTGCTTTGTGCTTCTCGATGCTTCTGTTAGATGTATGTTTAATCTTATAGATCCATTTGGAAATCACTTCAGACCTCCTTTCAAGTCTCAGAACAATATCCCACACATCATTCTTCATGATGGACTGATACTCCTCCATCATGGCATCTCTCCATACTGGTTGACTAGATACCTCCTCATAACATGAAGGCTCAGAATCAATGTTGTGGCTCATAGTTGTGATATAGCATGAATATATCTAAGGTATCTTGCTCACTCGGAAGGTACCACGAAGAGATGCATATCCTTCTACCTCCTGCAGAGTCACGAGCCCATGTAGGTCTCTTTCGACCTACTGCAATATATTTGGGAACATCAACTGGAGCTACAGGATCAACGAGATCAATTGGATCAATTTGATCAATCTCCATGTGAGACCCTCTAGATCTCTTAAAGGATACCTCCTCCTGAAAGGTAACATCTCTGCTCACCTCAATCTGTCTCTGACGAGTGATGTAGATCTGATATTCCTTCAAAGACTCATTGTACCCCGTGATCTGGTATTTATTCTATCTGTTAATTTCCAGTTGTGCCTCTTTATATTGACACATCCTCAATGCCTTCCTCAGAAGTGAAGATATGAAACCTTGTAAATGTGATGGATTTTGTTGAACAAACCCACCAACGATATATTGTTGGCGTTGTATGAGGGATCAATTATCTGATCCGTCCCAAAAATGTACACAATATAAAGCCATGGACTGGTGCATAGGTAGAATAAGAAACTGTTGATCGAGAAACTGACCTAGGTTACCTTGAATTGATTTAACATGGTCAAGCCAACGGTTTGGCTCGGGTTTTAGTTGTTTCTTAATTCGGGACCACCTCAATTGTTCCATAGAAAAGAATAGAACTATTTCCTTGCCAACAATAACCCGATCTATAGTGCTGCTACGCCCTCTCCAATGTTCTGTTCCTTGCAATCCTATAAAGAATAGGAAACAACCCATGATGCCGATTACCTTTCTCTAGTCGTGAGACTATCCCCAAGCCTTCTACTCCTCATGAGAAACTACAACTTTTCCTCGTTTGAGGCCGAGAGCAATGGTAAAAAAAAAAAAAATCTAAGGGATTCGAACCCGATTCCGGTATGGCATTAATATTCTATCTTGTCTCGGCTTAACTCGGCCGGGAGAGTGAATCTTCTCGTTGCAACGACTATTAATTATTTAAACATCCAGCCATAGACATGGTCAGAACACACGGACCCAGGTACAGCGTGTTCACTAGCGTGCCATAATTTATTGTCAAGAGAAGTGAAGGGAATTGGCACTCAAGCATCAGAGAGAAAACTACTGAAATTTGTAGCATCATGCCAGGTATCTCTGCGATGTTAGGTCTTTGTCTTCCTCTTCCTTGGAAGTATTTCCTCAAGGCTCGGTATTACTGCAAGGGCCTGATGGAATCCCATCTTTAGGAAAAATAGCAAACACTCCACTCATAATTGTTGGTTTATGTTTGCACGAAATTCTTATTTCTCTTTCATTTACCTCAGCCCTCCTATAAGGGAGTCAAGTCGAGTCTAGCTCTGATACCATGTTGTTTTTCATATGAGATGATATCAATATTCGATGTATTATTACAATAACGAGTGTTCCATATATAGGGAACATAAGGTGACCATCCATGAAAGGATGTGTCCCTTGAATAATCAATAACTATTTATTATTATCATTTACTTATTATATACTATATTTAATAATCAATAATTATATTATTAATTATTAATCTAAGAGACCGTCTTCCCAATGTTGTCCAAACATCAACAAATCCAACTTATCACAATAAGACCAATCATATTGTTGTTAAATGCCATTTTGTAAGACATATTATTGATGGAGGTGGAGTAGCTTTGAAGAAAATCCATTGTGTAGATGTGTTTACAAAACCAATACTGTTAGAGAAGCTGTGGTGGTGTTTGAGTTCTATTGGCTTGTTGAAAAGTTGATGAATGAGCTTGGGCAATGTATCAGGTAAATTGTTGTCAAGGTGGAGATTGTTGGAATTGTGACAAAAATCAAAATCGGTGAATGGTCGTGGTTCATGTAACAGTGACAGTTCTTGAACCAATGATAGTTCATGTAGCGGTGGTAGTTATGTTGAAGAGGATATATATTTGTGTATCCCTAAGAGGCATTTGGTATGTTTTCTCTAAGAAATAAATGTACAAGCTTTGTAAGTCCGTCGTTCTTTATCTATGAGCAATAAGAATACTGATACTTTACCACATGGATATTTCCTTGACATGTTGTTAAAGTTTTACCACATCAAATTTGTGTCATGTTAAATATGATTTTGTTATCTCATTTTTTATATTTTTTTATTTTGTGCTTAAATTTATATGATTATCTATGTGCTCACATTTTCTCGTAAGGATTTTGTAATCGTGAGCACTTCAATATGAATGTTTTCAATTAAACTAATGTAATATTGAGGCTGTATAATTATTTTTAATTAACTTTAATATGACTTCAACTATTTGCCTTAAACTTGGAAATTTCGAATAAATAAAAAATTAAAAAAATTAAATAAAATATATGAAATAATTAAAAGAATCTTAGAATAAGAGTTTAATAAAGTTAGGTAAAATAAATTTATTCGTAATGTTAAGTTTACAGAGGTATACATATTCTACTCCGTTTTGGATTTGAACTTGTGATCTCTTATGAGGAAACACATGTTCTTAACCATTAGGTCCACTCATATTGTATATTATAATATTGTATTACCTTATTATAGAAATAGTAAGGTATCAATATAAATATTAAGTTTTTGGTAGATATTAATAATATGTCTAAATGATTTTTTTGGTTTTAGAATATAATTTAAAATTCTTTATCATTAGTTAAGAATTTGTCTTTGTCAAATGTGAGGAAACATGTTCATGATCCAAGATCTAAAGGTATCTTGTAAGATTTCAAATCTACCTTCTTATAGATCATCATTTAGTTATTTTAAGTGCCTGGGTTTTGTTTCAACATGATGATATAACCGCATGTCAGAGTCTTGAAATTGTATCAAGAGAGACTAAGCTAGTAATAAGTATTATAAGATTTCTTGTGCTTTGAATTTAAAAATATAGAGAATATTAGTTTAAATAAGAAGTAATCTAATAAATGGATAAACTTCTTTCTAAAAAATAATAAAATAATTTAATAGTTATAATTCTATTCAATTGATAGAAATTATATTGATAAAACTTTGTTGGTAAAAAATTAAATTCATTTTATATTTGAATTTGACTTAAGAGCTAGGGAGAAAAAAAAGAGTGATGTGGTCGAGCCTCTCCTCCTATGACTAGGGTTTACCTTACACATTGCTATTTCTCTAATATATGTAGGTCACACCCGGTCATGTTGGTTAAAGACCTATAGATGGCTATGTGTAGGTGACCATTGATCCTAGCCATCGTTGGCCTCAGACTATCTGCAAATTGCTAAATATCGCTTCTTTACCATGCAAAAGGAAGTCAAGCTTTCTCCCTAGAGGATTCTAGTTGGGGTTTTCAGAAGGGAATAGTATGGAAACACCCATCAAATCTGAGGAGGAAGCCTTTCCTTCACTTATCAAAATAGCAAAATTTGTAGGAGAAAATGCCTAGTCAAGAGAAAATTCATTAAAAGGGAAGAAGACATTCCCAAGCTAGAAATCTAGAATCCAGAGGATAAAAAAAAGAAATCCATTATTCTACATGAATGAAACTTAATTGGAAATTTTATAGGTTTATGGACCAACCCTGGAGCAATTCAGGTATGGGCCTCAAAGCATTGGTATTTTTCATGTCAACTTATTTACTGTGACAACACTTTTCTTCTTCTTATTTGAAAGTGAGGAGGGAACACATCAGATTTTCAAATCAACTCCATATTTTATGGGCTCTAGGGGAATGTTTCTTTCCCATTGGACCATTGATTAGGATTCCACATCTCCCCATGATATTTTGGGATAAAATCACTCTCAAAGTTATTGGAGACAAGCTGGGTTGCTTCATTGACTGCATTGAGATAAAATGAGAAATATATACATGTGCTCGAATATGTGCGGGAGTGGACTTAGAAAATGACCTCTCATAAGAGATTCAATGTGATATGGAAGGTTGGAGTCATCTTCAAGCCCTTGCTTATGCAATTTTTTTGTTCTAGTGTAACACTTTCCATGAGTATGGCCACTTTGCAAAGCACTGCCCAAGTAAACAAGAAACACAACCTCCTTTGAAGTAGGCTCCACCCCACCAGAACAACAATGAACAAGAAAATTTCAAACCAATGTCGAGAAGGTGCAAGGAGTAATCACCCAAGGGATCCCAACCTACAAAGCATCAGTTAGGACTATCTAATCCCAACAATAATCAATTTGAAACCCTTGAAGATCAAGAGGAAGAAGAACAAGAAAATCCAAAGACTCATCCTAAACTAGTGGTCAAAGCCCAAAAGTAAACAAAGAATTCAACTCCTCCTATCACGAAAGAGCCTCCATTTGGGGTCTTGGACCCCCCTCAAGAAATGGATCCCGAAGTTGAAGAGGAGGAATTAGAAGAAGAAATGGAGAAAGGGGAAGTGTAATTGTTCATGTTCCCCTTACTTTGTAGAAGTTTTGAGAAAAGACAAGCCAATGTCCCTCTTCTTCATTAACAAGGGAAGGAAATCCAATTGGAACATGACAGCTCAAGAGATGGAAATGAATAACAACATGGGACACCAAGCAACCATCGACTTCCTATTGAGAAAATTATGGTATGTTTTTGTATTTCACTCTGTAATAAATTTGTGTGAATCTTTTCATGTATTGAAGGTCTCTTTATCAAAGTGGTAACGTGTAGAAGAAGATGGAATGTACTTTTTGTAGTTTGCAATAAATTGTGAACTATGTAACAATAAAGAGCCTCTTGACTTTGGGATTTGAATCACTAAAGAAAACCTACGTACTCTATTGTTAGCACTAACTATACCTTTTAAAATAATATAATATTTCTCTATTTTAGTTAAAAAAAAAAATCATCTTAAAAAATAAATAAATTCGGGGTGGTAGGTGCGAGAGGGGTGTTGTATGGCCAAGAGGTAATTTGGAATCTACCTTTACATGGAGCATTGGACAATATTTGAATAACCAAGCATAAGCTTACGCCTTGTTATAGGGTCTAATTTTGGCAAAGGCTCAAAGCGTTTCTTTTCTCACAGTGGTTGGAGATTCTAAATTGACAATTAAACATGCAAGGTTTAACTCTCTTCCAAAAAACGTCCATCTTCGAGCCTTTTCACATAATTTACAAGGAATCCCAACTCTTTGGCATAATCAATTTTTTTCATGTGTTAAGATCTAATAACTAGGAGGTTGATAGACAAGCCAATTAGGCCACTAGACTTCAGGAAGGAGTTTTATTGATAAACAAATTATAATCTCCAAAAGCCATCCCATTTGGAGTGGTAACTCATTAGGAGGAATCCCCCTCAAAGAGCAAGTGAACAATAGAAGATCTCTTCCATAATAGGATCCATTGTACGGTGTTGCCCTACCTCAGGGGTTTGGTAATAATATAGTGTGGTTTATTCTATTTTGCTTTGTGGATCTATTGTGTATTCAGTATTTGTGGTGATTATATTTGTAGATCTATTCTGGTTCTTAACAAGTGGTATCAAAACACTTTCCTTGGCAGACATTGTGGGTAAATATTTTTTTATTTTTGCAATTTTTTTTTCGGAGAAGAAAAAAGAGGGCCGCGACATTACAAAACATTTTGGTATAGTTTTGTGAAAAATTTACAGAAACAGGTTGTATATCTGAGTTCCTCTCAGAAAAACATCCAAGTTGAAAAAAAAAACATTCAAAACAGTGTCTGGGAAGTCAAGATATTGAAGTTTTAAAATCTGCAATTTTCAGGGTTTTTAATTTATTTATGTAGAAGCTGGAGGTCGAATTTGCTCAAAAAATTACAGATATGAGTTCTTCTCACAATTTCACCCAATTTCAAAAAATAATCAGTCGAAACGGAGCCCAGGAAGTGAAGTTATGAGCATTTTAAATTCAACGATTTTTCAGGGTTTTTCTGGAAAAAGCCGCGATTTTTTGATGTAACTTATTGCTCTATTTTTTGGGTTTTTTCGTGAAGGATGCGAGACCGAAGAGTTCATAGGGTGATCATATGGATATTTACTCTCAAAACCTCAAATAAATTCTACAAATTACTGAATCATTCAAATCACAATTGTATAACACATTGGATGCCAAATTGGATGACTTTGTAGATGGCCTGACAAACGACCTCAATGATAGTTTTCGTAGTATTCAAGATTCATTGGATAGCATGCAGTAGATATTTCTTATGGAGGACATTAGGGATGAATATAATCAATAAATATATGCTTGGTATGATTTGGAGGCCGATTTTGATGATTGGTATATGGATAGTTGTCATTTCTGGGATGACAACCACTTTCATATTTTATTTGATGACTCTAATACACCTTCTGTAGAAATAATCAATGTGAGAAATCGTGGGCCAATGATTATTACCAATGTCCATCCTGCATATTCTACAGTGGTATTATTCTTTCCAGATTCTACTACGACCCTTTTCCACTATGTGGATGGATCTTCTTATTTGGATCCACATGACATGTGTCAGTCTTTAGAGCATCATTTTGAGTTGGTTATTGGGTTCCAAAATCTTCCATGGGGAGTTCACATGAGAACTTGGACATGGGACCCAGGCTTACAATGGCGGTTGGACTACTTCAACATGGTGGATTTTCTTTCTACACAGGACCTTGGTTCTCTAGTCTTCTTCAACATTATGGTCCACAATTATCCATGGGACCTTGGTATATGGTTGTACATTAAGCGTTGAGGACAACGCTTTCATAAGGGGGATGAAATGTTAGGTAGTTAGAGAGATAGTAGTGGGGGCCCCAGAGGGCCCATAGAGATAATAATGGAGGCCATTCAATGTAAGGTGGACTAGGTCCACTATATTATTAAATAAGGTCCACTATGGTAGTTAGATATAATAAATGTAAGATGACTTCTTAGAAGGTTCTACTTCTAGAAGATTCCTCCTCTAGAATGTTCTTAGGTGATGGTAGCACTATATAAAGGGGTTCAAGCAATGTAATGAGATATGAATAGAAGTATTGTATTTGGAGCAGTAGCTTATCAGGAGGAAGCCCCCTCAAAGAGGCAAGTGAACAAGAGAGGATCCCTTCCATAATAGGATCCATTGTACGGTGTTGCCCTACCTCAAGGGTTTGGTAATAATATAGTGTGGTTTTTTCTATCTTGCTTTGTGGATCTATTGTGTATTCAATATTTGTGGTGATAATATTTGTAGATCTATTTTGGTTCTTAACAAGCCGAGATCACAAAAATAAACTATTGTGCTCCACAAGCGCTAGCTGAGATCACAAAAACAAACTATAGTGCTCAAGACTACTCTATTCAAATATATATAATGCAACTGTAGTCAAATATTCAAATGATCAATAAAAATCGTATTTTTTCAATAAAGCCCTATGAAATAATAACATGAAAATGGAATCAACATTGGATTCAATGGCCTTTAATTGATATTGAAAAAAAGTGCACGTATACCACATCACTAACAAAAGAAGGTTTGTCCATCCATAGTCAATGTGAGGCAGAGGAAATCGTAAGATGGAAGAAACCACCATACCAGGTCTAGATAAGGCACTATCTTGTTTGCAATAAATCTTGGCTATGGCAGGCTTCGGTTGTATCATTTCCACCCAATCAATTAAGCTTCTAAACCGTTCCTCATTTGGTGCACTGCATATACAATTATGTCATCTCTGCACTCCAACTAAGTGATTGGTTTTTAATATCTCCAGCAAAAGCTTCCACAAAAGGTCATGATAACAAATTTCCAAAGTAATTGGATGAAAATCCATTATTTTTTAAATAGGTACGACCATCTATTTCCACGCCTATACTACAATTTATATCATTGTTGATATCCTAGTTATGTATCAACAACTTCCATAAATAAGCAAAAACCACTTCTAATTTGCTATAATGTTTATCATGCCTGGACATCTTTGGAATTTAGATACAAATGTTGCTAATCAAATAAGAAAAATGTTTTTTATTATTTGACTCCTCTAAATACATTGTAGATAATCTTGTATACATTTTATCAATTGTAGAACAAAAATGAACAGGTTGGAAATAATGTAATATGGATCAATTAAAGCTAGGTTTCAATAGTTTATTGCATTATTTTTGAGTGATATTTGGCCACAATGTTAAAATTTTGTTCGTGAAAAATACATTCGCAATCCATGATCAAATCTCAACCCAATAATAATGACTCCATGGTTAAATTTTGTTACCCGATAAAACATAAATCCATCGATCATCGCAAAGTTCTCTTAAACTAAGCAAAAATATGTTGTATTACTATGTCATCATGATCTTTCCACTTGTATACGTATCCCACTTGGAGACTTTATCTAAAAAAAAAACCGTGTCCTAATCCTTATCTCTCATAAATGGATTTCATGTTAAACCATCATGTTATGTTTCGTCCAACATGTACTAAGCACTTCCTCTCATATTTTCTTAAAGACAGGTTTCCCACAATCTATAGGATTCATTCATCATGCCTATTTCAAATACCGAGAATTGAGGTTTCAAACAAATAAACTCTTTTATATATGTGGAAAGGAATTTATATAACACTTGGCCCCTAAGAGTAATTTTGGTACTTGATGCTATATATATCAATGTGAATATACTTGGTTTATTCAAGGATCACAAGAGCACATACTTTACTGTATTTTCAAGCTAATGAGGGGATTGTATCTCCAGTCGGAATCTCAGTTCGAAATATTCAAGGGTTAGCTCGATTTATTGAAGGTGGATTCAATCTTAAACAAAGGAACATGAACAGTTAAAGACCTCTTCGACGAGGATGAAATTATTCAAGAGAGCAATTTGGCAAAGATTAAAGTTGTGTTTCAAAAAAGAAATTTGAATAAAAAAGGAGTTGGCAAGGAAGGAGGAAGATATTATCATTGTTAATGATAATATTTGGTTAAGTGTTCACGAACCAAAGTTGAAGGTGGATTTGACAGCTTATGTGGAGAAACGTGATTTTGTGTTTGATGCTATTTTAAATGAACATGTCTCAAATGTTGAAGTTTATCAAGTTACTGTGGAGCCAATTGTTCCGACCATCTTTTAGCAAACAAAATCCACATGCTTTGCATATGGTCAAACAATCTAGAACAAGGGTTTCGCTTGCAACTTAGTTTCTTTGAGATATATGGGGAAAACTATATGATCTGCTTGGTGACATGAGGAAATTATGTATGAGGGAGGATTCTCGACAACACGTTTGCATTGTTGGCTTGCAAGAATTGAAGTCTCAGACATACAATGTGTAAAGGAGTATATTGAGAAAAAGATGGGGGGAGATGAAATCAACAAGATCCTCCTGGCTCTAAAAGAGTGTATACGGGCCTTGGATAATGATCGAATTCATATTCCATTTTGAGGAAGCAAGTTGATGGAAGTGCTTCGTGATTCCTGTGTAGGGAACTCGTGGATGATTATGATATCATGTGTTTCTCCTAATTCGGGTTCTTGTGAGCATACACTAAATACGTTGAGGTAACACATAGGCTCAATTGCAGAAGCATCTGAAAGGTAACTTGATTAGGAGTGCAATGCAATCTTGGTCACTTGTGAACAACTGTATTTTTGCAGAAGCTTGCTTCATTTTATTCATTGGTCAGAGGACAATCGTGTGTCTTTTTTATCAATGTCCTATGTTGAGATAATCTCACAATTGTATTACTATTGTGATTCCTTCCTAATATTTCCTTGAAACTAGTCATACATCAGGTAAGTTCAATACTTTGAGAGATAGCACAAGATCTAAATCCAAAGGAAAAACTTATAAGATATTATTGGAATACTTTTGCACATCCTGAGTTGTCAACAACTTTGTGTGCTTTAATTATCAGAACTATGTGCCAAATATTTGTTTGAAAATGATATGACAATAAAGTTGGAATACAGTTAAAATGCGTGAACATAGTTACCAACTTAAGGAGAATTGTGACCTCAAAACGAGAACTCTAGCTCTTAAAACCCATATTTTTGCATAAAAAACATGAAAAACAACCCCCAAATCAAAAAGTGGTGTTACCGGTAGCACCATTTTTTGTAACCGGGTAAAAATTACAACTTTTTTCAGGCATGGGATTAAAGGATCAAATGGCTTCTCAAACAAACTTTAAAATCAACCCCCAAATCAAAAAATGGTGCTACCGGTAGCACCATTTTTTGTAACTGAGTTAAAATTACAACTTTTTTCAAGCATGGGCTTAAAGGATAAAATGGTTTCTCAAAAAAACTCTAAAATCAACCCCCAAATCAAAACATGGTGTTATCGATAGCACCAATTTTTTCTGACCGGGTCAAAATTTCAAAATTCCAACTTTTTTCAAGCATGGCCTTAAAACATAAAATAGTTGCTTAGAAAAACCTTAAAATCAACACCTAAATAAAAACATGATGCTACCTAAAGCAAAATGTTTTTTCTAAACATTAAAATTAGAGCTAATTCAAAATGTGGCCTTGACAACAAATCCCTACACAAATAAAAAACCCAAAATTGAATCCTAAATGGTCACTTAAAAATTTATTTACTAACTCTTTTTTTTTAATAAAATTTACAATAAAAATTAAATAAAGAGAGAAAATAAAATCTTCACAAATATATATTTTTAATGAAAACAAAAATACATTTAAAAAAAAATATTCAAAATCCAAATTAAAAAAAAAAGAAAACAAAACTTAACAAAATGATGAAACCATAAAAAAAACTAAAAACAAATAAAAAAAAAAAATTGGTCGAAAAACAATAATTTAAGATAAAAATAAGTTAAAAAAAAAGGTTTAAACTTTAAAAAAATAGAAAAAAAACAAAAAAAAACAAAAGTGAAATAAAATATTAAAAAAAAAAATCTAAAATACAACATATTTATCTCAACTAAATTAAAACACCTTAAAATTTTTTTGTTTTCGTAATATATAAAAAAAAATCAAATTTATATAATAATTTATATTTTGTATATACAAAACATATATAATTTATGTTTTGATATACAAAACATATATTATATATGTTTTGTATATACAAAACACATATTATATATGTTTTGTATATACAAAACACATATTATATATGTTGTATATACACATATACAATATATGTTTTAACAATTAAAAAAGAAAAATTAAATTTGAGTGATATTCGGAAAATAAGAAAGATGAGGTAAATTTAGTGAGTAAAATGAATTTATTTTTCTCCAAAAAAAAAATATTAGAATATACATATATTTTTAATAGAGTATTTATAGTTTCAGAGTGAAATTCATATTTGAAAAAAGTTATAAATTTCATAAAACTATATATTGATATTAAAAACACAAATTATATATTTAATCTATTTATCATAATAAAGTTAATATAAATCAATTTTGAACTTTTAAAAAAATCACATATACACATCTATAAATTTCATAAAACTATATATAAACATTTAAACACAAACCATATATTTAATCTACTTATCATAACTAAGTTAATATAAATCAATTTTGATCTTTAAAACAAATCACATATACACACCAATAACAAAAGATTGACCGTGATGTTAATATAAATCAATTTTTAACTTAAAAAAATTACATATACACATCCATGCCAATATACATGAGACACGTAGTGAGATAACAAAAGATTGACCATGATGTTTTTAAATCCTCTTTAATAAATAAATCAAAGTTAAACCATGAATGTATAATCTTTTTAGTGAAATCTTTTACGAAAAGGGAAAATCGTGATGTTTTTTAAATCCTCTTTAATAAATCAAAGTTAAACCATGAATTTATAAGCTTTTAAGTGAAATATTTTTAGTGAAATATTTTACGGTGAGGAAAATCCTATTACGGCTCGGGAAAATTATATGTTTTGTATTATATATGTGTTAATGGGACCTGGGCCAGGCCTGAGGGGGGCTGGCGCGATGCCCGACATCGTGCCAGCACCCCTGCGGGCCTAGCCCAGGTCCCATGGACACCCACGGGACCTGGGCATCGCGCCAGCCCCCCCACGAGCCTGGGCCAGGTCCCATTAACACATATATATATTTATGAATTTGTTTATTTATATATTTATTTATTTATAAATTTAGTGAGTGAAATGAATTTATTTTTCTCAAAAAAAAATTAGAATATACATATATTTTCAATAGAGTATCTATAGTTTCACAGTAAAATTTATATTTGAAAAAAGTTATAAATTTCATAATTTAACTATATATTGATATTAAAAACACAAACCATATATTTAATCTATTTATCATAATTAAGTTAATATAAATCAATTTTGAACTTTTAAAAAAATCACATATACACATCTATAAATTTCATAAAACTATATATAAATATTTAAACACAAACCATATATTTAATCTACTTATCATAACTAAGTTAATATAAATCAATTTTAATCTTTAAAACAAATCACATATACACACCAATAACAAAAGATTGACCGTGATGTTAATATAAATCAATTTTTAACCTAAAAAAAAAAGTCACATATACACATCCATGGGACCAACAAGGTGCTTAGGTTGTAGCTCGCCACCACTAGCGCGTCACTCTACCTATATCACCGAAAAGAAATAAAGACTCTTATCAATGGCTGTGGCCTCTATATACCATAGACGATAGAAGACCAGTTTGTACCAACAGGCTCCAAACCACCCTTCTCTTTACTTACAACACTTAGTGAGTAATTGGACGTGCTTCCAAACCACTTGCTTTAGCAATCTTAGTAGAGTGGGTAGTATGGCCTAAATATAGGTGGTGGTATAGTGTGTCTCTTTCCTAGAGCTCAAATCCGCCATTACAAAGCTGGCTTGCCCATCTGGCACAATAGTGAATGTGGCGGTCTTATGCCTATCTTGTGGGTGGGTGGGGAAAGGGAGGCATGCTTAATATCTCCCGTCTGTTGTCAACTTGGCTGCAATGGGTGATTTTGGTGAATGGGTGCACCTCACGCTGGCACAAAATCACCTCCCTGAATGGCCCTTCCCTGACCTGCCTGAATGCCACTACCTGACCTGCGTGAATGGCTCAACCTAGCCCCTCTCCCAGAATGTCTCTATCTAGCCCCTCTCCCTGGGTCTACCTACCTGCCCTCCCTTACCTGTATGGCGGCTCTATATACATGAGACACGTAGTGAGATAACAAAAGATTGACCGTGATGTTTTTTAAATCCTCTTTAATAAATAAATCAAAGTTAAACCATGAATGTATAATCTTTTTAGTGAAATCTTTTACGACGAGGTGATGTTTTTTAAATCCTCTTTAATAAATCAAAGTTAAACCATGAATCTATAAGCTTTTAAGTGAAATATTTTTAGTGAAATATTTTACGGTGAGGAAAATCCTATTACGGCTTGGGAAAATTATATGTTTTGTATTATATATGTGTTAATGGGACTTGGGCCAGGCCTGCGGGATGGCTAGCGCGATGCCTGGCATCGCGCCAGCCCCCCCGCGGACCTGGCCCAGGTCCCATGGACACCCACGGGACCTGGGCCAGGCCTGCGGGGGGGCATCACGCCAACCCTTCCACGGGCCTGGCCCAGGTCCCATGGACACCCACGAGACCTGGGCCAGGCCTGTGGGGGGCTGGCGCGATGCCGGGCATCGCGTCAGCCCCCCTACGGGCCTGGCCCAGGTCCCATTAACACATATATAATACTTAACATATAATTTTCCCTCACCATAATAAGATTTTCCTCATCGTAAAATATTTCACTAAGCCAACCCCCGCAAACCTGACCCAGGCCGATCCCATTAATACATATATAATACGAAACATTTTGTAAATACAAAACAGAAACATATATAATACGAAACATTTTGTAAATACAAAACAGAAACATATATAATATATGTTTTGTGTACACAAGACATATATATAATATATGTTTTGTATACACAAGACATATATATAATATATGTTTTGTATACACAAGACATATATATAATATATGTTTTGTATATACAAGACATATATAT
>ML792377.1:159954-175333 GCA_009831015.1 Picea engelmannii | reverse complement strand
TGAACAATTTGAAAATCAATGAAAATACAAGCATTTAAAAACAAAAAAGTGGAAACCTTATGTATTAGAAAATTTAAAATATCGAAAAACCACCTAAAAAGAGAGGGGGGGTGCTAGCGGTAGCACCATTTTTAAAAACAGGGTAAAGAATTTGACCCCTCAAAAAATGAGAACTCTGTAAAGTTCTCGTTAAGTTGGTAACTATGTTCGTGGTGGCCGTGGAAACAAATCCAAAGAATAGGTTTATCGTCAGGATTTGGTGGAGGAAATTGTACATTGTATCGCCAGTGTAAACCGATGCTCTGACATCATTCAACCAAACTAAGCATAAGACACCATGAGGAGATTAACAGGGAGGTGTTGGCAAAACAAGTTGTGTGGCATATCTTGCAGTTAAACTTGCAAATAGTGCGCATCCTACACTTGTCGTGTCCACTGATCCTGCTTATTCTCTGAGTAACTCCTTTGATCAGAATTTAAGTGGAGGTAATAGGGTTGTTGTTGAAGAGACAGATTCACCTTTGTTTGCATTGGAGATAGATCTCGAGCAAGAAAGAGAAGAATTATGTTCACTATCTCAAGGATGGAGACACTGGAAACAGAGCGAGATGCATTTGAGAGACAACTAAAGCATCATATCACTCTGAATTGAACTTGCTGGAGAATAAAAGTTAATTTCAATGTCCATCGATGGCAGTATCTTTTAATGGCAGTACCTGGTTCAATTGGAATTTGAGTCTAGATCATACAACAATGGGTGCAAGATTAATGTTATTGTTAAAGGAATTTAATAATGCTGAAAACAATTATGGATATGACACAAGGATAATAAAAACAAATCATTTTTGTTTAGTAATATATTAAGACATTTCCTGGACAGTTCGAGTTTAGTTATAAAACTGCTCAACTGAAAGAACAGTCGACCAAACAAGTTAAAAGAAGCAATGCCCAACAAACTTAGGGACCAAATTTTTCTATAGAAGACAATTTTAGAGAAAGAAAATTTTGAGAGAAAAACTTTTGTAAAAATTTTATAGAGAGGCTTGTGAAGCAGCGAAAAGATAAAGCAAGGATGAGCTTGTTGGCTTTCATAAGGTTTTATTCTTGTGATTCACCTTCATTGCTCCATTCCATTTCTAGCTCAAATTTTTTTTTTTTCGCGCTTGGTCTTTCTATTGTAACATTATTCTAGAGTGGCTAAAGATCATATACCCGACCCTAGTCTACACAGAGACTTGTAGGTTTCAAAAATTCAAAATTTTGTATGGGAAACATTTTTAATGAAGATCAATTTCTTTTTCACTCTTAAACTATCTCTTTGTTATTTCTTTAAAATCCTCAGTTTTCCTCATCTTCTTTTAATACAACATTAAAAACAACAACAACAAAAAATAAATAAATAAACAAACTTATAAATATGTTATTTTGTAAAAAATCATGTATATAAGATTTCCTTATTAGCTTGTTTTCCTTTACTATTTTGATTTTTATCACATCCTAACTTCTAAAAGGAAATGCAAAAAATATCATATCATTTAAGCCTTCAAACAAATGTTTTGTTTAATAAACTCTTTTTTTAATTAAATCATTTTTTTTAAACTAATATAGTTTTATTAACTTTCTCTAGATTTTGGTTAATTTTACTTTAGTTACCTTTTGCTAAAATAAATATAAAACATTATTTTGCTAACATTTTATTTAGTTCTTTAAATACTTTTAGGATTTAATTTTGTTATGTCAAGTGTATAAACTCCAACATAAAAGCATCAAAACCATAAATTAAATAAAAATCAAATATAACTAAAAAGTAAAATTACAAGGCAAAGGAATTCACGCTTGGACTATAGGTTAGGGGAAAAATTGGCCTGGATTTCAATGCGCATTCTTGTCTAGGCTTTAATCCTAGGGTGATATTCCCATTTCTTCTCACCTAGCCCTGCGGGAGGTTGAAAATGTTGGTGTTGGGGACTCTCTAGTCCCTCGACGTCAACACATACCATGTACCAATCATATACCATATCATGCCATACACCATATACCAATAAACCAATATATGAACCAACAATGTATCTCACCAAGTATACCTCAACAAACATGTACCATGCATCCAATGATGTGCCTCAAGACATAAACCAAAGATCACAAACACATGCCTTGAGCTTTCTCCTCAATATCACCAAGATGCAACCTCATAACACAATATACCAAGCCTTAAGTATGCACTATAAAATGTAACCAAAACATACACCAAGATAGCCAATGATGCTTCTAATCAATGTACCATAACATCATCAAGATGTAGCATATCACATACTATCATTACCATGCATGTACCATGACACCATAACCATAACCCTTTAAAAAATTACTTATGATCCTGTAGTTGACCTGATGTACTGTAAGTTGACTTGTAACTCTTCCACAGTCATCAAAAACCTAGTACCAACATCCCTTCATAACCTTTCACAAGTCTTTTTACATATACATGACTTGCTCTTCTACAACCCATGGATATCCATGCTTTCCTCCACTACATCTCGCATATATAAGCGCCCTGATGACCTGCAACCCGCAAATATCTCATAAACTAGGGTTACAGAAGCTTACTACAACTCCGAGACTTTCACCTTCGACCTTCCTTCTCAACCTCAGAAAAATGTCATCAAAAACTAGCCAAAATATCACAATACAAGACCATAACATTCACAAGATAGATATTCAATTATAAGTGTGTGTGTCCAAATGAGAGACTCCTTAAGGTGTTTATATATTTTTTCATAGTAACCTCTCTCCTTACTTTAGGGATTTCTTGTTGTAGCCACTTTACCCATTCCACATATCACCGAAAATGGCACGATGAATACTACCCATTTATGATAGTCTTACATGTAATTTCACTGTCCTTCATGTCCATATTCCTTAATAAACTTTGGGTACCTTAACCACACCTCTGGGGCTACATGTTCACTACATCAAATGTACCCAACTAACTCACCATCAATCTCGATCATGCAAGTGTCAACCAACTGTCCAAAATCTCTGGACCTCTCCAATGGTTGACATCAATCTCTAAAGCTTGAAATAAATTTCCAAGATCACTCTCCAAGGGTTGACTTCAATGACAACCAATTGTCTAACAATCTCCCCCTTTGACATTGATGGAAACACTTAGACATGGTAACACTCATGCTCATTCTCCCCCTGTGATCATTGTTCCTCATAAATGTTTCTATCTCTCCCCCTTTAACATCAATGAAAAATGGTATCTCTCCTTGGGGCTACTCCCCTTGCCTTCATTCCTCTGTTCTTTCTTTTCATCTTTGACCAAATATTAACTCCCCTTGTCGATATGTCTCTTCCTAATACTATATCTGTTGTAATCAATTATAGGTAAAAGAATAGCTCCCCTGTGGGTATGCCTCCCTGTCTGTATGCTACTAATATTCCTTTCTGGATCTCTCTCTCTGATGATTTTTCTTCCCTTGACTTTTCTGTAAGATGTAGATCAATGTAGGGCTACCTGTATGTGTTTCCTTTCCTCTCTTCTAGTGTTGCTTATTTTCCATTTGTGCTTCCTCTTGAATTTCATTGACATATATAAAAAGCATTCAAAATTTGATTTCTTCATTTACTTGTCATGTTCACTTGACCATACTATTCAACAATGTCCTTATGATGATATAACTTCTGTTGACGATTTCTATTTCCCTGTTCTGTTGTGGCTTTCACTTCTTTCCTTTCTATGAACAACTAATTCCAACTAATTCCACTTATTCCAATTGTAAATATATTGTTATGCATCTAAATTGTGTTTCCTGTACCTGCTGAGAATCTCACGAATCCATATTTGTCCATATGTCACGAACTGTTCATAGCTCAGCTACTCAATTGTCTACAATGTTGGCCCATTTATCACTGTACTATCACGAAGACTCCTGTGAATATGCTACAACTGAACATTACATTTCAAATGTGTCCACTGGTCTTCTCTATCTACAAACCAAACTCGTCCTGTATGGATATCTCTACCTAAATACAATCATAAAAATTTTCCCATGTAATTGTCGACCGATACCTATGTGGGAACAATACTTCTCAACTGATCAATTGGTTACTCTATACTTATGCTATCTGAATTCTCTGAATATGTCTCTGTAAACAATTCATACTGCTCGAAAGATGGTTCTCTGATCTTTAGTGTCTATGGATCCCCCTTGTTAATCATACATATTTACTGGGAGTGTCCAAGCTGATGGTTCAGAAACATACCTTCTCTGATGCAAAGTAATCTTCCTCTTCATATGTAGACTCATCATCTCTCTGAATTATGACTTCTTCCTTTCTTCCATTGGATTGATCTCGCACTACAATTCCTGAAATTACTGTTGATTAAGGTTGGTTGTCATTGATGTCAACCCTTGAAGGAAGTTGGAGAACCCAGGTTTTGATAATGGACCCAAGTTTGTTTGATGGATAACGGTATGAGTTTTGATATATTTGCAGGTAATACTATTCTATATGGATATTACATGTCATTCCATTTTTAATGGTATGTGGAACGTCACTTAACTCCTCATGGTTAGAGAGTTATGTCCATGTGAAGTTGGAGAACCCTCATGAGTCATCTAGAATCCCCAAAAGGTCAAAGTAGTCAAAGTGGTTTAAGAGATTTTTAGAAGGTAAATAATAAAGTGAAGTGATGAGTGTACTATAATTCAAAGTGAATACAAAAGAAATTATTTAAATAATAAATTTAATGAAAAAATTACTAAGTTGACAAGTGGTTAGAAGTGAGTTAGCCCTAAAATAAGGAAAGTGGTTTAAGATGGTTAGAAGGTAACCCCTTGAGGTAAAGTGAAGTGATAAGTGTACTATAAGTCAAAGTGGATACAAAATAAATTATTTAAATAACAAATTTAATGGATAAATTACTAATTGGACAAGTGGTTAGAAGTTGGTTAACCCTAAAATAAGGAAAGTGGGTTAAAATGGTTAAAAGGTAACCCCTTGAGGAAGCTACATGAAAGTATAAATAAGAGGCAAGGCTCTCTCATTTCATATCACACTTGAGAATATTGAATATCTACAGTTGACTGAGGTAACCAAAGGATATCTAAGCCAAATTTTAGAGAGAAGGTGAAGTAAAGAAGGTCGAAATTCAAGGGAGGATAAATTCTTTTGATGATGCTTTCTAAGGTATGTTATTTACAGGTCATCTCACCATTTTCACAATAATTTTTTTTCTCGAATGATTCAGACCATGAAATTGATAGGTCATTGAGAAAACATATCCAAGTAGCTGTGGTACAAATTTCATCTTGTGGGTCGTTGCATTTTTGTAGTTACACGCCGTGGAAAATAGGGTTTGTGGCTAGTCCTAAAACTAGTCTAAAACAAGTGTTTCAGGTAAAAACGTCATAACTTATTCATAAAATATCCAAATTAAGTAAGACCAAAAGTGTTGGTTATAGTATAGTCTGTAGTATTATGTGTAAAATTTTTAGATCCATACAACAAATATTTTGTGCGGGGAACGCTCTACAAGTTCTCTCTCTAGAATAAGCCATAATTCAACAAGGTATGCCATTTTTACTATAATTCCTTTTTTGAGAGGTTCCAAGTAGTGACACCTGAAGGAATTACATAAAACACACTAAAAAACATTGTGTACTATTTTCAGATCTTTATTCATTACATGTACATAGTTATGATTATTTCAAGTTAGGGTTGTTGACTAATCCAAAACTAGTCATGTGAGACTAAAGAAAAGTTTGATGAAAATGATAGGCCCTTGTTGTTAAAGTTAAGGAAGGTTTGCAAGTATGTGATCATATACACTAGGTCTATTACATAGTTATAAATCATATTTGGATGATGAAATTGATGAGGGATTTTGGTTGAGGTACATGTTGGGTACATGGTTGATACAAGTAGTTGATGAGTTGACACATACATGAGGTGTATAGTTGATGATGTTGGTACATCTTGATGAGTCATAGTCGATGAGTAGTTGATACATGATTGGTACATACTTGGTACATGGTTGGATGCACTTGTTTATGGTACAGGTTGATTACAGGTTGTTTGGTACAGGTTGGTGCATGGTTGATGCACTTGTTTATGGTACATGTTGATTAATATAGGTTGAGGTACAGGTTGATGCATGGTTCATGTTTATTGGTGCAGGTTTATTGGTACAGGTTTACAACAATATATCTCAAAGTGATAGTGTGACAATGGTTCCATCATTCTACTTATACGTCAGGGCGGTTGGACGGGGCAAGGATTGGTGGTTGTAGCCACCTTTCGGTTGTAGCCAAAGAACATAGGGGGTTGTAGCCAAAGAATTGGGGAGTTGGAGCTTCTCTCAGGTTGTATTCTGAGAAACTAGGGGGTTGGAGCCCCCTTTCAGTTGTAGCTGAAAACAAAGGAAGTTAGTGCTTCCAATGTATGTAATTATTCAAGACATATAAGAAAAAACATTATGTGGTTTTGTCCCGCTTTGGGTTTCCACGTAAAACACTGGTGTACTGTGTATGTGTATGATTGTTCATTGCTTATTTACTCTGCAGTTATTGGATGATAATGCTACATTGATATAACACTTGGATTATATGGTTAAAAATGATTAAATTTCTCTATTATTGATTCACCCCCCTCTCAGTAATCCAAGAATTGGTATCAGAGCAGGTTCCTTCAGAAATTAGTTTAACCACTGAAAGGTAGATCATGGAGAGAAACAACTTGTATATAAATGGAATACCACAGTTTGATGGACAAAAGTATGCATTTTGGAGCATAAGGATGAAGACATATATACATGCACATGGATTTGAAATTTGGAAATCAATTGTAGATGGATACATAGTACCAACAATTACACCAACAAATGACAAAGCAGTGAAACTCGGTCAGAATAATTCCAAAGCCACAAATGCACTTCTGAATGGTCTTGGTGAAATAATATTCACCAAAGTTGCACATTGTAAATTCGCTAAAGATATTTGGGACACACTTCGAAATATTTATGAAGGAGATTCAAAATTCAAAGCAACAAAGCTTCAAACTTGCAGAGGTCAGTTCGAACAACTAAAGATGAATGAAAATGAGAATATTGCAGCTTACTTCTTACGAGTCTATGAAATAGTAAATGCAAGCATGGGAAATTGTTCAAAAGGTACTAAGATCTCTTCCTATGAGATTTGACCCTAAGATATCAGCACTAGAAGAAAGAGAAGATCTAAACTCAATAAGAATGGACGAACTACATGGAATCTTCACAGCGTATGAAATGAGAATTGAACAGGAAAATATATATGTAAAAGAAGCAACCTTTAGAGAATCCAAAATATCAAAGCAAAATGGAAAACAACAAGAAAAATAACATAGCAGTAATAGTGACGTCTCAGAAGATGATGAAGAAGTGAGCAACTTTGTCAAAATACTAAACATGGGAACCGACGATAGGTATAGATGTAATCTTCCTTTAATTTGTTTTAATTGTGATGGTATTGATCATTTTGGTAGCAAATGTCCTCATAAGAAAAAAATAAATGATGAGGGTTACTCAGAAAACAAACAAACATATAAAGGAAAAAAAACCACAAAGAAAGTTTTCAAGAATATCTTATGCACCAAAGAAGACATCTTATCATCAGATGAAGATGAAGTCAGTGACAGTGAGACAAAAAGAATTCTATTCATGGAAGTATAAGACTTTGATAAACAAGACTCCAAAGAAGAATATGAAGAAGTCGAAGAAGAAATTGAAGAGGCAGAATTTGACTATCGAGAGGAATTGTTGAGTGCCATAGAAGTTATCAGAAGAGAAAAGAGGAAAAACAAGAAGCTACAAGTGGAACTAGACAAGAAAGAAGACACTCAAGAATTAGACCAAATGATCACAAATTTGAAGGTTCAAATTGAAGAAGATAAAAGAATTGAAGAAGAATGCAAAGAACAACTAGAAGGAAGAGACATGATCATTGGAAATTTGGAAGCAAAGATTGTCACATTAAGAAAATATATTCAAAAGAAAAATATGCAGAACAACTCAAAAGTTTTGAATGACATTATCAATAGTCAAAGGTCTAATCATGACAAGTACGAACTTGGATACAATCAGACAGAAAATGGATCAAGCTCCAAAAGAACATAACAAGAAACATATCCAAAAATCTATGTAGAAACAATCAAAGGGGATAGGAAGGTCTACAGAGAAACTTGTAGGGACACTCCTCCACTAAGAAGATTCAAATTTCAGAATCAACGACCGACAGAAATAGATGGGTCTCAGGAAGAAGAAGGATTCATAAGAGCACCTCTTTTCAGAAGATCTTCAACTCCCACGTATCAAACTATCTTTTTTGGTTTATGTTATGCATGTAATAATTTTGGACATAAAGCTGTGAATTGCAGAGATAAAAACAAGAAAATAAACAACTTTGAAAGTCATACACAAAAGAGTTGTCCAAGAAGGCCTAGTGAAACATAGAGAAGAAGTTACAACAGGTTTGAATCATTTAGCACTGAAGTGGAATGCTACAAGTGTAGCAACTTTGGACACATGGCCAAATATTGCAGAATGACAATTCCTCCTAGAGAAACACAATAGAACAACAACAATCACAGACATGAACCTTAGAAAAGGACATGGATAAGAAAGTAGAATTAGTATAGCAATGAAGAATGCACACTCGCTCTACAAGCTAAGCAGAAGAAACGTGGTTGGTATGTTAACAATGGTTGTTCAAAATACATGATAGGTGATAGAGACATGTTTCTTACATTAAGAAAGAAAATTTATGGATCAATCTCCTTCAGAAATGATGATTCAACTAAAATCATTGGAAAAGGCATAGTCATAATTGGGAACAAGAATACAAAAGCAGAAAATGTTCTACTAGTAAAAGATATGAAACATAATCTTCTAAGTGTGAATCAAATTTGTGACCAAGGTCACAAAGTTACTTTCGATTCACAAAAGTGTGAGATAAGAAAAGAAGGTTTAGGAAAATTGATTGCTACAACTGCGAGAACTTCAAGCAACATATATGTGTTAAGTGAAATTGGAAATGGAAAGTGTTGTCTAGGAAAGGAAGATGAAAGTTGGTTATGGTATAAAAGAATGGGTCACATACATTTTGATAACCTTGTCAAAATCAACAAAAGAGAAGCAGTCAGATAAATGCCCCAGATCACGAAACCAACCAACACTTTATGCAAGCATTGTCAACAAGGAAAACAAACAAAGAACAGGTTCAAATCAAAGGAATATTCAACAACAAGACCACTGGAAATTGTGCATACTGATCTAGTTGGACCAACTACAAAAAAGAGTCTAAAAGGTGAGGAATATTTTATGTTATTAGTTGATGATTATACAAGAATGACTGGAGTTTTCTTTCTCAAGAATAAGTTAGAAGCTTTTAAAAACTTCAAGATCTACAAGGAAATGGTTGAAAATGAAACGGATTAAAAAATCAAATGCTTTAGATCTAATAATGGAGGAGAGTTCAATTCAAATGAATTTATGGAGTACTGCAACAGTCATGGAATAAAAAGGGAAATTCTTCGTTGCTAGGACACCTCAACAGAATGGAGTCGTTGAAAGAAAGAACATGATAGTACATGAAATGGCTTGAACAACGCTAATGGATTTCAAATTGACAGATATGTTTTGGACACAGACAGCGCATACAATAGTTCACATTCAAAACAGAGTAATGCTCAGAAACAACACTGACAAAACTCCCTACGAGCTATGGAAAGGAAGACCATCAAATGTGAAACACTTCCGAGTTTTTGGAAGCAAATGCTACATCAAAAGAGAAGATGGCAGAATGGGAAAGTTTGACTCTCGTGTGGAAAAATGAGTACTTGTTGGTTACTTAAGTACAAGGAAAACATACAAGTGTTACAACTTGAGATTGAACAAAGTTGTGGAAAGCATTAACGTAACAATTGATGAAACATGTAGACAAGAATTAAAGAAACAATAAAATGAATCAATGGAACAACTTTACGAAGAAGAAACGTAAGATGAAAAATAAGTAGAAGGGGAAGATGAAGAGGATCCAATAGAAGTAGAAGAGAAAGTTCAACAAGTGCCTGCAGAGACACCTAGTAGACGAGTACAGAAGAATCATCCTTCATATCAAATTATCGAAAACAAAGATGCATGAGTTGAGACTAGAAGAAGAATCTATTCACCAGCACAAACACACCCAACACTTTCATCTATGATTGAACCAACCTATTTTGAAGAGGCCAACAAGGATGAATTTTGGAATAAGGCCATGGATGAAGAATTGGATCAAATAGAGAAAAATGACACTTGGGAATTGGTTCCAAGACCAAATGATAAGAATGTGATTGACACAAAGTGGGTATACATGAATAAATTGAATGAAGATGGACAGGTTACAAGGAACAAAACTATATTGGTATGTAAAGGATATGCACAGGTTGAAAGAATCAAATTTGAAGAGACATTTGTCCTAGTTGTCAGAATGGAAGCAATTCAATTGCTTTTAGCTTATGCATGCTCCAAAAATATTAAAGTGTATAAGATGAACGTAAAATCAAATTTTCTGAATGGAGAACTTGAAGAAAAAGTCTACATTGAACAACCAGAAGGATTTCAGTTTTCAGAGAACATAGATTATATGTGTAAATTAAATAAGGCCTTGTACGGTCTAAAGCATGCTCCTATAGCATGGTACTCTATGATGGATAAATATCTACAACAGACAAGGTTCAGAAAAGGAAATGCACACAATAAAATCTACATCAATGTAAGTCAAGATAGTATTTTATTAATTGAAGTTTATGTTGATGATATTATTTTTGGTAGTGATGATGACAGGTTAAGTCAGAAATTTGTAAAGGATATGCATAATGAATTTGACATGTCATTACTTGGAGAACTATCATTCTTTCTAAGACTTCAGATTCGTCAAAGCAACCAAGAAATTTTCATTTCTCAAACCAAGTATATCATAGAAATGCTAAAGAGGTTCATAATGGAATATTGAAAACCAATTATCACTCCCATGCAACCCAGTTGCAAGTTGAGCAGAGATGATGATTCAAAGTCTACATATTAGAGGCAATACAGATCAATGATTGGTAGACTACTATATGTGACAACATCTAGACCAAATGTAATGCAGGTAGTTGGACAGGTGGCATGATTTCAAGCAACACCAAATGAATCACATGTATTATCATTGAAGATGATTTTCAGATATCTCAAAGGAACAAAAGAGTTTGGATTATGGTATCCAAAAGGAAATGATCTATCACTTATTTCCTACATATATGCATAATGGGCAGGTTGTATTGATGACCGACGAAGCACCAGTGGAGTAACGTTCTACTTGGGTGAGTGTTTCATATCATGGATAAGCAATAAACAATCATCGATATCTTTATCTACAACCGAGACAAATTATATTGCAGCAACAACATGCTATACATAGGTTCTTTGGATGAAACAAACTCTGACAGATATATAGGTTGAGTATGATGAGCCCATTCCAACCTATTGTGATAATACAATCGCCATCAGTATCTTAAAGAACCTGGTGATGCACTCCAAGACGAAACACATTCCAATCCATTATCAATTTCTATGGGAACATGTTGCAGAAAAGAACATCAGAGTTGAGTATGTGGGAAGAAAAGAACAAACGACATACATCTTTACAAAACCACTTCCACGAGAATCCTTTGAGTATCTTCGCCAAAGACTAAGAGTTATTTCTACTCCAAAATGAATTCTTTTGAATGCTTATCTTATATGTATTAGATGTACACGAGGAAACACCATAAAGAGGATAGTTCAGTTAGGGGGAGCATCCCTAGATGGAAAAATACCTTTGCCATTGATGACAAAGGGGGAGAGATTTGTCAGATGCAGAGGACAAAGGCATGGTTCCAGGGGGAGCATGAGCGATATAACTTCATTATTTCATGACATGATTTCAATATTGCATCAGGGTGTTTCCATCAATGCCAAAGGGAGATATTGTTGATTAAGGTTGGTTGTCATTGATGTCAACCCTTGAAGGAAGTTGGATAACCCAAGTTTCGGTAATGGACCCAAGTTTGTTTGATGGATAACGGTATGAGTTTTGATATATTTGCAGGTAATAATATTCTATATGGATAGTAAATGTCATGCCATTTCCAATGGTATGTGGAATGTCACACAACTCCCCACGGTTAGAGAGTTATGGCCATATGAAGTTGGAGAACCCTCATGAGTCATCTAGAAGCCCCAAAAGGTCAAAGTAGTCAAAGTGGTTTAAGAGACTTTTAGAAGGTAAATAATAAAGTGAAGCGATGAGTGTACTATAATTCAAATTGAATACAAAATAAATTATTTAAATAATAAAGTTAATGGAGAAATTACTAAGTTGATAAGTGGTTAGAAATGGGTTAGCCCTAAAATAAGGAAAGTGGTTTAAGATGGTTAGAAGGTAACCCCTTGAAGTAAAGTGAAGTGATGAGTGTATTATAAGTAAAAGTGGATACAAAATAAATTATTTAAATAATAAATTTAATGGATAAATTACTAATTGGACAAGTGGTTAGAAGTTAGTTAACCCTAAAATAAGGAAAATGGGTTAAGATGGTTAAAAGGTAACCCCTTGAGGAAGCTACATGAAAGTATAAATAAGAGGCAAGGCTTTCTCATTTAATATCACACTTGGGCATATTGAATATATACAGGTGGTTGAGGTAACCAAAGGATATCTAAGCCAAATTTCAGAGAGAAGGTGAAGTAAATAAGGTCGAAATTCAATGGAGGATAAGTTCTTTTGATGATGTTTTCTAAGGTATGTTATTTACTGGTTATCCCACCATTTTCGCAATAACGTTTTTTCTAGAATGATTCATATCGTGAAATTGATAAGCCATTGAGAAAACATATCCAAGTATCTGTGGTACAAATTTCATCTTGTGGGTCATTGCAGTTTTATAGTTACACTCCGTGGAAAATAGGGTTTGTGGCTAGTCCTGAAACTAGCCTAAAAAATGTGTTTCGGGTAAAAACGTCATAAATTATTCATAAAAGATCCAAATTAAGTAAGAAAAAATTTGTTGGTTAGAGTACAGTCTGTAGTATTCTGTGTAAAATTTTCATATTCATACAACAAATATTCTGTGTGAGGAACGCTCTACAAGTTCGCTCTTTAGAATAAACCAAGATTCAACAAGGTATGCCATTTTTGCTGTAATTCCATTTCTGAGAGGTTCCAAGTAGTGACACCTGGAGGAATTGCATAAAACAAATTGAACAACATTTTTTACTATTTTTAGATCTTTATTCATTACAGGTACATAATTATGATTATTTCAGGTTAGGGTTGTTGACTAATCCAAAACTAGTCATGTGAGACTAAAGAAAAGTTTGATGAAAATGCTAGTCTCTTGTTGTTAAAGTTAAGGAAGGTTTGCATGTATGTGATCATATACACCAGGTTTATTACAGAGTTAAAAATCATATTTGTATGATGAAATTGATGAGAGATTTTGGTTGAGGTACATGTTGGGTACATGGTTGAGATAAGTAGTTGATGAGTTGACACATACATGATGTGTATAGTTGATGATGTTGGTACATATTGATGAGTCATAGTTGATGAGTAGTTGATACATGATTGATACATACTTGGTACATGGTTGGATGCACTTGTTTATGGTACAAGTTGATTACAGGTTGTTTGGTACATGTTGGTGCATGGTTGATGCACTTGTTTATGGTACAGGTTGATTACAGGTTGAGGTACAGGTTGATGCATGGTTCAGGTTTATTGATACAGATTGTTTGGTGCAGGTTTATAGGTACAAGTTTACAACAATATATCTCAAAGTGATAGCGTGAAAATGGTTCCATCATTCTACTTATACATTAGGGTGGTTGGACGGGGCAAAGACATGTGGTTGTAGCCACCTTCCGGTTGTAGCCGGAGAACATAGGGGGTTGTAGCTAGAGAATTGGGGAGTTGGAGCTTCCCTCAGGTTGTAGCCTAAGAAACTAGGGGGTTGGAGCCTCCTTCTAGTTGCAGTTGGAAAACAAAGGGTTGGTGCTTCCAATGAATGTAAGTCTTCACGACTTATAAGAAAAAGTGTTTCGTGGTTTTCTCCCACTTTGAGTTTCCAAGTAAAACACTGGTGTATTGTGTATGTGAATGATTGTTCATTTGTTCATTGCTTATTTACTATGCAGGTATTGGATGATAATTCTACATTGATATAACACTTGGATTATATGGTTAAAAAAGATTAAATATCTCTATTACTGATTCACCCCCCTCTCAGTAATCCAACAAGTACAATCTCTTGAACCTGTTCTTTATTTACCTGCTCTTTTTTTTTCTCGTGCTATTGCAAATACTGCGATCTCTTGGACCTATTCTTTATTCACCTGATCTTCTTATTATTGTTTTCTTTTCCAAACCTTCTTATATCTGATATCAGTGTTCTTTCTCAAATAAGTACCTATCATGCTTCTACAATCATGAGCTATGTGTCCATAGGTATGACACTTGTAACATTTAATGCCATGTGGGGAAACATAATATTTTTATGTTTGAACATTTCTTTCATAAGCCCTGCAATAAGCAACCTTGTGTCCAAAGTTAGTACAATAAAAATAATGACCATACTTTTTTTTTACGTACCTGAGAGTGAATGATCTTCTTTGTTGTGTAGTCTTTCTGAATTTTTGCCTTGGCTGATTATGATCTTGTCTTCTGTGGATCTCTTCATCATGGTTGAAGCTTTTTTGTTTCCCGAGTGTGATAGGTATTGTTGAATATATATCTCTATTATTCTTCTTTGATTCTTGCTGACCATGATTCATTCCATTGAGTACTTCTGCATAACTCTTACTCTTTTCTTCATTTTTCTTTTCTAGTACCCTAGAATGCTTCTCTTCATTCTATACTATTGATGTAGATGTTTTTTTCTCTTCAACATTCTTTCCGAGCTTGAAAATTTTACATTTCAATGTGACAACTTATTCTTCAAGCTTCTCAACCTCTTTTTCTTTTTTTATCATCTGAATCTTCACGACTTATTATGTTCGCTTTGCTTCTTCAAGTTGAATATTCAATGTGATGATTTCTTTTTCAAGTCTTCTCTCTTCTTGATCAAGATCCGCTTCAATATGATTTAAGTTGTCAATTATTTCCTTAAGATGATCTATCATTATATTATCTCTTTGATCCGGATTTTATGAGCAGAACGAAATGAATACAGATTATTAACAGGTGCTTAACACAAAATAACAGAGATACAGTAAAACTGGTTTTCTATTCAATAATGAAATAAGCTGAAACTGTAAAATGCAGCGGAAACAAGCTTG
>ML792377.1:125956-142414 GCA_009831015.1 Picea engelmannii | reverse complement strand
CCCTTCATAGATCAAGTCTTGGATACCTTGGCTGGCAAGAGATATTTTTCTTTCCTAGATGGATATAGTGGGTACAACCAGATTCAGATTGCCCCTGAAGACCAGGACAAGACAACATTCACATGTCCTTGGGGCACTTATGCCTATAAAGTGATCCCTTTTGGATTATGTAACGCTCCTGCAACATTTCAGAGAGCCGTCCTCGGTGTTTTTGCTAACTTGATTCATGACTGTGTGGAGGTTTACATGGATGATTTTATTGTCTATGGTAACACCTTCGAAGAAGCTCTGAGTAACCTCGAGAAAGTCCTGATTCGTTGCCAAGAATCAAATCTATCCCTCAGCCATGAAAAATGCAAAATGATTTTGACTGAAGGGATTGTGTTGGGTCACCATCTGTCTGCTGAAGGAATTAAAGTAGACCCAGCCAAAATTGAAGTGATCGTTAAGTTGGATGTGTAGTTATGTGAGTTGTGAAGTAGTTTAACTTAGTTAAGTGAGTTAAGCTCAGTCGTACTAGTTTGTAAATGAACTTACACTAGTGAGAGATAAATGAATTAGTTATTAATTAATTCAAAATCAATGATCTCACATACAACTAAAGATTTACCATTGCTAACTACATGCATGTCAGATCCAATGGTGATCTAGATTATTTTCGGCACGAAATGCGAGCGGAGATATAATAAAGAAATGCACAGAGATATCGCAGATATTCAATAAGATAACATAAATGTATTAGAGATGCAACCATAAACACATATATACAATAATACACGATTTCTATTAATGAAAGAAATGTATAGAGACTGTAAAAATACAAAGTGAAAGACTCGCTAGAATGGTGGCAACTTATCTCTAAGAAGAGATGTGACGACTACTCACATTCATAAGAAGATGGTTACAATGAGGCTCTGAAGGCCTTTTTACAATAAACAGGAATTCCAAAAACCCTAGACATCCAAAAACCTAACCCTAGGAGATGAAACGCCAAAAGTCATGTGGGCCCCGTTTGGGTAAGTGAGTACATCAACTTCCCGGGGTCGTAACTTTTGCATACGATCTCCGTTTTAGGCGTGTGATAGCTCGTTGGAAATGTATTTTCGAGGAGATTCATTTTGGGGGCTCAATAATTACTTCAAATATCATTGAGAACCTCTATCTCGAAAAATTTTCATTTGGGCCCTCAAAATGGCCCCGGAAGTTAAAAACTGCTAAAAATAGTAAATTGCCAAAATTGCCAGAAAACTGTTTTGAGCCAGTCGAAAAAAGTGGGTGGCCACCGATATCACCCTGGATCAATTCTGCCTCTTTAGGAATCAATGGTCTCCATTGCGTTGAGTTCCCGGGGGAGAGGGAAAAGCGTTTTTTGAATCTGCATCTTGGTGAACTGCTTGCCTTGCTGGAGACATCGCGCTGCTCAGTTTGTGGAAGTTTGTCACGAACTTGTTGAGGCTGAGGCCATTCAACAAGTCGAGCTACATGAGAGGAAGATGTTTAGAAGGAATATTTGCGCTTTGCTGCAACCTTGTCGGCTTGCTTCTATTTGATATAAGGTGCTTGGGGCGAGGCTATAGTGGTTGCAGTGTCATTCTGTTCTCCTTTTGAACAGATTGTGAAGAAGCTAAATTTTGCAGTATGAGATACTACCTTGCGACACTTTTTAGGTGGAACAGTAGTTGGAACTACCTCTGATATTCTATAGAGATGACCCCCCAGAGAAACAATGACACTGTGGGGTTGAAAATCATAAACAAGATGGCGCTTCCACATATATGGTTGGCCCAAGAGAACATCACGGACATCCAATGGGGCAACATCACATAATACCTCATCCTTGAAGGGTTGGATGCTGTATGACAATCGACATTGTTGGTTGACATAGAGATCTCGAAAAACCTTCATTTGGGCCCTCAAAATGGCCCCGGAAGTTAAAAACTGCTAAAAATAGTAAATTGTCAAAATTGCCAGAAAACTGTTTTGAGCCAGTCAGAAAAGGTCAGTGTCCATCGATATCCTCCTGGATCAAGTGGAGACCCAGTTGAGATAACAGGTGAAAGGGACAATTTGGCTATCAATTGTGATTTGAGTGAGTGCACTCATGCAATCACACAAACAGTGGATGTGACCATGAGGAATGCGCAACCTAGGAAAGAGGGATTCATTCATTGCAGGGATTTGCATCAGCATGGATTGTGCAGAGGTGGCAGACTATCTGGAGGCAGTAAATTGGCACATGCATTTGACAATTTTTGTATGACAGTGTGAGATGATTTTATATTGTACTGAGAGCTCTTGGATTAGAGTTTTGTATGAGATTGTTTCATGATCCATGATATATACATAATATATGATAGTGGGGTTTTTAGCTTTATGCTTTCCTAGTAAAACATCTGTGTTATGTGATTGATCTTTCTTCTTGATATTGCAATTGGCTATCGTGTTTTAAATTCTGCAAGAATTTTAGTAGAAACGATTTTGTATTTAACAATGGCGTATAATTGTTAGATCAGGAGAATCCAGGCAATACATAATTTGTATTGAAATTTCTACAAAAAGAACTCAATTATGTTGACTAAAAACTCTTCTTCTTCTGAATCTGTATGACATGATGAGAATTTTACCTCTTGTTCTGTACCTGCATCTTCTTCAATAATCTCATACACTGTAATGGGAGAATAATAGATATTATGCAGCTTATCCCAGAGTTGTTTCGCTGATGAACATTTTCCCACTTTGTCCTTTACTGAATCAGGAAATCCTTTCAAGATAAAATCCATTGTTATTTTGTTGTTCCTTTTCAATTCATTCTTGGCTACAGTCTTTGGTTTCTTTGTAGCATTGTATCCTGTAACAACTGAGTTCCAAACATCATATCCATGTGCTTGTAAAAATACCTTCATCCTGCAACTCCACAATTAATACTTCAGACCCTTATAACCATTGAACATTGGTGCTCCATTAATACTGTCCTCCATGATATACCTCCGAGTGGCTAAACTGTTTCCTTAAAGGAACTTTCTCTAATCCCAATTGTTGGAATACTGAGTGGGGAGGGGTGAATCAATATGGATACTTTATACCACTTTTAACCACAATATATATTCTTTCACTTTATCAACAATGTTCAAAATTTTATCATCAATATATCATTTATGATTGCATTCAATATATATATCATAAGCATGTAATCATAAGCAACATCACATCAAGAAAACAATACACAAATATTTACGTGGAAACCCAAATGGGAGAAAACCACATAATGCTTTCTTATATATATCAAGAATTCATTCATAGGAAGCACCAACTTCCAAATTCTCCAACTGTATCTGGAAGGAGGCTACAACCCCCCATTCTCAGGATCCAACTTGAAGGAAGCTACAACTCCCTGAATTCTATGGCTCCAACCAGAAGGAGGCTACAACCCCCTAGGTTTTTTGGCTCCAACTAGAAGGTGGCTACAACCATCTAGCTCTAAGGATCCAGCCTAAAGGAAGATCCAACTCCCTGATTCTCCGGCTCCAATTGGAAGGAGGATACAACCCCCTTTCCTTGTCCCGTCCTTCCACCCTGAATATAAGTGTAGACCAACTTTCACTACCACAATCACTTCCACTGTCACTGCCACTATCACTTCCACTGTCACTATCACTTCCACTGTCACGTCAACCTATCACTATATCCAACCTATCACTAATCAACCTGTCCAATATGTCACTGTCACAGATAATCAACCAGATCCTCTCACATTGATCATATACCAAATACACCTCTCAATTGGATGTCCAACATCACCAACACATGCCTCTACCAAGCATGTACCAAGATCATCAACCATGTACCAAACCATCAACCTGTACCATACCAAGCATCAACCATGTACCACAATAAGTGCATCAACCATGAACTAACACCTATACAAGGCTATGCATTAATCATGCACCAACACCTATACCATATGCCTTAGCCATGTACATCAACAATGTACATCAAAACCATACCATGTATCAATCATGTACCATACCATGTGCATCAACCATGTACAACAATCATGTACATCAACACCATACCATGTACCAATCATATACCATATCATGACATACACCATATACCAATAAACCAAGATATGAAACAACAATATATCTCTCCAAGAAGACCTCAACCAACATGTACCACACATCCAATGATGTGCCTCAAGACATAAACCAAATCTCACAAACAAATGCCTCAAGCATGCTCCTCAATGTCATCAAGATGCAACCTCATAACACAATATACCAAGCCTCAAGTATGCACCATAACATGTAACCAAACTATACACCAAGATATCCAATGATGCTTCTAATCAATGTACCATAACATCACGAAGATGTACCATATCACATACTATCATTACTATGCATGTACCATAACACCATAACCATAACTCTTAAAACATTACCTCTAATCCTATAACTGATTTGCTATACTATAAGCTAACTTGTAACTCTTCCACAATCATCAACAACTTGGTACCAACATCCCTTCACAACCTTTCACAAGTCCTTTTACATATACACGACTTTCTCTTCTACATCCTGCAGATATCCATGCTTTTCTCCACTACATCCCGCATATATTTGTGCCCTGCTGACCTACAACTCGTGAATACCTCAAAAAATAGGGTTACTCAAGCTTGTTGCAACTCCAAGACTTTCACCTTCGACCTTTCTTCACAACCTCAGAAAAATGTCATCACAAACTAGCCAAAATATCACAATACAAGACCGTAACATTCACAAGATAGATATTCAATTGTAAGTGTGTGTGTCCAAATGAGAGACTTCTTGAGGTGTTTATATACTTTTTCATAGTAACCCCTCTCCTTACTTTAGGGATTTCTTGTTTCAACCACTTTACCCTTTGACTAAGACTTGTAACCAACTAGGGGTTTCTTGGCCACTCTTTGGGGCTTCCAACTTTATAAGGACGTATCTCCCTAACCGTGAGGAACCACGTGGCATTCCACATATCATCGAAAATGACATGATGAGTACTATCCATATGTGATAGTCTTACAAGTAATTTCGTTGTCCTTCATGTCTATATTCCTTAATCAACTGTAGGTACTATAAACACACCTTCAAAGATACATGTAGACTACATCAAATGTACCCAACTAAATCACCATCGATCTCGATCTTTCAAGTGTCAATCAATTGTCCAACATGTCTGAAACTCTCTAAGGGTTGGCATCAATTTCCAAGATCACTCTCCAAGGGTTGACATCAATTTCCAATATCACTCTCCAAGGGTTAACATTAATGACAACCAACTGTCCAAACCAATTGTCTGCAACATTGTTTTCTTAAGGATTTGGATCAATGTTTTGTTTGTAGATTCAACTAAACCATTTCCCTGGGGATAATAGTTTGAAGATTGTCCCATTATAATACCAAATTCCCCACAAAATTTGGTAAACTTTGATCCAATAAATATTGATCGATTATCTGTAATATTCTTCTATGGAACTCCAAATCTCGATAAAATATTCTCTTTGAGGAAATTTATTGGTTCTTCATAATCATCCTTCTTGAGGGCTACAACTTCTTGCCACTTTGTAAAATAGTTAGTTTCAGGAAGAATATAAAAATGGTATTTGTTGGACTTAGGATTAATTGGGCCAATGATGTCAAATCCCCACTACACAAAAGGTTCTTCAACTATTATAGACTGCAACGACATTGCCTCTCTTTTCATTTTCCAAAAAATCGTTGGCAATAAATACTTTTTCTGATCATTGTATATGAATCTTTAAAAATGGTTGGCCAGTAATAACCCACTCTCATGATTCTATGCGTTGTAGTTGTAGGTGCAAAATTTCCTTTGCAAATGCCTTCATGAAATTTAACAAGGACCTTTTTGGCTTTCATTGAATCATTACATCTTAGCAACATTCCATCAAAATTTATTTGAAAAAGTATTTCAACAACAAGTACATCTTGGGTTGCCTTCATATTTAATGCCCTTCTTTCTTTTGAAGACATGTCCTTTGGGAAATTGACAAATTTTAAATAGAAATAATATCCTTATACCATTTTGACGTGGATGACGATGAGCTTGTTGAAATTGATATAACCCCATTTAATGAATTAGTCCCTACCATAAGTTTGAATAACCTCCATCCTTTAACTTCTTTCAATGGCTTGATGTCGATGTCATATTCTTGAATTTTTGCAATCCAGATGACACATTTCCCTTCTCTGAATTGTTGATTAAGGAGCATTTTCACTAGAGATGTTGGAACATATACTATAACATGAGATGACAAGATGTAAGTTCTGAAGTGTGCCACTGTTTTAACCAAAGAAAGAGCTTGCTTCTCTATTACTGAATATCACAACTCATAGCCACGTAAAGTTTTACTCATAAAACTTATTGGAAGTTCTTCTCCTTTGAGATTCTTTTGTGTTAAAATAGAAGCATTGGTCTCTTCTGAAGCAAAAGAATATATGATAAAATATTGATCAAAATTTGGCCTAACAAGAACTGGAGTTGAAGTAATTGCATGCTTGATTTTAGTGAATGCTCTTTGAATTTCTTGTGTCCATTCAAATTTCCAATCCTTCTTCAACAAGACATTTATCGGTTTCACAATTGTGGCATAATATGGGACAAACCTCCTCACAAAGTTTATCTTGCCAAAAAATGATTGTACTTATTTTCTCAATGTTGGAGGGCTTAATTCATTGATAGATTTCACTCTCTTTGGATCAATGTAGATTCCTTCTTTACTAACTATATGTCCCAAGAGTTTTTCGTCTGACATTGCAAAAAAATATTTCTTGGGATTCATAGATATTCCATATAATCTATATCAAACAAACACTTTCCTTATATGCTCGATGTGTTTTTCTCTAAATCTTGAATGAATGGTAATATCATCTTGATAATCAACCATACAATTTCCACTTAAACATTTGAATGCATGATCCATTTCCCTCTGAAAAGTTCCTCCAACATTTTTCAAGCCAAAGGGCATATGTACATATGCATATGTTCCCCAAGGTGCAATGAAAGCAGTTTTAAGCCTATCTTCTTCTGCAACAAGTACTTGATTATATCCTGAGAAACCATCTAACATAGACATCAGAGCTGAACCAATCACTTGTTTTAGGAGCATCTCCATGTTAAGAAAGAGATAATTATATTTGATACTTGCCTTATTCAAGTCTCTAAAATCGACACAATGACGATTCTCTCCACTTTTCTTCCTTACTATAACAGGGTTTGAAAGCTATTCTAAATGTCTAATCGGAAAAATCGTTCTAACTTTCTTCAACCTTTTCAACTCAATTTTTACCAGGGGTTTTAATTTAGGATTCACAATCCTCAATTTTTGTTAGACCAGATTTGTTCCTTCTTTCAGTGGTATGATATATTGAAATATTGATTTATCATACTCCTTCAAGTCATCATATGTCCATGCAAAAACATCATAATATTTTTTGAATAAAGTGGTGTACTAATCAACTTCTATTTATGTATAACTAGTATTGAGATTTACATATTTCGGAGAATATTGAGTTCGAATATTTATTTTATGAGTTTCCTATACTTTTCTAATAGACTCTTCTTATTTCAAATTGAGCACTTTGGTTTGGTCATCTCTTGTGAAAAGAGATTCAAAATCGATACAATTCTTTGTAAGAGATATATGACTTTGGTATTTAGAGTTCTCTACAACATCACTTGTATCAACCAAAAATTTAGCCAACTCCTCATTATTCTCAAAAACTTGAAGATAATATTGATTATCAATAACTTAATGCCTGTAAATCCTTTTGACCTAGAATGTATTTTGGCTCTGTGAATCATCAAGATTGAATAAATATGTAGCAAGTGCCAATGGGTCTTCCTTTTGATTCTTATCTTTTGGGATGAATGAGATATTAAATGAACTAAAATAATTCATGAGTTCATTTACTCTTTTGGCATAAAATTTTAATTTCTCTTTTTTGATCTTGTACTTATTTTTTATGTCATTTATAACCATTTCACAATCACCTATTATGATCAAGTGTTCAATTCTCTTTTGGAGTGCAAGATTCATTCCTTGTATAATGTTTCATATTCAACTTCATTATTTGTACAAGGAAATTTGAGTTTGATGGTGTGTGGATATATAATTGAATTAGGGATTTTAAAAACGATACCTAGTCCACTTCCTGATTTGGAGTAGGCACAATCAAAAGACATCTTCCAAAACCCTTCAATTTTTTTTTCTACTTTTTGATTTGAAATAATCAGATGCTTTGGGTCAAGCAGAACATAATTTCCAATTCCAAAATCAATATAATCTTGCATTAATTCATTTTCTTTTTTCTTGTAAAAAACTTTCTTTTTGGCTTCTTGGGGAACTTTCACCATTGTAACATATTTTTTTGGTAACATCATACAACTTCCATCATTCATGATGTAACCTCCAATTAGTGAGCACCAATCTCTTCCCAAAACTAATCCATAAGCTAGAGGTAATTCCACCATAATAATAATGAAAATAATCATAATATGAGGAGCTGTAGATATCCAAGCACATACATATTTGATTTTCCCATATGTTGGGAATTTCCTTGAATCTATCACATAGATATTTTCTTCAGTTTCATAATACTTCGTGCATACTGTTGTTACTAGAGATTTCTCTTGGCTGTAAAAGAAAAATTTCTAACACATTTTCAAATAAATAATGATTTGATTTATAAGGATTTTTTACCCTAGTCTTGATAAGCACTTCAATAATTCAAAGTCAGAAATAAAGAGGCATGATCTCATTTATTAAATCCTTTTGAATCATAAAACATGGATGGAAGATTTAAAATAAAAAAATTTGAATAAAGAAATCAGGTATCCAATCCTCATAAATATGACTTTCTCTTCAATAGAAGAAAGACACAAAATCCATTTAGATTGCCTTTTAATGGTCAGAAATTAAGCAAATAATACCCAAACACGTATTTTTTTCAAATAGTAAAATAGAGGAAAAATTGTGCTCAAATATATACTTTGAGTTTGTTGCAGCAGAGGTGGTACCGAATTGCAACACTTACCACCTAAATAAATCTATGAGAAGAAATATTTATGGAAACATATGAAACAAAACACAGGGAAAGACACAATTTAACCAACGAGATCTCAGAATATCCCTATTTTTGTAGGAAAGAAAAACATTTTATTTAAAATTCTCAGACTACCTACAGGGAAAAAAGTCCCCCCTCCTCTTTACATTCAAAACGATGATTTCAAATAGAGAATCCAATCTCAACTAATACCAATTTCTAGGAAATAAAACCTATCACTAAAAATAAACAAATTTCTAATTTGCTGCATGAAATGTGGAATTGCCCCTTTGAATTCCATCACTGCTACCGGGTGTTCTATCTCCAACTAAACAAAAAAAATTTGATGCCTTTTTGGAAATGATGATCTTCTTTCCAAAAGATAGAATTTCAATCTAAGTTGTTGGATGGTCTGCCATTTTTCCAGTAGCTGCTCATCAATGCTTGAAAATCTGGTGCAAAATGCCATGTCACCTGCTAAAAATGAGGATCTACTTGATTAAATAATGATTCTTCTTCATCAAATATGGAAAATGGATTTGCTGTTGATTTTTGTCCATCTATGTCATAATTTTTTGTTTTGCAACCATTAGAAACAGAGCCTTGATTATCTAGGTTGAAAATTATCTTCATATGTTTCTGGAATATTTGTGAATGCATCGTTTAGAATGTCCCGCCTGTTCTTTGAAATCCGTGAATTGCTCGAACCAATTCCTCAACTCTTACCTTGAAATATGGGAGTAGTATTCGAAATATGATATGGCTTGCTGCGCAAGTGGTCTTTCCAGAAACCCTGTTTCCATTTTTATCAAAAAMAGGTGTATATGCAAGAGGCCTCCTTTCACCAAATCCAACTACATGACTTCATATAACTTGGGCCCAATCAAGAAGTTCAAAATAGTAATGCACTCATCCTCTCAGAAAATCAGAGACAAAAACAACAACTAAGGATTTTCCTGCTCCACAAAGAAGCACAATGATACCAACCTTGCTCTACTTGTGTGCTTTCCCTTTGTGTGTTAGACTATCGTTTCTTGGATTTAGTGTTTTGTTGTGTGTTCTGGGTGATCTTCTGAAACAGGACCAAGCTTCCGGAGGTAATAGAAAAACTTTGAAACAATCAATGTTGCAACTTTCGTTTGATCAAAGGCTTCATCTTCATATAAGATTTCTGTTGTAGGGACACTGATAGAAATCTTAGGCCAGGAATTATCAATGAACATGTTGATATTTGTGAGCGTGATTTCCCCTTTGCATGAGAACCCACAACTTCATTTACACTTGGGCATTCAAACTTGATAGGTTTTAAACAAGATGGGTATAAAAACTGTCCAGAAGTTGAGATACATTCTTATACACGACCTTCTTGACATATGTTGATTTCTTCTCCATTATTTTATAAGCCACTTGGGAATACACCAATGCTATTGCAAATAGCTGTAGAAGTACGAATACCATTGATAGAGCCAAGAGTCAAGTGGGCGTAAGACTTGGGCCTTTATCTGACATAATACTTTTCAAAATGTTAGACTGGGCATTGTTGCCAAACGCCCAATACCCTGTCACTGCCACACTATAAATGTCACATAAATGACACCATAGCACACGCATAATCCCTTGAACTTCTTGTTAGTTGTAGGAGGAGAAAGCATAGCCTGTTTCTCTGGAAGAATGCCATATAAATATCTCTACTTACATCATTTGTATTATATTATTTGACTAGATACAAACTTACCTGCTACTCGTTCTCCTATACAAACATCAAGTCGTGATAATGGTTCCTGTGGTACATTTTGTCAACAAAACTTCACAAAACCCTCTAAAAAACATTGAAAAGGAAATGAGAATTCGGATTTCAATCTTCATTTTGCAAGACAACCATAACTCCCTTCTCCATGAACTTGTAACCTCTTAAGAGGAAACACATGTTCTTAACCATTAGGCCCACTCAGGTACTGGTCTCTTCAACATTGACTTAGATAATGACCTGGTTGACTTGATATTTGGATAGCTCAAGGACTTGGATACTGGGTTGAAATTCGAACAAAAGGACCCAATTTAAAAAATATCGAACAAAAGGACCCAATTTAAAAAATACAATAATCACATCCTTTTTAACAACACTAAATATAAAACATTATTTTAAAACCATATAAATTGGCTTTAAAACAATAGAATTTGACATTAATTTTTGTTATTATATGCTTTTTGTATTTGACTTGGTTTTAGAGTGGCAAGGTCAACTTGGAATTTTCGAACACAATTGAAGAAACCAAAGAATTACATACAGAAGCAAATTTGGAGACTCCAACAAAGTTTGATGCAAGGATTTGAAACTTTGACAAAATTATTGGAAGGTCAAAGATTTTTTTTGATAATGTTGACTTATGTTATAACATTAGGCTCCATCTGGGGATAGAGGCTCCTTGTGAGGCGCTAAGAACATCCTTTTTTGAACAACTTCCTTTGTCTTTGATCCCTGCTAATTCTTCTCTTAAACCATAAACTGGACAAGAAACTATTTTGTACTAGTGTTTTTGTCCATTGGGCTATGGAGTCTTATTCCATTCATCTTTTGCATACCAACTACAAACTGAAGACCAATCTACTCTAATTGTTGAACTGAAAACTAGAATACTAAAACAAATGCTCAACAAAGAGCTTATTTATATACATCTCCTACTCTAATCAAATCACCTATTCTGCTAAGGTATAAGAAAATTTCCAAAGCAACCATGCAAGTAGTTGTATGACTAATGGAATCCTGCTTTCATTTTGAATTAAGAAAAGAGGAGATATCAACGATATACTATGCAATCCAGATCCATTCTCGCATCCTATAAATATTGAATTTGAGTTGATAAATTATTCAAAATAGGCAACCATAGGATAAAAAACATCATGAAAAATTACGTCTAAATTGACATAAAAACACATGGTCTTCCAGATGAACAGATTGCCCTTGTGGATAATTTGCTCTATTAATGATAATGACATTTTCCTTTTTCTGAAAAAAAAAAGAAGGTGTTGCAAGTTGCTTCCACTACCCTTGAAATATTGAATTGAAATATGCTTCTGGCAAGATTCTTGCTGAACTGAAAACTCTTCTGAAGAAAAGGATATGAATGACTGCTCAAAATCTCCACTACTGATTTCTTCTATTTCCGGCTCAAGGGTGTCACATCCAGGCTCAATGATTTCTTGAATCTATTGCCCAACAATTGGTGAAGAAGAAAACATAATCAACTTCTCTTGTAACTCCTCTTATCTCCTTCACTGGCTACCCAAGAATTTGTTTCATGACTATCATACACAGGGTCATTGTTGTAAGGTTCAATGCATGCTGATGCAGAAATTCGTTCCTCATCATTGATATACTCATCATATTTAGGTTGATCTTCATCAAGGTTTGGAGTAGCAATTTCATCACAATCATAACTACTAGAAACAATTTGAAACAATGGCAAATTCATCTAGAGTATTGTTGCCAGCCTAAGTCACCTGACACGGGGACACAGGACACGGAGGACACGGAAATACGAGTATTCGACACGGGCATGATGACCCCCGGAAATAGGACACGGAGGACACGTTATATATATATATATATATCAAAATTTAAATTATGAATTACACATGCAAAAATGAAATAATTAAACTGTAAACAATTACATGATGATGATACAAATTCAATCATACAACTAGTACTAATTTAGTAACTACTAAGTTACTAACATAAATGATGACATTGCCAACTCAACACTTGTCCAAACCCATATCATCAGGAATCACATCCCACATCTTTGTCTTTCCCTTCAACCATTCTTCTCTCTTCCTAGTGCCTGCAAATAAGACAGAGGTTGGTGTGCAGATACACCACTAAGTCACTTGACATGATGACAAAGAGAAGAGTTCAACATAAGAGTTTATACTTGAGTGAAGGGTGCATTTTTACTGGGGTCGTTCCAGAAGATTTCAACAATCAATGCCACCAACATCGAGGTACATAAAGGGTATGGTGCCCTTGATTAAATGCCAGTTTCATACCCTCTTACATGATAGAATCCAGTGGAAACATCGCAATCCTGCCAATCTTGAAATCCTGAAAACCGTTAAGTCTGTTGAATTTTGAATGGGACCTAAAATTCTACTTTCTACATATGAAGTCCAATGAGTTTGGAACCACTCTCAAACATCCTGAAACAATTAATGGTAATGTTAAAAATTTAAGTAAAATGATGAAAATGAAAGTGACATTCTTTCATTTTCATCCTTTTACTTTAAGAATTTAATATTACCATTAATTACTAGGGTGGGTAAATTGGAGGGGGTGGGGACCTCTTTAAATAGAATTAGTAAGACAAAATAACCCTTAGTTGCACACTGGAACACCTCACAACTACAACTTGCATGAGACAACATGAGCCAGGGTCCTTTTTTGAGCAGGACACGTGTCCTATTTTCAAGACACGTGTGTCCTGTGAACATGACACGTTCTAAAGGAGTATTCGACACGTGTCCTACCGTTTGGTGTCTGACACGTAGGATTCATGACATGAGGGGGGGTTTGGACGTGTCAGGTGACTTAGCTGCCAACATTTTTGACAGTGAATTCCTCTTTGAAAAATATATCATTAGTAACAAAAGGAAATGCATGTTTTTTTTTATTTTCTAGATTCGATCCATCTTGGACATTCCAATCATAATGAAAACAATTAGAAACCTCTTGGAAACTTTGAGGAGTAGTTTCTTCAACAACAAAATCTTCATCACAAGTATTATCCACTTTACAAGGATACTCTTCTTCATCAAAAAGAACTTCCTGGTATGTGGCATATTTCTTAAATTTATAATTCTCACAACAATATTCAAACAGGAGTTCATCGGAGAAAAAAATCTTACAATGTTTATTAAAAGATGCATGAAATTATCTAAATAATGAAATACTAGAAGGAAATAGAGATTTTACCCAGTGAAAAGATGAACAACTTCATCAACACATCTTCATTAGCAATGCCCAACTGATCCATACATTTATGAAATTCCAATAGATGTTGAGTAGGATTATTGTAATATTCCAGATATAAAAGGTATGCAGAACAAAAATAAATAGCTAGAAATGGTAGGTGAACAACAATATAACCAAAGCAACACCACGATAATACCAACATGATAACAAAATAACACCAGAAACAACACTTTGATTACTGAGAGCAATGTTCACTTGCCTCTTCGAGGGGGCAACCTCCATTAGAGTAGAGCTCTATTACAATAATATCCATGACTAAACTTCTCATACCCTCGACTCCTATTTATACTAAATATGTCTATCAAAAGAACAATCTGGAGGAAGATCCTTCTAGAAGTAGAAGCTTCTATTAGGTCTTCTTACATTGGACTTATTCTTCCTTATTGCTAGGCCTTATTAATATTGACCTTTATTACATGGAAATATATTATTCTACCTACGTGAGGGGTTAGGTCCCTAACATGTCCACCCCCTTAAAAACAACCTTGTCCTCAAGGCTTGAGATGAGGAAATTGTTGCAGAATAGTAGTTGGTTCCCAAGTGGCATTTGTTGGAGTTGTATCTTTCCATTGGACTAACACTTCCTTGATAGTTCACTGACGCAGACGACGCTCACGCTGGTCCAAAACTTCTTGTGGCTGTAGCCAAATGGAGACTTCTTCATCCAACTAAGGAAGGTTGGTTTGAGTTTGGCACTTAATTCCAATCACCTTCTTTAAGCAGGAAACATGAAAAATAGGATGGAGCTTAGAATGACTGGGCAAAGCTAACTGATAGGTCACTTGTCCCACATGTTTGAGAACTGTATAAGGACCATAAATTTTGGGCACCAGTTTCTGACAATGGTCAACCTTGAGGGAATTTTTCTTGTAAGGTTGCAGGTGAAGAAACACCTGATCCCTTTCTGTAAATTGACGTTCAGAGTGACCTTGATCTGCTTGTTGCTCCATGCGATTCTGGGCCATGACCAAATTCTCTTTGAGGGTACAAAGAATAGCCTCTCGAATTGTAAGACTTTGGTCAACTTCCTGGACCTTTGAGACACTTGGCACCTGAAGGTGGCTTTTGTCCATAGACTGCTTTAAAATGAGTCATGTGGGTAGCTATATGGTAAGAAAGGTTGTACCACCATTCAGCTAGTTGTAACCATCGAGTCCACTGATTTTACCTTTCCGATGCAAAACACCTCAAATATGTTTCCAAAGACTTGTTGACCACTTCAGTTTGACCATCAATCTGGGGATGATAAGTTTTGTTGAGATGCAATTGGGTGCCTTGGAGCTTGAACAATTCTTGCCAAAAATTGTTGGTGAAAGTTGGGTCGTGATAAGAAACAATAGAATGTGGCATGCCATGAAGCTTGAAGACCTGATCTATGAAAAGTTGAGCCACAATGGATGTTGTAAATGGGTGTTGAAGAGCACAGAAATAAGCATACTTGGAAAGACGATCAACTACCACCATGATGACTGATTTATTGTCCGATTTAGGTAAGCCTACAATAAAATCCATAGAGATATCCCGCCAAATGGCAGGTAGAATCGGAAGTGGTTGTAGTGTGCCAGGATATTTCATTGTTTCTCCCTTGTTGCATTGACACACATCACATTCAACCACAAAATTACGAACTTCCTGTTTCATACCATCCTAGAAAAAAAAATGTTTGACCTGGTCATAGGTTTTTGTAAAACCTGAATGCCCAGCTGTGGGTGTAGCATGAAGCTCAACAAGTACCCTGGATTTAAGTTTTGATTGTGTAATTAAATACAAATGGCCTTTGTATTGAAGCCTGTCATTGAGCCAAGAGTACCCTGGGGAGACTAGAGAATTGGACTGCAATTGTTGTATCAGATGTGAACTTTTGGGATCTTGTAGCCATCCTGGCGAACAACTTGGAGCCAATCTGGTACAATGAAGGAGAGATAAAAAAGGGATCCTTCATCTTCATATTTTATGGAAAGTGCATCAACAACCACATTGTCTTTTCATTTTTTGTAAATGATCTCATATCAAAATCCAAAGAGCTTAGTCACCCATTTTTGTTGCTCGACGGAGGAAAGGCGTTGTTCTAGAAAATACTTGAGACTTTTGTTGTTGGGAAAAATACCCTACGGACTAGCAAACTAGGGTCAGACTTGCATGCAGATTTTGACCGTAAATAAATTACTTTTTAACCTACCACCCGAAACTTAAACCCCTCTTTCACGATACATGCATGGAGAATGACTACTAACCTTTTTACTGATGTTTGGTGTAGATCCTCCGTTGCGCTTTGCCCGCTTGCTTGCGCTGCTCCTTCCAAAGACAATCCTGCAATCAAGACAAACC
>ML792377.1:89423-111649 GCA_009831015.1 Picea engelmannii | reverse complement strand
ACTACTAACCTTTTTACTGATGTTTGGTGTAGATCCTCCATTGCGCTTTGCCCGCTTGCTTGCGCTGCTCCTTCCAAAGACAATCCTGCAATCAAGACAAACCACTACGCATGCATGCTACTTTTCTACTTGAGGGTTAGAAATTCAGCATAAATTAAACAAATCATAGATAACTCATGCATTGAGACGGGAAAAATATTCTTTTATTATTTTCAAAATGAATCAACTTACAATCAAAGTCGAGACCGGCCACCGCTCCTTGATCCTGATCCTGGGCTCCTCCTCTTCTTTTGTCCTCCAACTGCTTTGTGTTAATTCTCCTTACGCTTGAGGAAAGGCTAAAGGGTTGGGACAATGGATTCAGCAAATGGGCAGAGTTTCTTCGCTATAATTTTCCTCCTCCAAATGGTACCCCTACCCCTTCTTTTATAGGCTAGAAGGAGCTAGGGTTTTGGACGAACTCTCGGCCATGCATGGCCGGGAGTTTCAGTTAACTGACCCATATCTTTTTGTCCTGTCGGCAACTTTCCTATTTTTTTGTTTTGTTAGGTAAACACGAGTTGTAGTAGGCCTGCCAGCGTTCACACACGTGCAGTAGTGGGTTAGGGCGCGTGTACCTTGATCCAAGAGGATTTTCAAAGAGGTTTTTCAGCAGATGTTTTGGCAATGAAGGGATATGAGTTGGCCTGATGCCAGGTAAGCATGTGTGGTGCAATTTAGGGTTATAACAACTTTGATGATCTGTCTTAATTTGGAAGCGTTTCCCCAATATATACGGGCGCCAAATATCCACAACATGCAAAATAGCCAACATTTTTTTTTCATAGATTGATTTTCCCAAATTTCTCTCTGACATTTGTTTGTTGGTAAAGGCCAGAGGCCGACCCTCTTGCATAAGGACGACACCAATTCCTTTCTCGGAAGCATCACATTCCAGGACAAAGGTCTTTGTGAAATCAGGAAAGGACAGGATTGGAGTGGTGCACATGGCCATCTTTAAGGTTTGAAAAGCCTGAGCAACTGCTGGAGTCCAAGTGAAAGAATTATTTTTAAGGAGAGAAGTGAGAGGTGCCTCAATATTTCCATAATTCTTAACAAACTTGCGATAATAACCTGTTAAACCCATAAATCCACGCAATATTTTGAGAGTCTTTGGGTGAGGCCAATCTTGCATAGCTTTAATCTTTTTAGGATCCACATTGACATCGACCTTGCCAACAAGATGACCCAAGTACTCGACTTTCGAGGTGCCAAAAGCACATTTAGATTGTTTGAGGAAAAGTTGGTGTTGCGAGAGTAGATGGAGAATTTGATCCACATGGGAAAGATGATATTGCCAAGTTTTACTATAGATGAGAATATCATCAAAGAAAACTAAGACAAAATGACGGAGAAAAGGACGGAAGACATGATTCATGAGGCTTTGGAAGGTGGAAGGGGAATTACACAGGCCAAAGGACATGACCAAAACTCATAGTGAACCTCATGAGTTCAAAAGGCAGTCTTGGGTATGCCATCGTCTTGCATACGTATCTGGTGGTAGCCAGAATGCAAATCAAGTTTAGTAAAGTATTGAGCACCACTTAGCTCATCCAAGAGATCATCAATGATAGGAATGGGGAACTTGTCCTTGATGGTGAGCTTATTGAGGGAACGAAAGTCAGGACACATGTGTTGAGTACCTTCTTTCTTAAGTACCATGACCACAGGGGAAGAATAAGGCCTGCTACTAGGGCGGATAACACATGCTTGGAGCAATTCCTGCACTATTTTCTCAATTTCATTCTATTGGGAAAAGGGGTGGCGATAAGGGCGGACATTGGGAGGAAGACTGCCAGGAACAAGGGGAATGGAATGATCATGAACACCACGAGAAGGAGGAAGGCCCTGAGGGGTGGAAAACATAGCTTGATGTTTGGAAAGGATAGCTTGGAGGTCAAGATGCACAGAGGGTGTCTCAACGACTTGAATAGAATGGAGTTGAGAAATGATACCAGAGTGGGCTTTCTTGAGAAGATTTTCCATATGATGGGAACTAATGATCTCAGGAGAACCAGCTGTGAGACCTTGTAATTGATACTTTTGTCCTTCTTGTTGGAATTGCATGGTTAATTGCTTAAAATCCATTAGAATGGGACCCAAAGTGCGTAACCATTCAACACCTAACACAATGTCACAACCTCCCATGTCAATGGAAACCATATGAGATTTCAGTTAGTAATTTCCAATTTGAAGACAAACATTTTCACACCGCTCACCACATTTCATGGACCCACCATTGACAATCATGATTTGGAAATTATTGACAGCACGAATATAGCAATTGGTTTCCTGGGCAATGCGACGATGAATAAAATTGTTGGCGCTGCCACTGTCAACAAGGATGATGATCTTCATGTTCTTAATATAGCCAATGAGCTTGAGTGTTTGGTGGGCCAAGAAGTCAGTGAGGGAATGCAAGGAAATAAGTGGGTCAACTTCATGTGGGTCAGCAGGTTCTTGGGTGGCATCGGGAAGGGAGGGTTCTTCAACAAGGGGAACAATCACATCCTCTTCAGGAACATCTTCTGAGATGGCCATAAATAGTTTTTGTTCCTTACACTTGTGTCATGGAAAATATTTCTCATCACAATTATAACAAAGACCCTTCAGTTGGCGTTCAACCATTTCATCCCGAGTTAGTTTCTAGACCTTGAAGGGAGTAACAGGGGGGTTAGAATTAGTGGGTCGAGGGCGAGGAACAAAAGGGGATTTTTTGTTCTGGGAAAAAATAACTTGTTGGGAATCTTTATCACATTGAGTAGCTTCCAACCAAGTGGGAGGGCGGGTCATGAGAACCTGGGATCAGATTTCATCCTTGAGACCACTAATAAAGCATTCATGGAAGAATGCATTTGACATGCCCTCTGTTCGAAAGGCCAAATTCTCAAAAGAAGTGATGAAGTCTTCCACTGTGCTTGACTGTTTCAACTTGGTCAAACGACCTAGATAGTGGGTATCAATATCAAAGCGGGCATAGAGCTCAGCAACAAACTGGGTCCAGGCAATATACCCCTGACATGAATTTTTTCGCCATTGCCACCATTGCTAGCATTCAGGATCTAGATAGAGGAAAACATAGCGAAGTTTGGCCAACTCGTTAGTAATACCATGCAGAGAAAAATAATTCTCCATTTGAGTGACCCAACCTGTAGGATCAGAGCCATCAAATTTATTTACCTCTACGCGGGGAAGACGAGGTTCACGATGAAAGGAGTTGGAGTGAAAATGCAGAGACTGAGAGGAATCAACAACATCGGGTTGTGCGGATGAAGAAGGACTCATAGGGCGGTTCAAAAATTGATTGACAACAGTCTGGAGGGAGGCCAATTGGGTTGTGAGGTTGGATTCCAAGGTGTCAATGAGAGAATTGGTGGAATCCATCTGAGATGTTCGATGTTCGATGGAGACATGGGCTTGATTGATGGAATTTTGGAGATCTTGGTTGTGAGTGGTGGCCATTTGGAGAGGGGAAGTGAGGCTAAGGAAACAAATGGGTGGGTGGGATCACAAAAAAAAGGACTTAGAAGTGATAGGTACCACGACGATCAGTGATTGAAGGGAAATATAATGGGATAGGTGGAAAAATAGGGAAACTGGGAAGGGGTCGAGTCCACTGAAAAAAAAGGATTAAAAATGAAGGGTATGAATGCGATCAGGGAGAAAAGGGGAATCCAATGGATTACGTCCCAAATAAGTGTGCCGGCAGGACCACTAGTTTTTTTTTTTTACTCCTGTGGAGTTATACTCGGGCCTGAAGAATGCTGCAGTGAAGAAATTCCCAAATGGTTAACAGGAATAAATGTGTAGTAATTTTGCAGCTAGAATGCAGAAGATAATGTAGCATGGCAATAGATCTTGTTGGTTCTATTTTTGTTTCCTTCCCAAGGGTTAGGGTATTCAAGGGTTCTACAGACAAGGGTTTGCCCTGTGCTATAACTCTCTGATATACGTGCGGAGTCCAACAGTAGTACTTGGCCCAATATATCAAGGCACCAACTAAGGAGGCTAGACAATACCCTTAGTCATACTACTCGACTACCTAGGTATTAGAGAGTATCTTCCCAAGTTTTGTTCTAAGTGGCACTATAACAGTGAGACGACTGATCGGTTTATCTACAGAGGGAATCATGAGATCTAGGTCGATCCGTATATAGGTGATTTCTGATGCGCTACCACTTGAAGGGGTACCAACAGGGGTTACAAGGGTGGCCAATAGATGTGTGCTTAAGTACCACTTGTATTTCCTGCGTGTATGAATACCCGTCCGCGGGTTTATGCGGGCAACGACAAATCTATGTAGCTTAAAGACGCCAAAATACGTCTCTACCCTGAAAAAAAAAATTAACCCACAATTTTTTTGCCGAGGAAGGTGCTCTGATACCCACAATACGTCTCTACCCTGAAAAAACAATTAACCCACAACTTTTTTGCCGAGGAAGGTGCTCTGATACCACTTGTAATATTCCAGATATAAAAAGTATGCAAAACAAAAAAAACAGCTAGAAATGGCAGATGAACAACAATATAACTAGAGAAACACCATGATAATACCAAAATGATAACAAAATAACACCAGAAAGAGCACTTTGATTACTAAGAGCAATGTTCACTTGCCTATTCGAGGGGGAAACCTCTAGTAGAGCAGAGTTCTATTACAATAATATCCAAAACTAAACTTTTCATACCCTCCACTCCTATTTATACTAAATATGTCTATCAAAAGAACAATCTAGAGGAAGATCCTTCTAGAAGCGGAAGCTTCTATTAGGTCTTCTTACATTGGACTTATTCTTCCTTATTGCTAGGCCTTATTAATATTGACCTTTATTACATGGAAATATATTATTCTACCTACGTGAGGGGTTAGGTCCCTAACAATTATCTTCTTTCTCTTCAATAAACCTTGGAAAATATTCATCCCATTCATTTACATAAGGCATTTGATTTGGATAACCGAGAATTCTTGAAAAATTGAAAGGTGCAAACCTTGCAGCAATCCGAGTGGCAAATGAAAGTGACATTCTAAAAACATTGGATGGATTATTCTGACTATGTAGTCGCCAGGCGAAAAATATGCAGCCAATGTTTGACTCCTATTTCTGATTTGAGCTTTGTCGTACATCCAGGGAAAAATAGATTTGTTCCTCCATTCCTCGACAACGATGCCAAAAAATGATGTTACTAAATATTTCTCTTGGCTACAAAAGAGAAATGCCTAGCACATTTTCAAGTAAATAATGATTTGATTTATAAGGATTTTTTACCCAAGTCTTGATGAGCACTTCAAAACTTGATGATTTATGATTTTAAATAGACAATACAATCTATGAGAAGAGGAAAGATTTATGGAAACATATGAAACAAGACATGAGGAAAGACACAATTTAACCAACGAGATCTCGGAATCTCCCTATTTTTGTAGGAAAGAAAAACATTTTATTTAAAAGTATTGGACTAGGGAAAAAAGTCCCCCCTTCTCTTTACATTCAAAATGATGATTTTAAATAGACAATACAATCTCAACTGATACCAATTTCTAGGAAATAAAACCTATCACTAAAAATAAACAAATTTCTAATTTGCTGCATGAAATCTGGAATTTCCCCTTTGACTCTCATCACTGCTACCAGGTGTTCTATTCTCCAACTCAACAAAATATTTCGATGCCTTTTTGGAAATGATGAACTGCTTTCCAAAAGATAGAATTTGAATCTAACTTGTTGGATGCTCTGCCATTTTTCCATTAGTTGTTCATCAATGCCTAAAAATCTGGGAATAATCCTTTGACCGCTGATTTTCATCCTTGAAATATGAAATGACCTCTTGGATGTAAAACTTCCTCTTGTGCTCCCAGATGTGTGAAAAATAATCTGTCACATGCTAAAAATGAGGATCTTCTTGATTAACTGCCGATTCTTCTTCATCCAATATGGAAAATGGATTTTTTTGTTGATTTTTGTCCATCTATGCCAGAATTTTCTGTTTTGCAACCATTATAAATAGAGCCTTGGTTATCTAGGTTGAAATGATCTTCATAAGTTTCAGGAATCTTTGTGAATGCATCCTTTAGAATGTCCCACCTGTTCTTTCAAATCCGTGAATTGATCGAACCAATTCCTCAACTCTTACCTTGAAATGTGGGAGTAGTCTTTGAATCTCTATTAGTGTAAGCAGTCTGTACAATACCTAGTGTAATAAGATGCCCTTCCTCTACATAAATCGAAATATGATATGGCTTGTTGCGCAAGTGTCTTTCGAGAAACCTTGTTTCTATTTTTATCACAAAAAGTTGTATATGCAAGAGGCCTCCTTTCACCAAATCCAAGTAATTGACTTGATATAACTTGGGCCCAATCAAGAAGTTCCAAATAGTAATGCGCTTATCCTCTTGGAAAAGCAGAGACAAAACCACCAACTAAGGATTTTCCTTCTCCACAAGGAAGCACAATGATGCCAAGCTTTCTCTATTTGTGCACTTTCCCTTTGTGTGTTAGATTGTTGTTGCTTGGACTTAGCGTTTTGTTGTGTGTTCTGGGAAATATTCTGAAACATGAACAAGCTTCCGTAGGTAATAGAAAAACTTTGAAACAATCAATGTTGCAACTTTCCTTTGATCAAAGGCTTCATATTCATATAAGATTCCTATTGTAGGGACACTAATAGAAATCTTAGGCCAGAAATGATCAACGAACATGTTGAGATTTATGAGTGCGATTGCCCCTTTGCATGAGACCCTACGACTTCATTTACACTTGAGCATTCAAACTTGATAGGTTTTAAACAAGATGGGTATAAAATCTGTCGAAAAGTTGAGATACATTCTTATACTTGACCTTCTTGACATATTTTGATTTCTTCTCCATTATTTCATAAGCCACTTTTTTAAAGAAAAAATTATCTCAAACTTGATAGGTTTTAAACAAGATGGGTATGAGCAATGTTCACTTGCCTCTTCGAGGGGGCAACCTCCAGCAGAGTAGAGCTCTATTACAATAATATCCAAGACTAAACTTTTCATACCCTCGACTCCTATTTATACTAAATATGTCTATCAAAAGAACAATCTAGAGGAAGATCCTTCTAGAAGCATGAGCTTCTATTAGGTCTTCTTACATTGGACTTATTCTTCCTTATTGCTAAGAATTATTAAGATTGACCTTTATTACATGGAAATATATTGTTCTACCTACGTGAGGGGTTAGGTTCCTAACATGTCCGCCCCCTTAAAAACAACCTTGTCCTCAATGCTTGAGAAGAGGAAATTATTGCAGAATAGTAGTTGGTTCCCAAGTGGCATATGTTGGAGTTGTATCTTTCCACTAGACTAACACTTCCTTGATGGTTTACTGACACAGGCAACGCTCACGCTGGTCCAAAACTGCTTATGGCTGTAGCCAAATGGAGCCTTCTTCATCCAACTCAGGAAGGTTGGTTTGAGTTTGGCACTTAGTTCCAATCACCTTCTTTAAGTAGGAAACATGAAAAACGGGATGGAGCTTAGAATGAATGGGCAAAGCTAACTGATAGGCCACCTATACCACATGCTTGAGAACTATATAAGGACCATAAAATTTGGGTGCCGGTTTCTGACAATGGTCAACCTTGAGGGAATTTTGCTTGTAACATAGCAGGTGAAGAAACACCTGATCCCTTTTTGTAAATTGATGTTCAGAGCGACCTTGATCTGCTTGTTGCTCCACATGACTAAATTCTCTTTGAGGGTACGGAGAATAGCCTCTTGAAATGTAAGAGATTGGTCAATTTCATGGACCTTTGAGACACCTGGCACCTGAAGGTGGCTTTTGTCCATAGACTGCTTCAAAATGAGTAATGTGGGTAGCTATATGGTAAGAAGTGTTGTACCACCATTTAGCTAGTGGTAACCATTGAGCCCACTGACTTTACCTTTCCGATGCAAAACACTTCAAATATGTTTCCAAACACTTGTTGACCACTTCAGTTTGACCATCAGTCTGGGGATGATAAGTTGTGTTGAGATGCAATTGGGTGCCTTGGAGCTTGAACAGTTCTTGCCAAAAATTGTTGGTGAAAGTTGGGTCGCGATAAGAAACAATAGAATGTGGCATGGCATGAAGTTTGAAGACCTGATCCATGAAAAGTTGAGCCACAATGGATGCTATAAATGGGTGTTGAAGAGAACATAAATGAGCATACTTGGAAAGATGATCAACTACCACCATGATGATTGATTTATTGCTTGATTTAGGTAAGCCTACAATAAAATCCATAGAGATATCCCGCCAAATAGCAGGTGGAATCGGAAGCAGTTGTAGTGTGCCAGGATATTTCACTGTTTCTCCCTTGTTGTGTTGACACACATCACATTCAGCGACAAAATTACGAACGTCATGTTTTATACCATCCTAGAAAAAAAAATGTTTGACCCGGTCATAGGTTTTTGTAAAACCTGAAGGTCCAGCTATGGGTGTAGTATGAAGCTCAACAAGTACTGTGGATTTAAGTTTTGATTGTGTAATTAAATACAAATGGCCTTTGTATTGAAGCTAGTCATTGAGCCAAGAGTACCCTGGGGAGACTAGAGAATTGGACTGCAATTGTTGTATTAGATGTGAACTTTTGGGATCTTGTAGCCATTCCTGGCGAACAACTTGGAGCCAATCTGGTACAATGAAGGAGAGAGAAAAAAGGGACCCTTCATGTTCATATTTTATGGAAAGTGCATCAACAACCACATTGTCTTTTCCTTTTCTGTAAATGATCTCATAATCATATCCAAAGTGCTTAGTCACCCATTTTTGTTGCTGAACGGAGGAAAGGCGTTGTTCCAAAAAATACTTGAGACTTTGATGATCTGTCTTTATTTGGAAGCGTTTCCCCAATAGATACGAGTGCCAAAGATCCACATCATGAAAAATAGCCAACATTTCCTTTTCATAGATTGATTTTCCCAAATTTCTCTCTAACATTGTTTTGTTGGTAAAGGCCAAAGGCCGACCCTCTTGCATAAGGATGACACCAATTCCTTTCTCGGAAGAATCACATTCCAGGACAAAGGTATTTGTGAAATTAGGAAGGGCCAGGACTGGAGTGGTGCACATGGCCATCTTCAAGATTTGAAAATCCTGAGCAGCTATTGGAGTCCAAGTGAAATAATTATTTTTAAGGAGAGAAGTGAGAGGTACCACAATATTGCCATAATTCTTAACAAACTTGCAATAATAACCTGTTAAACCCATAAATCCACGCAAGATTTTGAGAGTCTTTGGGTGAGGCCAATCTTGCACAGCTTCAATCTTTTTAGGATCCACACTGACACTGGCCTTGCCAACAAGATGACCCAAGTACTCGACTTCCGAGGTGCCAAAAGAACATTTAGATTTTTTGAGGAAAAGTTTGTGCTGCGAGAGTAGATGGAGAATTTGATCCACATGGGAAAGATGATATTGCCAAGTTTTACTATAGATGAGAATATCATTAAAGAAAACAAAGACAAAATGACGGAGAAAAGGACGGAAGACATGATTCATGAGGCTTTAGCAGGTGGAAGGGGAATTACACAGGCCAAAGGGCATGGCCAAAAACTCATAGTGACCCTCATGAGTTCAAAAGGCAGTCTTGGGTATGTCATATTCTTGCATACGTATCTGGTGGTAGCCATAATGCAGATCACGTTTAGTGAAGTACTGAGCACCACTTAGCTCATCCAAGAGATCATCAATGATAGGAATGGGGAACTTGTCCTTGATGGTGAGCTTATTGAGGGCACGAAAGTCAGGACACATGCACCAAGTACCTTCTTTCTTAAGTACCATGACCACATGGGAAGAATAAGGGCTGGTACTAGGGCGGATAACACCTGCTTGGAGCAATTCTTGCACTATTTTCTCAATTTCATTCTTTTGGGAAAAGGGGTGGCGACAAGGGCGAACATTGGGAGGAAGACTGCAGGAAGACTGCCAGGAACAAGGGGAATGGAATGATCATGAACACCACGAGAAGGAGGAAGGCCTTGAGGGGTGGAAAACACAGCTTGATGTTTGGAAATGATAGCTTGGAGGTCAAGATGCACAGAGGGTGTCTCAACGACTTGAATAGAATGGAGTTGAGAAATGATTGCGGAGTGGGCTTTCTTGAGGAGATTTTCCATATGATGGGAACTAATGATCTCAGGAGAACCAGATGTGAGACCTTGGAATTGATACTTTTGTCCTTCCTGTTGGAATTGCATGGTTAATTGCTTAAAATCCATTAGAATGGGACCCAAAGTGCATAACCATTCAACACCTAGCACATTGTCACAACCTCCCATGTCAATGGAAAACATATGAGATTTCAGTTGGTAATGTCCAATTTGAAGAAAAACATTTTCACATCGCCCACCACATTTCATGGACCCACCATTGACTATCATGATTTGAAAACTATTCACAACACGAATATAGCAATTGGTTTCTTGGGCAATGCGACGATGAATGAAATTGTGGGTGCTGCCACTGTCAACAAGGATGATGACCTTCATGTTCTTAATGTAGCCAATGAGCTTGAGTGTTTGGTGGGATAAGAAGTCAGTGAGGGAATGCAAGGAAATAAGTGGGTCAACTTCAGGTGGGTCAACAGGGTCTTGGGTGGCATCGGGAAGGGAGGGTTCTTCAACAAGGGGAACAGTCACATCCTCTTCAGGAACATCTTCTGAGATGGCCATAAATAGTTTTTGTTCCTTACACTTGTGCCCTGGAAAATATTTCTCATCACAATTATAGCAAAGACCCTTTAGTTGGCGTTCAACCATTTCAGCCCGAGTTAGTTTCTAGACCGTGAGGGGAGTAACAGGGGGGTTAGAATTAGCGGGTCGAGGGTGAGGAACAAAATGGGGTTTTTTGTTTTGGGAAAAAATAACTTGTTGGGCCTCTTTAGCACATTGAGTAGCTTCCAATCAAGTGGGAGGGCAGGTCATGAGAACCTGGGATTGGATTTCATCCTTGAGACCACTGATAAAGCATTCATGGAAGAATGCATCTGACATGCCCTCTATTCGAAAGGCCAAATTCTCAAAAGAAGTGATGAAGTCTTCCACTGTGATTGACTGTTTCAACTTGGTCAAATAACCTAGATAGTGGGTATCAATATCAAAGCGGGCATAGAGCTCAGCAACAAACTGGGTCCAGGCAATATACCCCTGACGTGAATTTTTTTGCCATTGCCACCATTGCCAGCGTTCAAGATCTAGATAGAGGAAAACATATCGAAGTTTGGCCAACTCGTCAGTAATACCATGCAGAGAAAAATAATGCTCCATTTGAGTGACCCAACCTGTAGGATCAGAGCCATCAAATTTATTTACCTCTATGCAGGGAAGACGAGGTTCACAATGAAAGGAGTTGGAGTGAAAATGCGGAGACTGAGAGGAATCAATAGCATCGGGTTGTGCGGATGAAGAAGGACTCGTAGGGTGGTTCAACAATTGATTGACAACAGTTTGGAGGGAGGCCAATTGGGTTGTGAGGTTGGATTCCAAGGTGTCAATGAGAGAATTGGTGGAATCCATCTGAGATGTGAGATGTTCGATGGAGACATGGGCTTGATTGACGAAATTTTGGAGATCTTGGTTGCGAGTGGTGGCCATTTGGAGAGGGGAAGTGCGGGTAAGAAAACAAATGGGTGGGTGGGGCCAAAAAAAAGAGGGACTTAGAAGTGATAGGTACCACGACGATCAGTGCTTGAAGGGAAATATAACGGGATAGGCGGCAAAATAGGGAAACTGGGAAGGGGTCGAGTCCACTAAAAAAAAGAAGGATTAAAAATGAAGGATATGATTGCGATCAGGGAGAAAAGGGGAATCCAATGGATTACGTCCCAAATAAGTGTGCCGACGGGACCACTATACTTTTTTTTTTTTTTTTTTTACTCCTGCAGAGTTATACTCCGGCCTGAAGAATACTGCAGTGAAGAAATTCCTAAATGTTTAACACGAATAAATGAGTAGTAATTTTGCAGCTAGAATGCAGAAGATAATGTAGCACGACAATAGACCTTGTTGGTTCTATTTTTGTTTCCTTCCCAAGGGTTAGGGTATTCAAGGGTTCTATAGACAAGGGTTTTCCCTGTGCTATAACTCTCTAATATACGTGTGGGATCCAATAGTAGTACTTGGCCCAATATCTCAAGGCACCAACTAAGGAGGCTAGAGAATACCCTTAGTCGTACTACTCGAATACCCAGGTACTAGAGAGTATCTTCTCGAGTTTTGTTCTCAGTGGCACTATAACAGTCAGACAACCGATCGGTTTATCTACAGAGGGATTCAAGAGATCTAGGTTGATCCGTATACAGGTGTTGTCTGATGCGCTACCACTCAAAGGGGTACCAACAAGGGTTACAAGGGTGGCCAACAGATGTGCGCTTAAGTACCACTTGTATTTCCTGCGTGTATGAATCCCCGACTTCGGGTTTATGTGCGTAACGACAAATCTATGTAGCTTAAAGATGCTGAAATACGTCTCTACCTTGAAAAAAAATTAACCCACAATTTTTTTGCCGAGGAAGGTGCTCTGATACCCACAATACGTCTCTACCCTGAAAAAAAATTAACCCACAATGTTTTTGCCGAGGAAGGTGCTCTGATATCACTTGTAATATTCCAGATATAAAAAGTATACAGAACAAAAATAAATAGCTAGAAATGGCAGATGAACAACAATATAACTAGAGAAACACCATGATAATACCAAAATGATAACAAAATAACACTAGAAAGAGCACTTTCATTACTGAGAGTAATGTTCACTTGCCTCTTCGAGGGGGAAACCTCCAACAGGGCAGAGCTCTATTACAATAATATCCAAGACTAAACTTCTCATACCCTCCACTCCTATTTATACTAAATATGTCTATCAAAAGAACAATCTAGAGGAAGATCCTTCTAGAAGCGGAAACTTCTATTAGGTCTTCTTACATTGGACTTATTCTTCCTTATTGCTAGGCCTTATTAATATTGACCTTTATTACATGGAAACATATTATTCTACCTATGTGAGAGGTTAGGTCGCTAACAATTATCTTCTTTTTCTTCAATAAACCTTGGAAAATATTCATCCCATTCGTTTACACGAGGCATTTGATTTGGATAACCGAGAATTCTTGAAAAATTGGAAGGTGCAAACCTTGCAACAATCCGAGTGGCAAATGAAAGTGACATTCTGAAAACAATGGATGGATTCTTCTGACTATGGAGTCACCAGGCGAAAAATATGCAGCCAATGTTTGACTCCTATTTCTGATCTGAGCTTTGTCGTACATCCAGGGAAAAATAGATTCGTTCCTCCATTCCTCGACAACGATGCCAAAAAATGATGTTACTAGAGATTTCTCTTGGCTACAAAAGAGAAATGCCTAGCACATTTTCAAGTAAATAATGATTTGATTTATAAGGATTTTTTACCCAAGTCTTGATGAGCACTTCAATAATTCAAAATCAGAAATAAAGAGGCATGATCTCATTTATTAAATCCTTTAGATTCATAAAACATGAATGGCATATTTAAGATAAACAAATTTGAATATAGATGTCAGGTATCCAACCCTGATAAATTTGACTATCTCTTCAATAGAAGAAAGACACAAAATCCATTTAGATTGTGTTTTAATTGAAATTAAACAAATAATATCCAAACACAGGTCTTGTTTTGCTCATAGTAAAACAAAGGATAAACTGTGTTCAAATATATACTTTGAGTTTCCTGTAGTAGAGGTAGCACTGAATTGCAATACTTACAACCTAAATAAATCTATGAGAAGAGGAAAGATTCATGGAAACATATGAAACAAGACATGAGGAAAGACACAATTTTAGTTTCCTGCAGTAGAGGTAGTAGTAGTACTGAATTGCAACACTTACAACCTAAATAAATCTATGAGAAGAGGAAAGATATATGGAAACATATGAAACAAGACATGAGGAAAGACACAATTTGAGTTTCCTGCAGTAGAGGTAGTACTGAATTGCAACACTTACAACCTAAATATATCTATGAGAAGAGGAAAGATTTATGGGAACATATGAAACAAGACATGAGGAACGACACAATTTAACCAACGAGATCTCGGAATCTCCCTATTTTTTTAGGAAAGAAAAACATTTTATTTAAAAGTATCGGACTACCTACGGGGAAAAAAGTCCCCCCCTTCTCTTTACATTCAAAATGATGATTTTAAATAGACAATACAATCTCAACTGATACCAATTTCTAGGAAATAAAACCTATCACTCAAAATAAACAAATTTCTAATTTGCTGCATGAAATCTGGAGTTTCCCCTTTGACTGCCATCACTGCTACCAGGTGTTCTATTCTCCAACTCAACAAAATATTTCGATGCCTTTTTGGAAATGATGAACTGCTTTCCAAAAGATAGATTTTGAATCTAACTTGTTGGATGCTCTGCCATTTTTCCATTAGTTGTTCATCAATGCCTGAAAATATGGGAATAATTCTTTGACTGCTGATTTTCATCCTTGAAATATGAAATGACCTCTTGGATGTAAAACTTCCTCTTGTGCTCCCAGATGTGTGAAAAATACTCTGTCACATGCTAAAAATGAGGATCTTCTCGATTAACTGCTGATTCTTCTTCATCCAATATGGAAAATGGATTTTTTTGTTGATTTTTGTCCATCTATGCCAGAATTTTCTGTTTTGCAACCATTATAAATAGAGCCTTGGTTATCTAGGTTGAAAATGATCTTCACAAGTTTCGGGAATCTTTGTGAATGCATCCTTTAGAATGTCCCACCTGTTCTTTCAAATCCGTGAATTGATCGAACCAATTCCTCAACTCTTACCTTGAAATGTGGGAGTAGTCTTTGAATCTCTATCAGTGTAAGCAGTCTGTACAATACCCAGCGTAATAAGATGCCCTTCCTCTACATAAATCGAAATATGATATGGCTTGTTGCGCAACTGGTCTTTCGAGAAACCCTGTTTCTATTTTTATCACAAAAAGTTGTATATGCAAGAGGCCTCCTTTCACCAAATCCAAGTAATTGACTTCATATAACTTGGGCCCAATCAAGAAGTTCCAAATAGTAATGCGCTCATCCTCTCGGAAAAGAAGAGACAAAAACACCAACTAAGGATTTTCCTGCTCCACAAGGAAGCTCAATGATGCCAACCTTTCTCTACTAGTGCACTTTCCCTTTGTGTGTTAGATTGTTGTTGCTTGGACTTAGCGTTTTGTTGTGTGTTCTGGGAAATCTTCTGAAACATGAACAAACTTCTGTAGGTAATAGAAAAACTTTGAAACAATCAATGTTGCAACTTTCCTTTGATCAAAGGCTTCATCTTCATATAAGCTTCCTATTGTAGGGACACTAATAGAAATCTTAGGCCAGAAATGATCAACGAACCTGTTGAGATTTATGAGTGCGATTGCCCCTTTGCATGAGACCCTACGACTTCATTTACACTTGGGCATTCAAACTTGATAGGTTTGAAACAAGATGGGTATAAAATCTGTCGAAAAGTTGAGATACATTCTTATACTCAACCTTCTTGACATATTTTGATTTCTTCTCCATTATTTCATAAGCCACTTGGGAATACAACAATGCTATTGCAAATAGTTGTAGAAGTACGAAGATCATTGATAGATCCAAGGGTCAATTAAATTACAGAGGCAGAACCAAACTGTGAGCAAAGGCTCACTTGATTGCCTTATAGAAGCCAACCATTACATTTAAATAGCACAAAGAACTTTGAACTGAACTCCTACAAAGGTGGATCTGAAACCACCAGCAAACCCTAATTTGGACAGGCACACAACAACCCACAATTATTTAGTTACGTAAATCTTAACTAAATATTCTAATTTCTACATTATTCCAACAGGGTCAAGTGGGCATGAGACCCAGACCTTTATCTGACATAATACTTTTCAAAATGTTAGACAGGGCATTGTTTCCAAACGCCCAATACCCTGTCACTGCCACACTGTAAAATGTCACATAAATTACACCGTAGCACATGCATAATCCCTTGAACTTCTTGCTTGTTGTAGGAGGAGAAAGCATAGCCTGTTTCTCTGGAAGAATGCCATATAAATATCTCTACTTGCATCATTTGTAATATATTATTTAACCAAAGACAAACTTCCCTGCAACTCGTTCCCCTATACAAACATCAAGTCGTCATAATGGTTCGTCTAGTGCATTTTGTCAACAAAACTTCACAAAAATCTCTAACAAACATTGAAAAGGAAATGAGAATTCGTATTTCAATCTTCATTTTGCAAGACGAGTACCATAACTCCTTTCTCCATAAAATTTTGCATCTGTTGGTATATCCCACATGTATGAAAAAACATATACTACATGCGTTTTTATATTGCAGTGTTTCACCTGGTTACCGATACATAGTTTACAAACTATGGACCCGTGGGCTTTCACCGTCGGTGTTCTCCTTGGCATTGTTTTGGATAATGAATGGTGTTTGGTGGTTGAATTGAGATTTGGATAGCTCGAGGACTTGGAGACTGGCTGCAAAATGTTTGGTGTGGTTGAATTGAGATTTGGATAGGACTTGGAGACTGGTTACAAAATGTTTGGTGGATGAATTGAGATTTGGATAACTCGGACTTGGAGATTGGATTGAAATTCAGACAAAGCATTTTTAACAAAAATAAATATAGAACATTATTTTAAAAACATATAAATTTTAAAAATAATTATATCATTTTTAAGAAAAATAAATATAAAATATTATTTTAAAACCATATAAATTAACAAAAATAAATACAAAATATTATTTTAAAACCATATAAATTAACAAAAATAAATATAAAATATTATTTTAAAACCATATAAATTGGCTTTAAAATAATATAATTTTACATTAATTTTTGTTATTATATATTTTTATATTTGACTTGGTTTAAGAGTGGCAACATCAACTTGGCATTTTCGAACACAATTGAAGAAACCAAGGAATTACAAACAAAAGAAAATTGGGAGACTCGACACAAGGATTTGAAACTTTGACAAAATTGTCGAAAGGTCAAAGATTTTTTTTGATAATGTTGACTTATGTTACAACACATCCCATTCCTAGAGCTTCCATTACTAATAAGGGCATAATATTGTTGGTCGCTCCATTGTCAACCAAACAATTGTGTAATACTAGATGATGATTTTCTACTGTGATGTAGAACGAGAGGACCTTACCCCTTGGTTTAACTGCTAATATATTTTGTTGAAGCTTGGAATTTGTTACAACAACCTCAATTCTTGTAGTTGGCTCATCCGAAATCTTGAGAAAATTTTCTCTTTGCTATGGGATTTTTACAACTTCCATGAATGGGAGAGTAATTCTCAACTTAGTCAAGTCATCAATTACATTATATGCCATTTGTGGAGGATTCTTGATTTGATTCATAATCTCTTGTTGTTTTGATGTTTCTGGAACATTCATTTTGTTTTTCTCTTTTTCTTTTCCAACATTCTCTTTTGCTTTAAATTTATTGACTTGTGCCATGATTTGCACAACATTTTCTCGTGAGATGTTTTATTCTTCGTGTTCATCAAATATATACATGGATGAATCACCTTCATCTGTCTATACAGATTCAAGACTTTCATCTTAAATGATTTCGACCTCTTGGTCAAAATTGCCAAAATTTTCTTCATCATAAATTTCTTCCAATATGAAAACATTAGGGTTTTGTAACATTGATGCTCTTTGTCTATGATCTTATTCATTTATGATTCTCTGTTCTTGAAGAGGTCGATTTCTTCTCTATTCCTGAGGAAGAACTCTAGGCTTTTGATTGTTTGGGGTAAAAGTTTCTCCTCTTCTTAATCTTGTTAGCTCATTTTGCATTTTTCGTATCGTTTGATTCATCTAATCTATTTCCAATATTTGTTTTGTCTCTTGAGTTATTGTTAGATCATGTCTTCCATTAGGAATCACACCTTGAAGGATCCCTTCACCAACTCCTCTATTTTCAACGTTCCTTGTTCCCATATTTTCAACATTCCTCGAAGTCGATGCCCCTTGATTTGAGATAGCAAGAGAATCCATTTGACTTTGGAATTTCCCGAGGACGATGTCAGGATCGACATCTATTTCCAACATGATTTCTTCCATTTCCATCGGTTTATGCATAGCTCCATCCAGGTCTTCAATTTGTTCAGCTCTGATGGAAAATTTCATGTTTGAGAGCATTGCATTTTTGTAACATCCAAGTATGACTGGAGTGTTTGGTTTTTGTTCTTCTGGAATCTGATTCAATATATTGAAAAATATTATACTGAAATCTTTAATCCTTTCACCCTTTTTCAAACGAATTTGAGTGAATTGTGTGAGCAGAGTATGATATTCTACTGGAGGAGCATACATAGTCAAGAACATGGCTTCTAAGTCATCGAATGATGAAATTGATCTTGCAGGAAGAGACATATACCATTCATAGGCCAAGATTTTCAACCATGTTTGAAGGAAAAGCATGAACATTACATCATCATGTTCTACTAAATGAATCTCACACATATTCAAAACCATATCCATACGTATTTTGGGGTCCGTCACTCCATTTCCTGAAAATGTTGGCAAAACTCCTTGTGAAAGAGTTGGAAATTTATGTTGTTCTCCTTGAAGATTAAATGGGATATTTCTAACCCTTCTTCTTTGATCCAGATTTTATGAGCAGAACGAAATGAATACAGATTATCAAAAGATGTTTAACACAGAATAACAAAGATACAGTAAAACTGGTTTTCTATTCAATAAGGAAATAAGCTGAAACTGTAAAATGCAATGAAAAATAAGCTTGATGGAATGGTGGCGGCTTATCTCTGATAAGAGATGTGACGACTGTGCTCATTCGCAAGAAGATGATTACAATGAGGCTCTGAAGTCATTTTTACAATAAACAGGAATGTCAAAAACCCTAGACATCCAAAAACATAACCCTAGGAGATGAAGCGCCAAAAGTCATGCGGGCCTGTTTGGGTAAGTTAGTACATCAACTTCCCGGGGTCGTAACTTTTGCATACGATCTCTGTTTTAGGTGCACGATAGCTCGTTGGAAAGGTATAAATGAGAAGAATGATTTTCAAATGGCCCAATTCAATGTCATTGTCATTCAACTGGGCCCCAAATCCCCAAAACGACATCATTTAGGGCCTCAAAACGGCCTCAGAAGTTTGGAACCCGAAAAACTGCCGAAAACCTGCCAAGGTGGAAAACTGTTTTTCGAGTCAGTAGAATAGGTGGGTGGACACTAATATCCACCTGGATAAATCCTCCCTCCTTAGGAAGCAATGGTATCCATTGCGTTGATTTCCCCCATCCAATGAAATTTCTGTTGAATTTGGCCCTGGGTGAGCCACTTGCCTTGGTGCAGGAGTTGCCATGCTTTAACGACTCGATAAAGTTGGATATTTTGTTGTCGAGTGCCCTTGATCTGTGTGTCCACAATATGATCATTGGATTCCTGTTGCATGCAGTCAAGGTTGAGCTCAGTTGGTGTCAACTGCTCTTCTATCTCTTAGGTGTCTAATAATGGAGGAAAATATGGCCGAAGGAGAGCCACGTTGAAGACTGGGTGCAGGCCAAGGAAAGGGGGAATGTTGAGCTCAAAACCATTGTTACCCACAACCTTGGTGATGGTGTATGACCCATAACAGAGTGGGAGAATATTACAATGGGGCCTTGTAAGGCACTCTTTTTGCAAGTGCAACCAAACTTTGTCGCCCACCTGAAACTTATGTGGCACCCGATGTTGATCATGGTGCTTCTTGTACTTGGCATTAGACTTATGTATAATATCCCGAAATTTTTGGTGGATGTGTTGGATCTGCTCAATGAACCGGGTGGCTTTGTCAGCTTCTGGTGGAGCAGGGGATGAGTCGGTCAAGGTGGTCGCCAGGGGTAGTGTAACATCCATGGGGCCCAATGGTTGGAATACCAACCCCACCTGAAAGGGGCTGTGTCCAGTGGAGATATGCAAGGCTCAATAGTAGCTATGCTGGGAAGACTCTCATCCCATGTGCGGGGGTGTTTTGAATTGTACATGCGCATGATATGTACGATCATTTGATTGACGACCTCAGTTTGGCCATCTTTCTGGGGATGGAAGTCAGTGGATTTGGTGAGCTTGGTATCCAACAATGACTAGAGGCTTGACCAAAATTTGTTGAGGAACCAACTATCACGGTCTGAGATAATGGTTTGTGGGATCCCAAAATGTACCCATACTCATTCAAAGAAGAGCTTGACAATGGCTTCTGTTGTGATGTTCTTCTTGCAAGCGGCTAGAATCACCATCTTAAAAAAGCGATAAACAACCTCAAAAACACAGTCATGTCCCCTCTTGGTGGATGGGAGGCCCGACATGTAGTCCATTTAGATGGATTCCAACGACCCGTTAGGAGTAGGAAGAGGGGTATACATGCCCTGTTTCTTAATGGTCGGTTTGGCAATAACGCAGGTGGTGCATGACCTAATATACTTGTCGACATCCTATGGAAGTTTCGGCCAGTAGAAATGTTTCTGCAGCATTACCATTGTCTTTTTGATGCCAAAGTGTCCTGCCACCCGACTGTAGTGAGCTTCCCAAATCATCTTCGTACGCTCGCTTGATGGAACGCAGAGATAGCCCAGATGACACAAAATATCTTCCTGAAGATGGAAATTAGAGACCACTAAGTTGGTGCCCAACATTTGGTAGGTGGTGGAGAAGTTAGGGTTTGTCTCATAGAGGTGGGTCCATCCAGAGGTCTCGTGGTCGCAAGATTATAGCACCGTGGTGAGTGCCACGACTAGAGGTCGGCTGAGGCAATCAAAAACTCGGTTGGTACTTCCTGTTTTATACTTGATCTTGAGATGGAAATACTGTAAGTATGTGGACCACTTTTGATGGAGGTCATTCTGCAATTTTCCTTGGGTTTGCATGAATTCTAGTGGCTAGTGATCAGTGTGGATGACTTTCTCCTTCCCAAGAATGTAGTGTCTCCACTGGCGCTAAGATTTCACAATGGAGTACATTTATTTGTCGTAAGTAGGGTTTTTATAGACATCATCTGATAGAGTCTCATTATGATATGATACGGGGTGGCCGTGTTGAGTGAGAACGGTGCCCACAACATATTCTAAAGCATTTGTCTCGATTTCAAAGGGATGTTGCAAGTCCGATAATGAAAGTAGTGGGGATGAGAACAAACGCTTCTTCAAGTCATTGAAGGATTGTTGTTGGGACATGCCCCACACACATTTTTACTTACCGCCACCCATGTTTACTTGGCTACGGGCCCATGCGATATGAGAGAATCCAAACACGAACCTGCGATATAAATTGGCGAGGCCGAAGAAGCTCCAAAATTCAGTGAGTGTGGTTGGGGCTAGCCAGTCACAAATGACCTGGATGTTGGCTAGATCCACATGCACACCATGTTGATCAATGATGTAGCCTAAGTAATGTACCATGTCCATGCCAAAGGAGCATTTTTCCAAGTTTTCATATATTTTGTGCTGTCGCAGGGTGTGTAGAACCTATTGAATATGCTGCAAGTGTTCTACCCAAGTCTTTGTTGATTAAGGTTGGTTTTCATTGATGTCAACCCCTTAAGAAATCCCCGTGGCACAGAGGTTTGGGTAATGAACCCAAGTTTGTTTGATGTAAAGATGACTCATTATTGTCTTGTCATGGTTGATAAGAAGTAAAGATGGATGAACTCCAAAGTGGTCCTCTTATGGTGAAAGCCCTCACGGGAAGACGCTTTGCGCAGTGAGAGAACCCATGCTTAATTGTGGAATAATGAGATGAAGGATAGTGAATTTTTCAGTGAAACTATCTTAGATGCATAGTTCTTATCACACCATTTCCGGTGGTATGTGGAACGTCACATAACTCCTCACGGTTAGAGAGTTATGGCCATGTGAAGTTGGAGAACCCAGGTTTGGGTAATGGACCCAAGTTTGTTTAATTGATAACGATACGAGTTTTGATATATTTGCAGGTAATACTATTCTAGATGGATAGTAAATGTCATTCCATTTCTGGTGGTATGTGAAACATCACATAGCTCCTCACGGTTTGAGAGTTATGGCCTTACGAAGTTGGAGGACCCTCATATGTTGGCTTGAAGCCCCAAAAGGTCAAAGTAGTCAAAGTGGTTTAAGAGATTTTAGAAGTTAAATAATAAAGTGAAGTG
>ML792377.1:52626-89373 GCA_009831015.1 Picea engelmannii | reverse complement strand
AATACAAAATAAATTATTTAAATAATAAATTTAATGGAGAAATTAGAAGTGGGTTAACCCTAAAATAAGGAAAGTGGGCAAAGTGACCTAGAAGATGTTTTTAAGGAAGCTATTTGGAGAGTATAAATAAGAGGCAAGGCTCTCTCATTTTAATCACACTTAATCATATTGAATTCCTATAGGTGTCTGAGGTAACCAAAGGATATCTAATCCAAATTTCTGATGGAAGTTGAAGAAAAGAAGGCTGTAATTGAAGCAAGGATAAATTCATTTGATGATGCTTTCTAAGGTATGTTATTTACAAGTCATCTCACCATTTTCGCAATAAAGTTTTTCATAGAATGATTCATACTGTGAAATTTCTATGCCATTGAGGAAACATATCCAAGTATATGTGGTAAAAAATTCATCTTGTGGGTCGTTGTATTGTTGGAGTTACACGCCGTGGAAAATAGGGTTTGTGCCTAGTCCTGAAACTAGTCAAAAACAAGTGTTTCATGTAAACACGTCATAAATTCTTCATAAAAGATCAAAATTCCATAAGACCAAATGTGTTGGTTATATTACAGTCTTTAGTATGTTGTGTAACAGTTTCAGATCTATTCAACTAATATTCCGTGCGGGGCACTCTCTACAAGGTCACTCTCTAGAATAATCCATAATTAAGCAAGGTATGCCATTTTTTCTATAACTCATTTTCTGAGAGGTTCCAAGTAGCGAAAACTAGAGGAATTGCATAAAAAACACTGAAGAACATTTTGTATCAGTTTCAGATCTTTATTCATTACAGGTACAAATTTATGGGCATTTCAAGTTAGGGTTGTTGACTAATCCAAAACTAGTCATGTGAGACTAAAGAAAAGTTTGATGAACATGCTAGTCTTTTTTGTCAAAGTTAAGGAAGGTTTTTAGGTATGTGATCATATACACCACGTCTATTACAGAGTTACAAATCATATTTGGATGATGAAATTGATGAGGGATTTTGGTTAAGGTACATGTTGGGTACATGGTTGAGACAAGTAGTTGATGAGGTGGCACATACAAGAGGTGTATAGTTGATGATGTTGGTACATATTTATGAGTCATAGTTGATGAGTAGTTGAAACATGATTGGTACATACTTGGTACATGGTTGGTTGCACTTGTGTATGGTACATGTCAATTACAGGTTGGTGCATGGTTGATGCACTTGTTTATGGTACAAGTTGATTACAGGTTGATGCATGGTTCAAGTTTATTGGTGCAGGTTTACAACGATATATCTCACAGTGATAGTGTGACAGTGGTTCCATCATTCTACTTCTACTTTAGGGCGGTTGGACCGGGCAAGGAAAGGTGGTTGTAGCCACCTTCCGGTTGTAGCAGGAGAACATAGGGGGTTGTAGCCTCCTTCTGGTTGTAGCTAGAGAATTAGGGAGTTGGAGCTTCCCTTAGGTTGTAGCTTGAGAAACTAGGGCGTTGGAGCCTCCTTCTAGTTGCAACTGGAAAACAAAGGAAGTTGGTGCTTCCAATGAATGTAATTCTTCAAGACATATAAGAAAAAACATTCTGTGGTTTTCTCCCGCTTCGGGTTTCCACGTAAAACACTGGTGTACTGTGTATGTGTATGATTGTTCATTTGTTCATTGCTCATTATTGGATGATAAGTCTACATTGATATAACACTTGGATTCTTTGGTTTAAAAAGGATTATAATTGCTCTATTACAGATTCACCCCCCGTCTTAGTAATCCAACAATTGGTATTAGAGCAGGTTCCTTCAGAAATCAGTTTAACCATTGAAAGGTAGATCATGGAGAGAAACAACTTGTATAAAAATGGAATACAAAAGTTTGATGGACAAAAGAATGCGTTTTGGAGCATAAGGATGAAGACATATATACAGGCACATGTATTTCAAGTTTGGCAATCAATTGTAGATGGATAAACAACACCAATAGTTCCACCAACAAATGACAAAGAAGTGAAACTTAATACTTAATAGAGCACTTAGCACCGTCAATCCATCATTATTTAACCAATATCTACTTCGCAGATAAAACAGAGCATCACAACATTCACCCTGATCTAATGTATTTAAGCACTTAGCATAAATAAATGGATCAGATCTAGCAGATTCAAGCACTAAGCAAGTTCACATAGGTCAGATCTAGCATCCAGGGTCATCATAAGCACAAATCAAAAAACAAATCTATCTATCCATATCAAAACACTTAGAAAGTGAAGACATGAACACATCAAAACATCGTACAGAGCATAATAACACAATATTTACGTGGTTCACCCCCACCCTGGGGCTACGTCCACCAACTCTTCTTCTTTATTAGCTTCAATCAGTCATCTACGTGAACAGATCCACAAAATCCCTACTCCGCATAGGACAGGAGATCTATGGGCACCTCACCAGATCCTCCTTCCCCAAGCTAGGTTTAGCACAAAGCCTTTCACAGTCGGTTACAACCACTTGAACTTAGCTCTACAAGTTTCTTCACAATATGCATAGAGCATTTACAAACCATACTTGCACTTAGCACTTAGATTATCGGCCTCTCCACTTATGTCACCTAGCTACTTATTTATACTTTAGAAAATAGGCCTAAACATGGGTAAACCCATGGGCCAACATCCCATACCCATTACATAATCCCAAATCCAAAAAAGGACCCAAAAAGGGGTCGAGATCCTGCAATCTTTGCTTCGTCTTGCGCTCTGCCTTCGATAGGCTATCGAAGTCCCAAAATAGGTAAACTTGACAAAGGATCTCCCAAAACTTGTTCAAGGGCCAACAGGCCCCCAACACTCACCCGTGACTAGTCCCGAGTCACTCTGGTCTGACTAGTTTTGCTTCGAACGCCTCGAGATTGACTTGAGCTGCTTTGACTTACTGCTGTGCTACAACCTCCTGTTCAACGAGCTCTTGGATGACTGCATCGTTGATAGGTCCCTCTAGACATTGTTCAACTATAGTGGCAACCTGCTCTAGCTCTGCTCCTTGGCCTTCTACCTTTGTAAACAATTGGTAAGCCTTTTCTTGTATAGGTTGGATTTTCTGAGTTACCTCCATAATTTTTCTCTGGATAGTGTGGATTTGCTACTGGGCGGTCCACTTATCTTGGGATCACTTCATTCTTTCCACAACTGATAGGGGATTCAACTGCACCCGTATCTTTTCGGCTTGATACTTCGCCTCTTGGAGCTGCGACTCCAGTGCCTTCAGTTCCAAGTTCTCCATGAGTTGTTCATAGGTCTGGGCACTGCAATCAGTGAGTTGCTTACATTCCAGGGTAAGAGCCTTTATCCTTTCAACTGCGCTCTGGGAGGTTGCTTCTCTTTGGTCTCTTACATCTTGTGGGTCTCAGGTATAGTGCATAGCTCCAAATCTATTATGTGTTGCTATAGCTGCTGGATGGCTTCTGCGAGCTGGTTCACCTGCTGTGTAACTTGGTCTTCTACCTTGATTTATAAGACTATCATAGAGAGGATTTCTCTGTTGACCACTTCTTTTACTTCGAGTTGCTCCGCGAGCAACTGTTCATTTTATTGTTGTAGCTGTGCTTTTTCTTCATCAAACTTCTCTTGGAGAGCAAGCTTTTCCTGTTCTGTAGAACTACGGTGCTCTACGAGTACTCCTTGTATTTGTGTCAAAGCCTGGGTGGCTTGCTCTGTTTCTTCCTGTGCTCGTCGAAGGAAAGCTTCGACTGTATCTGCTAGGCAGTGGAGTTGAGCTAGCTCATCTCCCAATTCTGGTTCTCTCGGCATAGTGGAGACTGCATGGATGGACTGTAGGGCCTGCTGCATCCGTCAGAGTTTAGTCTCAATTTGATCATACATCTCCTCTTGCTTTGCTTATTGTTTCTCTGCAATTTCCAAAGAAGCATCTTGCAGGGATGTTATGAGGAAGTCGAAGTCATCGGAGGTGAGGATAGTCTGCATCTTGGTCATGGTGGCCTTCGATTTCTTTCAGGAGGAAGGTTTAAGAGGCAAAAATTTCCTCTTCTTCAAAGGATCAACCTCGTCTTCTTGCTTCTGTTTGACTTCTTTGTCATCTAACTCTTCACCATCACCTCCTTGCTTTGGTGATATGGATGTAGTTTTCAAGGATGTGCTATCTAATCCTTGAACCTCTTCGGTCTTCTTTGTCCTGCTAGGTCTGGGTGTATCCTATGCAGTTTCTAGGCTGTCGATGTCAGATATCTTTGCAGGGTCTGCTGGAATAAGGAGGTACGCTGAACAGTCCTTTGTGATCTCCTCCAAGTCCTCCTACGTCATCTTATAGTAGGATTGAAGTTGTTTCTTGTGTTCGTCGATGCGTGCTGTGATGTAAATAAAATGCCGATCTGCGCTGAACTTAATCAAAGGCCTAAACCGGTGTAGAGTGTTCGGAGTCATGTGAGGCTCGGACTGGATGGCTATCTTTAGCTGTTGTAGTAGGTATGAAAAAAAACATTTGACTGGCACTGTTTATTCATATCGCTTGAATACCACAGTGTACTAAACTTCGCAGCTAATGGTTCAAAAGAGTTTATGTCTGGGAAGGTCGCACCTTCCGACATCTCCTAGGAAATAAAAGGTATAAGGATCAAGAGCCAACTGAAATGAAATTCATATCTTTGATCCTATGCTTCTTTGTAGTCAAGTTCCAACTGGTTCACCAGGTACTTCGCCCAGTTCATCTGAAGACCTTCCGCGCACTACCCTGCGAGGTCGACTACAAAACTGGTGACTTGGGTAGGTCGGTTCTTTCATACTAATTTCCCTGCAATCAACTGACAGGCGAGGCACATTGTGCCACTCTGGATAGAAGATACCTTGTAGCCTCACATTCCCTTCTCGACATCGTCACAAGTGTCCTTGATATTTTGTGCTAGAGCACGATCCATGGCTTTTTTGGGGTAAAACTCTCGGGGATCAGGTCCTTGCATACTCAACCCCATGACCTGATTGATCAATGTTAGATCAATTGTTATACGATGGTCTAGACACAAATAGCCGCCATGGTAACAAGAAAGAAGCAACTTGACACAGGCATTGACTTCCTAGTGTCTACCAAAGTGGGGAACCTTCATGACATTCAATAGGGTGGACTGCGCGAGGTTCATAGTCCACGACTGGGGGATTATCTTTGAATTCTTCCCCTTAGTTATGGTCAGGTACTTATGTGGAGCAAGCATATTATAGACTTTGCAATCTTCAAGGTTGAAGTCGCTAAACTTCAACGCTACAATCTTATCTTGATTTTCTCGAACTGCACATATCCCTTTCGGGAGGTATGCCATAACCAAGGTGTATTTGAAATCTCTGGGCACGCTGTCTTGATTTACTGCACTTCTCAGAGGTGGAATATAGGCTGGTGATATAGTCGGGATGAATTTGGCATTTGCTAGATCATCCCTGTGCTTGGTTCGCTTTTCATCTGATGGTCGGGATGGTCCGGTTCCGCGAGCAGTGGAAAGAGAGGCTGGTAGTCCTCTCTTCGATGATGATTGTACACCTGTAGACATCGACATGACTCTTTTAGTCATGAGGTCGATAAAAAATTCTTCAACAACTTTCTCTGCAGTGCTCAACTCATTCGACATACAAACTTGGGGTTAACAATCTTGAGTTCGGAGGATAAATTAGACATAGTAATGGGATAGAGAGAAAGAGCGCGATGATCACTATGCAAAATCAACTTAGTCTACAGGCTCAAATTATCAGTTGGTAAAAGTGTTCTTGGTGCATGGCGTGACGAGATAAATACGTAGCTCGACAACGGGTATGAATCCTTCATTAACTCTATTCTATCTGTTATGGCGTGGTCCCAACGATCGGATGGCGAGTTGTCTGTCCATAAATTTATTTCTACCCGTTCGGAGCATTGGTCTAACGGTTATAATGTTCCCAACGACTATATTTCTTCGTCATGGCGAAGTGCCATGTGTCGTTGTTCTGATATCCCGACGAAGCTCCAATTTTGCAAATTTTCCTTCTGCGAGCTTCCCTCTGGACCCTTCTACAACTTGTCAATCTTAGCTTTCTTCTTACTTAGCTGTCTAGCCTTCTTCCCAGTGAGATTCGTATCAGTATGCCTTTTTTCGTTCTAATTCTTATCTTCTTTTGAAATAGTTACTTCGCGCTGTTGAGATTCTTTCCTAAGATTCGAGGGTGATCCTTCTTCTTTATCTGGAATAGGTATTTCAATCTTCTGTGGGTCTTCTACTGTTCATGCAACTTTGACATCTGGGTCTCAGGTTTTAAATAGATTTGATCTATTATTCAATCAAGTGTGCGATCCTTCTAGTCTTGAATTCTTTTAACTCTTGCTTTTGTTGTTCTAATACTTCTTCTTCTTCTTGCCTTCTGGCCTCATCTCTTTTAATCCAAGGTTTTCCTAGTAGCATGGTAAATGGGGCACTGTTCTCATTGAATTTAATAATCTCAAAATATTCCTCTATCAAAGTTCCATTGGCACTCATAGCTATCTGGGTGAGCTTTCCACATAGGTTTATCAACTTTCCTTTGAATATTCCTATTCTTCCTAATGAAGGAATCATAACAGGCCTCCCTATAGCTTCCCAATTTCTCTCTGTCATGATATTCACCTGTGTTTCCTCATCTAGAACACAGTCAATGTTGAAGTTTCCTATTCTTACTTCAAGGCATTCTTTTTCTTTGAAGATCTCTGATAAGCTGACATGTCGATGATCATTCAATGTTTCTCTTATTTGTAGCAATACTTTCTCTGATTCTTCCTGTGATTCTGTCATAATCTTAGTTTCTGGATCTGCATTAGGGTTTTCATGTCTCATGTTATTTTCTTCAAGCTTAGAAATCATTCTAGGAAAATCCAATACTTCATGGTCCATAACTTTACAACAAATACAACTAGGTCTTCTCCCAGTGCATTCCTTAACAAGATGTTTGGGTTTTCTGCAACTGTAACATAGGGTTAATCCTCTCTTTCGTTTAAATGATCCCCAACCTTTCCTGTACTGCGTGCTAGGATCATGGTATCTAACATGTAAATGTTTTGTTCTAGGATCCCGCATACACTTATTAGTCCAAACATTCTTTCTATGCATAGGTATAACATATTTTTAACTATTCTTATCAGATCTACTCATATCAAATCTTCTTTCATCTATTAATACCCTAGTTTTCAAGCTAGGATAGAATCTATCAAACATACTTAAATCCATACTATTGAAACAAAAATTTCCATAAAGCACAAAGCCTTCAGATCTATAACTTTTCACTATTCTTACCTTTATCAGAGCACATATATTTTTGTTCTTACCTCTTTTCTTCAAAAAGTCTCACTTTTATTTTTATCAGAGCACAAAGCTTTTAGATATTACCTCTTTTCTTCATATGAAAGTTATTTTCCTTAGCACTGAGCTTGTCAAACTAAGTAGAGTACTGCGCACTAGAGAAACAGATCTACGCACAAAGCTTTCACAATTTCAGGTCGGATCTTTGCACCAAGCTTCTTCTTCCTCATTTCTCAGCAATCACAGTTTCAGGTCCCGGCAATGGAACCATTTGTTGGCATAGGGGCAGACCCAGGGTTCAACGCACCAATGATGCACCAACAAAACCCTAACTATCGGCCCTTTCGGCAACACCCACGAAGAAGATGAAGTCTCACTCGAGGTAGAGGCAGGGGTGGTTGTAGGACTCAGGTGTCTGCAACCTTAGCTGAGACACAGATCTGTGATTATTGTTACAAGGAAAAAACTCTCTATGGCCAAGGTTAAACCACAACACACAGGTATGACTGCAGAAATCAACTCAATTCCAACATGTGCTATATAAACTAATGTGCAATATGAGGAAGAAGCCTACCTCGATCCAATCGTTTGATGTCATTCCACCATTGAGCACTTTGACCCAAAGCTTTACACCTGCAAGAAGTATATAGTGACAATATATAAAATGAGTTAGCACATCAGATAACACAATCCATTAATAAACATTACAAACATGCCCATGGATAATAATCATATATTTGCAAGATATCAATAGGATGAGAAAGGAGTATTTCTATTAATAATTGATCAACAGAAGTATCAACATTACAGACTTTCATGTTGACACGGTTCGAAATCAAGAAACCAATTTCCTTCCAACTGGGTCTCCACCACTTCAATCCTCCACCAAAGGCAAGCTCATAGCAAAGAGATAATGAGATCCTCTTGACAATAAGAGAAGAGCTTGGGGGATGAACACTGTGTTCAGACTTGAGGGACAAAGGGATGTAGATTGAATATGAATTAATTTCTCCAGAGTAACTTTGCTCTCAAAGTTGAATGCTTTCTCTCTTTTTTCCATAGCTCGAAATTGTGCTCTTATAGCCTCCAGAATGCAACTGAAGGGCCGAGTTAGGATGTTTCCAGTATATGGAAGGACAAAGATCAAAGATCATTTGTCATGACATGGAAACCTGACCTCATTTTGTATTTTCTGGCACAAATCTCGATATACGCAGGTTGTAGTGGAGCAACAAGCGTATACGCATCTTGCAAAGCAGTTAGGAAGCATATATGTGGAAAAATATATAATTTTGGCTCTGGATTTATCAAAAAGGGGGTTGATAAGTCTGCATAGGGAAATGGAAAAAGGCCCTTTGTGCAAGATAGCAATGGTGAGACAAATCTTGCTATAACAATTATAATACTTAATAGAGCACTTAAGACCGTCAATCGATCATTATTTAACCAATATCTACTCCACAAATAAAGCAGAGCATCGCAACATTCACCTTGATCTAATGTATTTAAGCACTTAACATAAATAAATGGATCAGATCTAGTAGATTCAAGAACTAAGCAAGTTCACATAGGTAAGATCTAGCATCCAAGGTCATCATAAGCACAAATCATAAACAAATCTATCTATCCATATCAAAGCACTTAGCAAGTGAAGACATAAACACATCAGAACATCACACATAGCATAATAACACAACATTTACATGGTTCACCCCCACCCTGGGGCTACATCCACCAACTCTTCTTCTTTATTAGCTTCAATCAGTCATCTATATGCACAGAGCTACAAAAGCCCTACTCCACATAGGACAGGAGATCTGTGCACACCTCGCCAGATCTTCCTTCCCCGAGCTAGGTCTAGCACAAAGCCTTTCACAATCAATTACAACCACTTGCAGTTAGCTCTACAAGTTTCTTCACAATATGCATAGAGCATTTACAAACCATACTTGCACTTAGCACTTAGCTTATCGACCTCTCCACTTATGTCACCTAGCTACTTATTTGTACTTTACAAAATAGGCCCAGTAAATACCCATTACATAATCCCAAATCCCAAAAAGGACCCAAAAAGGGGCCGAGATCCTGCGATCTCTAATTCATCTTGCGCTCTGCCTTCGACAGGCTATCAAAGTACCAAAATAGGTCAACTTGACCAAGGATCTCCCAAAACTTGGTCAAGGGCCAACAATTGGTATGTTGACAGTGGGTGTTCAAAACACATGACAGGTGATAGAGACAAATTTCTTACATTACGAAAGGAAAGAAATGGATCAGTCTCCTTTAGAAATGATAATTAAGAAAAGATCATTTGAGAAGGCATAGTCCGAATTGGGAACAAGAATGAAAAGGCACAAAATGTTCTACCAGTAGAAGATATGAAACATAATATTCTAAGTGTGAGTCAAATGTATGACCAAGGTCATAAATTTACTTTTGATTCAAAAAAGTGTGAGATAAGAAGAGAAGGTTCAGGGAAATTGGTCAGTACAACTGCAAGAACTTCAAAAAACATATATGTGTTAAGTGAAATTGGACATAAAAAGTGTTGTCTAGGAAAGGAAGCTGAAAGTTGGCTATGACACAGAAGAATGGGTCACATGCATTTTGATAACCTTGTCAAAGTCAACAAAAGAGAAGCATTCATAGAAATGCCCCAGATCAAGAAACTAACCAACACTTTATGCAAGCATTGTCAACAAGGAAAGCAAACAAAGACCAGGTTCAAATCAAAGGAATATTCAACAACAAGACCACTGGAAATTGTGCATACTGATCTAGTTGGACCAACTACAACAAAGGGATTAAAAGGTGAGAGATACTTTATGTTATTAGTTGATGATTATACAAGAATGACTGCAATTTGTTTTCTCAAGAACAAGTTAGAAGCTTTTGAAAACTTCAAGATCTACAAGGAAATGGTTGAAAATGAGATGGATTCAATAATCAAATGTTTGATATCTGATAATGGAAGAGAGTTCACTTCAAAGGAATTTATGGACTACTGCAGCCATCATGGAATAAAAAGGCAATTCTCTGTTGCTAGGACACCTCAAAAGAATGGAGTTGTTGAAAGAAAGAACATGATAGTACATGAATTGGCTCGAACAATGTTAATGGATTCCAAATTGATAGATATATTTTGGACACAGGTAGTGCATACAATAGTTCACATTCAAAACAAAGTAATGCTCAGAAACAACACTGATAAAACTCCCTACGAGCTATGGAAAGGAAGACCAACAAATGTGAAGCATTTCAAAGGTTTTGGAAGAAAATGCTACATCAAAAGAGAAGATGGAAGAATGGGAAAGTTTGACTCTCGTGTGGACAAATGAGTACTTGTTGGTTGCTCAAGTACAAGGAAAACATACGAGTGTTACAATCTAAGATTGAACAAAGTTGTGGAAAGCATCAATGTAACAATTGATGAAACAGGTAGACCATAATCAAAGGAAGAGGAAAATAAATCAATGGAACAACTTTTCGAAGAAGAAGCTGAAGATGAAGTAGAAGAGGAAGATGAAGAGAATCCAACAGAATCAGAAGAGCAAGTTCAACAAGCATCTCCAAATACACCTAGTAGACGAGTACATAAGAATCATCCTTCAGATCAGGTTATTGGAAACAAAGATGCAGGAGTTGAGACTAGAAGAACAATCCTTTCACCAGAACAAACACAACTAGCACTCTTATCTATAATTGAACCAAACTGTTTTGAAGAAGCCAACAAGGATGAATTTTGGAATAAGGCCATGAATGAAGAATTGAATCAAATAGATAAAAATGACACTTGGGAACTAGTTCCAAGACCAAAGAATAAGAACGTGATTGGCACAAAGTGGGTCTTCAGGAATAAATTGAATGAAGATGGACATGTTACAAGGAACAAAGCTAGATTGGTATGTAAAGGATATGCACAGATTGAAGAAATCGAATTTGAAGAGACATTTGCCCCAATTGCCATAATGGAAGCAATCCGTTTGCTTTTAGCTTATGCATGCTCCAAAAATATTAAAGTGTATTAGATGGACGTAAAATCAGCTTTTTTGAATGGGGAACTTGAAGAAGAAGTCTACATTGAACAACCAGAAGGATTTTAGCTGTCAGAGAACACTGATTATGTGTGTAAATAAAAGAAGTCCTTGTATGGTCTAAAACCAACTCCTAGAGCATGGTACTCTAGACTAGATAAGTATATACAACATGCAGGTTTCAGAAAAGGAAGTGCAGGAAACAACCTCTACATCAAGGTAAGTCAAGGTAATATTTTATTAGTTGAAGTTTATGTTGATGATATTATTTTTGGTAGTGATGATGACAGGTTAAGCCAGAAATTTGCAAAAGATATGCAAAATGAATTTTAAATGTCGTTACTTGGAGAACTATCTTTCTTTCTGGGACTTTAGATACATCAAAGCAACCAAGGAATTTTTATTTCTCAAACCAAGTATATCAGAGAAATGCTAAAGAGGTTCAAAATGGAAGATTGCAAACCAATTATCACTCCCATGTAAACCAGTTGCAAGTTGAGCAAAGATGATGATTCAAAGTCTACAGATCAGAGGAAATACAGGTCAATGATTGGCAACCTACTATATCTGACAACATTCAGACAAAATGTAATGCAGGCAGTTGGAAAGGTGGCACAATTTCAAGAAGCACCAAAGGAATCACATGTATTAGCAGTGAAGAGGATTTTTAGATATCTGAAAGGAACATAAGAGTTTGGATTAGGTATCCAAAAGGAAAGGATCTATTACTTATTGCCTACACAGATGCATATTGGGCAGGTTGTATTGATGACCAACGAAGCACCAGTGGAGCAACATTCTACTTGGGTGAGTGCTTAGTATCATGGCCAAGCAAGAAACAATCATCAATATATTTATCTACAATCGAGACAAAGTATATTGCAACAACATCATGTTGTGCACAGGTTCATTGGATGAAACAAATTATGACAGATATACAGGTTGAGAATGATGAGCCCATTCCAATCTATTTTGATAATACAAGTGCCATCAATATCTCAAAGAACCCCATAATGCACTCCAAGATGAAGAACATTCCAATCAAGTATCACTTTCTATGGGAGAAGGTCGCGAAAAATAACGTCAAAGTTGAGTATGTGGGCACAAAAGAACAAGTGGCAGGCATATTTACAAAACCACTTCCACAGGAAGCCTTTGAGTATCTTCGCCAGAGATTCAGAGTTATTTCTACTCCAAAATGAATGCTTTTAAATGCTTATCTTATATGTCTTAGATGTACACGAGGAAGCACCATAAGAGGACAATTCAGTCAGGGGGAGCAACCCTGGATGGAAAGATACCTTTTCCATTGATGACAAAGGGGGAGAGATTTATCAAATACAGAGGAAAGAGGCATGGTTCCAAGGGGAGCATGAGTGATATGATTTCAGTGTTGCATTAGAGTGTTGCCATCAATGACAAAGGGGTACATTGTTGATTAAGGTTGGTTGTCATTGATGTCAACCCCTGAAGAAAGCCCATTAGCACAAAGGTTTGGGTAATGAACCCAATTTTTTTTTATGTAAATATGACTCATTATTGTATTGTCATGGTTGATAAGAAGTAAAGATGGATGAACTCCAAAGTGGTCCCCTTATGGTGAAAGCCCTCACGGGAAGACGCTTTGTGGAGAACCCATGCTTTATTGTGGAATAATGAGATGAAGGACAATGAATTTGTCAGTGAAACTATCCTATATGCATATTTCTTGTCACGCCATTTCTAGTGGTATGTGGAACGTCACATAACTCCTCACGGTTAGAGAGTTATGGCCATGTGAAGTTAGAGAACCCAGGTTTGGGTAATGGACCCAAGTTTGCTTGATGAATAACAATATGAGTTTTGGTTTATTTCCAGGTAATAATATTCTATATGGATATTAAATGTCATTCCATTTCTGGTGGCATGTGGAACGTCACATAGCTCCTCACGGTTTGAGAGTTATGGCCTTACAAAGTTGGAGGACCCTCATATGTTGGCTTGAAGCCCCAAAAGGTCAAAGTAGTCAAAGTGGTTTAAGAGATTTTAGAAGTTAAATAATAAAGTGAAGTGATGAGTGTACTATAATTAAAAGTGAATACAAAATAAATTATTTAAATAATAAATTTAATGGAGAAATTAGAAGTGGGTTAACCCTAAAATAAGGAAAGTGGGCAAAGTGACCTAAAAGATGTTTTTAAGGAAGCTACTTGGAGAGTATAAATAAGAGGCAAGGCTCTGTCATTTTAATCACACTTGAGCATATTGAATACCTATAGGATTTTGAGGTAACCAAAGGATATCTAAGCTGAATTTCTAAGGGAAGGTGAAGAAAAGAAGGCTGGAATTCAAGGATAAATTATTTTGATGATGTTTTCTAAGGTATGTTATTTACAGGTCATCTCAACATTTTCGCAATACCTTTTTTCTAGAATGATTTAGACCATGAAATTGATATTCCATTGAGGAAACATATCCAAGTATCTATGGTAAAAAATTCAGCTTTTGGTTCGTTTTATTTTTGGAGTTACACTCCGTGGAAAATAGGGTTTGTGGCTAGTCTTGAAACTAGTCAAAACAAGTGTTTCAGGTAAAAACATCATAACTTCTTCATAACAGATCCAAATATAGTACGACCACATTTTTTGGTTAGATTACATCCTTTATTAGTCTATGTAATAGTTTCAGATCGATTCAACAAATATTCCATGTGGGGCACGCTCTACAAGTTCACTCTCTAGAATAAGCCAGATTTCAACAAGGTATGTCATTTTTGCTATAACTCATTTTCTGAGAGGTTCCAAGTAGTGAAACCTGGAGGAATTGCACAAAAAACATTGAAGAACATTGTGTATCAGTTTCAAATCTTTATTCATTACAGGTACAAAGTTATGATCATTTCAAGTTAGGGTTGTTGAGTAATCCAAAACTAGTCATGTGAGACTAAAGAAAAGTTTGATGAAGATGCTAGTATCTTTTTGACAAAGTTAAGGAAGGTTTGTAGGTATGTGATCATATACACCGGGTATATTACAGAGTTACAAATCATATTTGGATGATGAAATTGATGAGGTCTTTTGGTTAAGGTACATGTTGGGTACATGGTTGAGACAAGTATTTGATGAGGTGGCACATACATGAGGTGTATAGTTGATGATGTTGGTACATATTGATGAGTCATAGTTGATGAGTAGTTGAAACATGATTGGTACATACTTGGTACATGGTTGGTTTCACTTGTGTATGGTATAGGTCTATTACAGGTTGTTTGGTATAGGTTGGTGCATGGTTGGTGTACTTGTTTATGGTACAGGTTGATTATAGGTTGAGGTATAGGTTGATCCATGGTTCAGGTTTATTGGTACAGGTTTACAACGATATATCTCATAGTGATAGTGTGACAGTGGTTCCATCATTCTACTTCTACTACATGGCAGTTGGATGGGGCAAGGATAGGTGGTTGTAGCCACCTTCCGGTTGTAGCTGGAGAACATAGGGGGTTGTAGCCTCCTTCTGGTTGTAGATAGAGAATTGGGTAGTTGGATCTTCCCTCATGTTGTATACTAAGAAACTAGAGGGTTGAAGCCTCCTTTCAGTTGCAACTGGAAAACAAAGGAAGTTGGTGCTTCCAATGAATGTAATTCTTCAAGACATATAAGAAAAAACATTCCGTGGTTTTCTCCCGCTTTGGGTTTCCATGTAAAACATTGGTGTACTATGTATGTGTATGATTGTTCATTTGTTCATTTATCATTATTGGATGATAATTCTACATTGATATAACACTTAGATTATTTGGTTTAAAAAGGATTATAATTGCTCTATTATTGATTCACCCCCCCCTCTTAGTAATCCAACAGTCTTGTTGTAGATGAGCATGTCATCCAGATACACCAACACAAAATTATTGGTGAAAGGTCGTAGGATATCGTCCATCATCCTCATAAAATTTGTTGTAGCATTTGTCAAACCAAAGGGCATGACCAACCATTCAAAAAGACCTTATTTTGACTTGAAGGTGGTCTTCCATACATCTGTTTGTTCTATTGGGACCTGGTGGTAGCCAGACTTCAGATCAATCTTACTGACGTATTTGGTCCCTGTGAGTTGATCAAAGAGGTCTTCGATTCAGGGAATCAAGTACCGGTTTCAAACTGTGATTTTATTCAAGGCCTGGTAATCATTGTAGAGTTGCCAAGTCCCGTCTTTATTCTGCACCAACACGATTTGGCTCTCACAAGGCAATGAACTGGGACAAATGTGCCCCTTGTGGAGCAGTTCTTGGATCTGCCTCTTGATGTCCTCGTTTTCTAATAGAGAGCAACGATAGATTATCCCATTGGGTAGCTGTGTCTCCAGGATCATATCAATGGGATGCTTGACCTAGCAGTGAAAAGGTACCCTAGTATTAGAGGAGAAGATATTTGAGTATTCTTCCACGACCTTATCCACTTGCTTATGTTGTGTGGAGAGATCAAACTCAAAGGCCTTGAATGTGGCTGTGATATTTCTCTCACTCTGAGAGAGAACCACGAAGATGAAAAATTTCCCAGTCTGAGAGATGAACTTTCTACATTTCTTGGAAGAGATCAAGGAAATAACACTAGGAGGGACTGCCTCAGGTATCCTGTACAATGTTTGTTCAAATTAATAATAACACTATGAGGCCTAGACTCATATACAACATGAGGTTTCCATAAAAATAACATTACAAACTTCAAGAGGAGAAACATCACACAATACCTTGTCTTTGAAGGGCTTGATGTCATACGACAGTCGACACTGTTGGCTAACGCAGATATCACTTCCTTGGCGGAGCCATCCAATGATGTAAGGTTGTGGGTGCAACATTGTTGGAAAGGCCAAGCGCTTGATGACCTCTGTTTATATGATGTTCTTCTGGCTACCACTATCAACAATGAAGTGCAACAGGGTGCCTTTTACCCACATCTGTGAATGGAAGAGGTGTTCGCCTTCTTTTGGCTTGTCTAGTTCACCAAGATGGAGCTTGGTGGTAGGAACTGGGTTCCACATCAATGATCCATATTCCCCTTTCTGTTTCTAACTCCGAGTCAGAACTCGCATCTGATTCAGAGGCTTTCACTTTGTCCACCAGTGATTGCTTTGAGCGACAATCAACAGTGTTATGCTAAGGGATCTTTTGGAAGTCGCACCACTTCCCAGTATCTTTCTTTTTCTTTCTAATGTCCTTTTCTTGCGTCTTGGACTGGTTGTCTTGATACTGTCCATATTTTCTTTGTCCTTTGTTCTATGGGTTGGGGTTTCCCTTTCCTGGCTTTTTCTGTGAGGGGTTCCTAGGCCCAAATTGTCGTGTCTTTTGTTTGAGCTTCTGCTCGATTTTGATGACATATTAGTAGGCCGCGCCCAAGGACAAGATGTCCAGAAATTCCATTTCGGTTTGGATGTATCTATGTAAAGCACCGTGATACTTTAGCACTATATGTCACTTTGAATCTTTGATACCCAACTTGGTGCGCAAGGTATGGAAGATATTTGTGAACTCTGGCTCTACTTGGTCTTTTTCTTGCCACAGTGTGGTCCATTTGGTATACAAGTCATCATAACTTCTGACATGGTAGTATTGTTCCTTAATAAAATGCCTGAAGGATTCCCAGGTGGTCGCGACTATAAATAATGAGGGTTCCTCTGTTTCCTTTTCCTCACAAAAAGTTTCCCATGAATATTTGACATGGGGAACGACTTTGAGGAGAGAAAAATTAATATTTTCTCTATTCGAAAAGTTATGGACAGAAAAATACCCTTCTAGTAGATTCAACCACTTCTCTACAACATCTAGTCTATCTGACCTTCAAATATAGGAATATCGAAGTTTATTTGTACCTTGAAGGGGGTGGTTCCTCTGCTCGAGGAAGATGAGTCTCCTTTTGGTAGTCGTCGAAGGATTTGTGTGAAACTATCCATCATCTCATTCCTCTGTTACGCGAGGGATTCCTTAAGAAACATTTTGTAAGGATCCACCTATCCCATCATATTTATTTTCTCTTGCCATGAGAGGTTATTTGGGCATATGAGAGCTTTTGTCCTCAAGAGAAATAAGCTGGAGACCCAATTCTTTGTACCCTGACCTCGTTGGGGACATGCATTAAGATGACAAGGAGCAGACCGCTCTGATACCACTGATCCATATTTTATGAGCAGAAAAAAATGAATACATATTATCAAAATATGCTTAACACAGAATAACAGAGATACAATAAAACTTGTTTTCTATTCAATAAAGAAATAAGCTGAAACTGTAAAATGCAGTGGAAAACATGCTTGCTGGAATGGTGGCAGCTTATCTTTGAGAAGAGATGTGACAACTGCGCTCATTCGCAAGAAGATGATTACAATGAGGTTCTGAAGGCCTTTTTACAATAAACAGGAATGTCAAAAACCCTATACATCCAAAAACCTAACTCTAGGAGATGAAGCGCCAAAAGTCATGTGGGCCTCGTTTGGGTAAGTTAGTACATCAACTTCCTGGGGTCGTAAATTTTTCATACGATCTTCGTTTTAGGCTCACGATATCCCGTTGGAAAGGTCTAACCAGGGTGAACGATTTTCGACTCGCCCATGTTAGTTTTTTTGGCAGTCACATGGGCCCCAAATCCCTAAAAAATGTCTTTTAGGGCCTCAAAACAGCCCTAGAAGTTTGGAACCTGAAAAACTGTCGAAAAATTGCCAAGGTGGAAAACTGTTTTTCGAGCTAGTGGAATAGGTGGGTGGCCACCGATATCCACTTGGAGAATTCTTGGAATATTAAGTGGGCTATTTCTAACCCTTCTAACCCTTCTTCTTGGAATATTAAGTGGGATATTTATAACCCTTCTCTCTTCATGATTCTCGGGTTTCTATTGTTTGTCACCCATTATCAGATTTTTTTTAATTTTTTATTTTCAGTGGTGGAACTTTCTCCAACTTATGGAATTCGAATTTGTTTTCTTTTACTCCTTTTTATTGGGCCCTTGTATGATTACAAATTCAATTTCTATCTTGTCTTCTTTTTCTTCTTGCAATATCTCTTTATTCTTTGTGGGATAAGGTTTCCCACGATATTTCAATTTATTCACGAGTTCTGGATGTTGTCAATGTCAAATCGTACAATTGATGAAGAATAATCATTTGATTTACAAGACCAATTTGTAACTGGGGTTGATTTGGCTGAGGTTGGGTCATTAAAATTCTGGTTTGTGAAACCAACCTTTTCTTCTCTCCAGTATGGTCACCAAAAATGTTTATGTCTAGATATTTTCAGGTCCAAACAACAACCTCACGAGGATAAAAGTACCCCCCTGTGTTTTTATAGAGGTTGTTATAACCCTCTAATTTATAGTATCAACTGTTGATTGTAATTTTGTTCCTTCAGTGTTTTTGACTTGCATATATTGCTTCATTTTACAAAATAAAAAGAAAGAAAAGAAAAGAAAAGAAAAAGAAAGAAAAGAAATGAGAAAAACGAAAAGAGGTCATAAAAGAAAAAGGATAAAGCCCCATGAATTGATAGTGACTTGATCCATACAGTGTAAACATGTCCAAGTATTTTAAATTTAAGTATTTAGGATTAATGAATAACCTTGGCTATATTGTCTAATCTTAGCCAAGTAATTTAGGTTAGCTAGTGAATGAATTTGATCAAACAGTCTAATCTTGGTCAAATAACCCCAGGGTAGAGTATTTTCTTCGCCCAACAATTTACGCTGGGCTAAAGGTGAAAAGGAGTAGGTTAGGACATAGGTTAGTTAGTTTCTCTTCAATAAAATGTGTAAGATAATCGATGAAAAATGAAGGATTTTGATGGTGAAATGTTTTTTCTAACCCCATGGTGACAAAAGAAAGGGGGGGCAGTGCGCAAAACCCATAAAAAGGTCATTAAGCCTAAGTATGGCCTCATGTATTGAAATGTGCCCTAGAAATTAAAGATTGGGCCTAGATCTACGATTAAGTTGTTGGCACCCAGATCTACGGTTCTGATGAGTTTTCGGACCCCCCCCCCCTTCCCCCCCCAACCGTTTGACCTTTAACGGTTTGGGGGGGGGTTTCCAAAAAGCTGATTAAAGTATGTGCTCAGATCTACGGTCATCCCATCAATGCGCAAATGGATGTTCCACAGGAGATTCCAGAACCCCCCAATCGTTCTACCTTTAACGGTGGGGGGGGGGTTCGACATGATGGTTAAAGAACACACTCGAAACAACGACTGATCTAGATTTTCTCAGATCAACAGTCAACAAGGGATATCAGACCCCCCAACCTTTCTACCTTTAACAACGGGGGGGTGGGNGGGGGGGGGGGGTGGTTCCGGAATGAAGCAACGTTCAGGCGGGCCCCATCCCTACATGGAATCATCTCATTGCATCTTACCTCCCTGCTCCAAACATTTATCGCCTACCATTTTTCTGACTCACCATCATCATCCAGAGATGTCACATCCCAAAACCACCCTTTGCAAGTTCCATGTCATGACCCCGCCAGCATGTCCCATCTATCTAACCATTATGGGTCATACCTTTTCGTTCATCCCCAAATCACCACCCTGCAGGTCAACCAGATACACACACTAGCCATTTTTCACCCTGCCCTCTCATTCTCTAAAGGACCCGTTAACCATTTATTACTGTCCACTTACCCATTTTTCACTTGACCTGTCATTTTTCGCCCAACAGACACCCTTTCACTAAATTCCAACCCCGTTTCGGCCATTCACATTTGACTCACACTCCCTACATATCAGAGACTCATTTCTCTTTGCCTTTGCAACATCTCATCCAACCATCTCTTTCGCTACTAACATTTGTTCAGTGTCCAGGTACCGGTGGAAAACAATGGCGCCTAGAAGTAAAAAGTTAAACATAGAGGAAAATCCTTTTCTCCCACCTCATGTCGATCTCGACCAGATCCCATTAGCAGACAAAGACTATTTAATCTCATAAAATAGGTCCAAATTCAACTTTGCTGAGCTACATTCGTGGTTTAAAGAAACCTTAATCGATTAGAGCAATGAAATTGGGCTTTGGCAGTCAAGTATCCCTCTGTATCATTTTCCCCAAGTCTATAACTTTCCTGAATTCACTCTCAAATGCCAAGTGCACTACCTCCTTGATTAGAGAGCCATAATATCTTCGTCTGGAGATACCTTTTTCCTTATTACACCTGAGGCCATCGATCAAATGATGCAGGTACCTAGAGCCGAACTCCATTCTCCCCTCACAATTGAAATTCTGACAGAAATGTATCAGAGCCTGTCTTTTCCCCAGAGAGCACAAATCTTTGAGCTGTTCCTACCACAAGATGGCCAATTCCCTAAGAAGAATCCTCCATATCATTCCTCCATATTTTCCAAAAAGGGAAATTAGATTATCTCGACACTGTGTTGTTTTCTCGGTTACTTCTCAGATGAATGGGTGGATTAGCCTATCCTAGGTTTCCTATCCATTTTCTCCGTTGAGGAGAAAGTTTCCATCCAGTTTGATTACAACGATTTTTTGGCCGAGAACCTGCACGAGAAACTAGCAAATTTCCCTACAGAAGGCATGTTCCGGTATTCTTCAATACTGGCCTACATGTTTATGTTCTATCAAGCAGACAAATTTCCCTTTCTCATGTAGAAAATGGACAAGGACGGAAAAACACAAGTAGTAACTCAATGGATGTCACTGCTCAAAAGAAACTCTACTGAGTTCAGTTTCAAACAATTCATCGAGTTGTTTTATCACCCAGTGGTGGGCATGCTCAGTGGAAGACCAGAACCGAGGATAAACGAGGATATCCAAAGAGTTCTGCACCTTTTGGATCTCGCAAAGACTGGGGACTGGTTCCTATACCAGAATCACACGGAGATCAGAGTGTATGGGTGTGAACTAGCTTCGTACAAATTGCCCAAGTATGTTCCTGTTCTAATATTTGCACTGGAGTATATTCATCAGATGATGAATTCAGATGACATTCATTTTGTGTCTCTCAAGAAAAAACAACAGATGAAGATTAAAGGGAAAATAGGACCATTCATCTGCAGCAGTCGAACTGTTGGGGAAGAGGCAAATAAACTATTAAAGTAAATGAAATTCAGCACCAGTTTCATTTGGCATTACGATCCAAGTGGGATCATTGCAGAGATGAGAACCAAAAATAAAAGTTCACCTTATGCTCACACCCTCAAACCAAAAATTGAAAACTATGTGAACCAGACAGAGTGGGAGGCAAATACTCTGGTAGATACTGAACAACAGGAATCTCCTTCAGTTTTGTTTTCACAAACTACCACTCCACAGATACCAAAGGAAAAAAGGCCAAGAAAGGATACCTCTCCTTCAATCATTAAAGTATCAACAAAAGATTTTCAGGTATACAACAAAAGACCCAAAACCACTCATGCTATTCACAAGTCTGGTGAGGAATATCCTTACTCTACCAAAGTGTTTGAGGGAAAACATTAGGTGGTGTCCACTCCTTATTCAAAGAAGCAAACAGATATAGCTATGACCACCCAAACTTCACAAGGAGCTGTACCCCTGAGCATTTTCGAAAAATATGACATGATTAAAAAGAATAACCAGATGCTGACCAACAACACTTATGCTCAGTTCTGGAAGCAAACCTCCATAACACAACACAGACTGTTGTCATCTTTTCACACAGAGAAAGGAATAATGCATTTGGCATTTCTTCAAGCATAGGTGCCTCAACCTAAGGAGGTCACTGACTACAAAAGGTCAACCATTGTTTTTGACACCAAACAAGTCCATCCAGCTGATCAGATGGATTTGCACAGACAGACTAGAGAAATGGTTTTCTCCACATTGGCACATGCTTTCTCTAGAACAACGAAGTTACAGATATCTCTAAAAAATGTTCAGACCCAATTGAAGTTGGAAATAATATCCTCTTTTGCAAAGGATAACATAATAAAATCCTTAGATGAGTTGGTGCTCAATATTGGGTACGATCCTTCAAATGTAAAGGAATAAGTGGAGATGATAGAGAAAAAGAATGCTGACATTGCATCTCTGAGAAAACAGTTGAAAGCCACCAACAGAGGATTCACAAGCTAAAGAAATAGTTGATGTAGAAGATGAGAAGAGGAATCGCTGAAGCTAATCATGCAGCAGATGTTGAAGGAAAATCTCCCTGCGGATAGGTAGATCTCCTCAAAGAACTAGACTCTTAACTCTAAGATAGAGTGCTTATAATGGTCACTGACTTCCTTTTAGGTCTGCACAAACTAATGCATGAAGAGGAAGGAGGGAAGACATACCTTTTACCGGTGTTTTTCCCTGCACACTCCGAGTTGAGCTCCAATCTTTCGCTCCTCGATGGATCCTGTAGACAAACAAAGTACGACCACTTCCTACTCTATCAAGATTAGTGTGAAATAGATCTATCTACTAAAGAGACAAATTCATGTGAGATTGAACACGAATTAGAAAGAAACAGACCAATAAAATTATATTAATGAGAAAAAAACATTACTTACAATTGTAGATGGATTGCAATAGTTTCATCAAGTCCTCCTTGTCTAACCCTTGCTCAAAAGATCCACAATCTGAATGATGATAGCTTCACCAATTTCTCCCTATGAGATCATAGGTCTCTTGCTTCCAAATCATCTTTGTTCCAACACCACTTGTAACATCATAAGTTTGGTGTGATTCTCCCTTTTCCGTCTCCTTTCACCATGAGAAAGCTTGCTTATATAGCCTTGGAGAGGCTCAACAACTTGAGATATCTTTGGGGTGAGTTGAGGATTTTCCTCCTTTAGTTAGGGATCTGCCCTAAGATCATGGCTTGATTGAGGATTTGAATTCAATTGCCTTCTAAGAATGAAAAGATCCTTCCCCCATTCTTCTCAACAAATCAACTGCTGCCCATAATAGGTAACGCTCCCTCAAAAGGGCACTCAGAGCATTATAATGCTCCCTAGTAGTGTATAGGGGAGCGCCAACACTCTTGAGGGTAGGAGAACTCCTACAAAAGGGCTGATGCAACGCTATAATGCTCCCTGATGGCTTATGGGGGGGCGCCAACTCTCCTGAGATAGTTATAGGGGAGCGCTCCCCTCCAAAAACTCAGTTTTTTGGGTTCTTTCAGATGGCAAGAGGTTTATAATCCTATTGACTCATTTCTCCTCTTCCAAATAAAATGTTTGAGGTGTTTCAAGTGTCCTTCTCATGTCGTTATAGGCATGACATAGGAATCATGGCAGTATGATTTCTTTAACACTTGCGACACTTGTAAGCAAAATGTGACACTTGCGACACTTATAATGACGACACTTGCGACACTATCGAAGTGAGTAATTTCGATGTGTAACAGATTGCCCCCCAAAGTATGAAGTTAGAAGAATGAGAACTGATAACTGAAATGCTTTGTAGACTTTCAAGCAAGGGTATAGACGCAGAGAACCTGACAAAAGCTGCACACAAACATCCAACAAATATTATGACATGTTTCAAACCCAAGGCAGGCATACCTATGCTGGGTGATAAAGACTTGCAAGATATGGCCACCATAAAATACACTGCGGATCCATAATTGTATTGATAAAAAGGTATAGCCACTAAAAATACACTGTGTATCTATACTCTTATGACATGAATTGATCGTAGCCACGAAGAATACACAGTGGATCTACGAGATGACAAGACATAGCCACGACCAATACAAAGTGGATCTATGTAACAATATATGTGTCATTGTTCAAAAGAAACTCCATCGCAACTTGGGCAAAGTACATATCAAAGTGATCACTCAACCCAGGGTCTTCTTACCGATCTCGATGTAGTATGAATCTAACCATGTGAATAGATGTCCTGATGTCGAACATGGCATAAACCACTTGATTACCGATGATTGATGTAAACCGTTAACAAGCACGAGGGAGGTCACCGTTAATGTCAATGATTCCCAAGGTACTCTAGTACATTCCAACGAATGTGAATGGATGAGCTGAAGTCGAACATCCATGGAATCATCCGATCAGATGTCAATGATGTAAACCCACTGTCGGACGTGAGGAGGCCTACCATTGAGGCATGCAGGTCCCAAAGTACTAACTGGTTTCTAAGTCTAGTTCCTTGGTAATGTGTTGAAGTCGACAGGAATAGGCTCGTCGAAGGAGGTCCTTGATGTATCCCTCATCAATGACACGAAACAGACATAGAGATGTAATTGGTAGATCAAATGAACATGGAATGACACATGTATTGAGACAAGATATTTGTTATGGCTGACTCTCGAGGTGGATACTTCCCTTGAACACTGAGGCACAACAACAGAAACATGACATGGACCAAAACTTGATGATGCAGTGGATGCTGTGACTTATGTCAGGTGACCCAGAGGAGTGAAAGAAACTCAAAGGATTGGCTCAGTGCAGAGGTTCAACAGATTATAATGCGTGCAAAAGACAAAATTCCTTGTTCAAGGGTGACTCTAAGAGTTACTTGGTAATGTTCTAAAAAAAAACGGCTTGGCTTGCTTCTTTCAATTTTTTCCCCCATCTAGATAGACGAGTACCTCTTTTTAATTTAATGAGATCGAGGAAGATAACACATGCTCGATAAAACTCACCTTCGGTAAGTTCCTCTTCCTTTGTTTAACGAATTGGAAGAAGTAAGGGTTCGGTCCCATATGGGCCTATCAATGTTTTGTTTAGCGAGTCCAAAGACAGAAAAATCGAAGGTTTTTTAGGATTATAGAGTCTGGAAAAACACTTAAAAGAGAACTCTCTCAGTTCCTTTTTTGTAAAGTAGTCTGACAAGACCGAAAAAGAGATAAACTATCGCTCAACAGATGTTTTCTTCAAATACTTTAACGAGTGTGAAGAGAACAAGGTCCCTCGGCAATATTTTCATGTTTAGAGAGTCTGAAAAGGACTTAAAGATGACTCCAATGTTGTCCTTTTTCGTAATGTTAGTCTTGTGAGGCCAAAAAAGAGATAAATTATCACTCGAAAGACGCCCTTTCAAACGTTTTAATGAGTGGAAAAGGAAGCAAGATCACTTGGCAATCTTTTCATGTTTAGAGAGTCTGAAAAGAGCTTAAAGGAGACTCCAGGGGGTTCCTTTTTCATGTATCCATACATGTCCGAAAAAGAGATAAAAGTCTACCCAAATTCATTCTCATGTATTTACGAGCACGAGAAAGAACAAAGACTAAGCTTGGTATGCCCCCATCTTGAAAGCTAGTGGATTAACTCTAGAATGGATCATCAAAGGCTGGAGACATGCCCTCCAAGATTTGATTCATTCATCGGCTTTGAGGTCGTCACCAATTTCTCTAGTAGATGAGAAAAATGAGAAGGGTGGATGAAAAGAAGGTTCAAGGGAGGTGACTGTTTCATTTTTTAACGAGCTTGACACAGGAAAAGAACTATGCTTAGGGCCTCTATTTCATTTTTTAACGAGCTTTCCACAGAGAAGAGAAACTATGCTCGTGGTTTTGTCTGGATTATGGCTTCCAAGAGGATAATGCTCTGGAAGGGTACCATGTCAAAGGATAAAATATGGTCATGGTCTCCAGGAGATCTTCGCTGGATGGAAGATAATCACTCAAGAAGGAACACATGTTAGGGGCCGCGATAGGAGTAAGGAGATCAGGCTCCAACAATCCTACCGAAGAAATCACCATGTCCACTACCGGATCCAAATTGTCGGAAGTTGAAATCATGGGAGATGATGAAAAATCAACACCAGGAGGGGAGATAGATGGTATATCTTCCCGAAGTTCTTCACGAGGGGGAAGAAAAGAGGATTGGTGATGGTTATCATTCCAAGGTAACTTGTCAATGTGAAACATTTCCAGAATAGATTCATCTGAAGGAAAAGTTGGGGAAATGTAGTCAATTGCAGATGACAAGGAACACAACCATGATGACATCGAGGAAATGTTAGGTGCCAATAGATGTTGGTCATCTGACGAGGGAGAAGCGGATTGGGTAGAAACGTATGACGTTTCGGCTAGACTAAGTGGCACGGTGTCACTTAGTGCATCGAATTCCAAAGGGCAAGGTACAATCCAAGGGTCAGATGATTCCAAAGATTGATAAGTCGTGGCCGAAATCATATCGACGGTGGCAATATGATGTGTAGTGGGTGGAAGTGGTGTAGGGAAGGTACCCATGAGGATAGAATATTTCAGTAAGCCAACACCAACACTTTCATACGTGATCTTGTGGTCTCCCAAGAAAGGAATATTGTTGGTAGCAGGAGCGCGAGCATCGGTCATGCATAAATCCAACTGATCAACAGTGACAATTTTTCCCTGGTGAGGAAATTGTACACATCGAAAGACCGACGAGGCAACGACAATCATAACATAAAACCAACTTCTTCCAAGTAACAAGTTGTAATCGAGGGGAGCATCGACCACCTCGACATCAACAGTAACAATTTTTCCACCCAATTGGATGGGCGTGGACTGTAAAAGCCCATGGGGATGAAAACCTCTCCCATCGAAGGCTCGTAACATCGTTGGGGATTTGTTGAGTGCTAGTGATTTTAAAACTTTCCAACATGCTAAAGACATGACACAAGTTGAGGCTCCCTCATCCAGAATAGTTCGATGGATTTGTTGATTGTGAAAAACAACATCAACTTGGAAAGCAAGTTGGTGGGAGAGTCGAGACGCATAATTATCCAGGTTAAAAATGATCTGATTGGATGACTCAGGATCAACAACACCAAGAGCGATCAAGAGCGTTCTACATTGATTGGGGCAGTGCTGTATAACTTCTAACGTAGACATAACACACGATGCTTGAGCCAAATCTTCAACAATGTAGTTTTGGGCAGCATGTGAACTAGGATTAAAGGTAGATTTGCAGATAGTGCTCTTAGGAGGGCGTAAGATAGAGTCGAACGTGGGTTTCTCAATCTAAAGTGGTCCATACGAAAGATTAACTGATGGAAGACTAATAGAGGATGATGATGGATCAGGTAAAGTGCCGACACCGTTAATGTATTTTACTTTGTCAGGGTTACCTGGTGTGTCGTAGGTCTTAGAGAGAGTGGTCAAATTGATCCCATTAAACATATAAATATGTGCACTCGATGAGGCCTCATCATTAGGATCACTAGAACTTCCCCCAGGAGAGGGGGTTTGAGCAACCATGGATTGCTACTGTGGAAAAGGTTGAGTAAGCACAGCAGGTTGTGACTTCCCTTGGAAAATGTTGGCCACTTCATTGTGAAGTGGACAATCTCGAGTGTAGTGATCGTCACCACAAATGATACACGGGAATTTCAGTTTTCATTGTGGTTGCTTTTCGGTAGCAGGTGTTTGATTTTTGGGTTGTTCATTATTATTTTTTGATTTATTCTTTGTCTTCTTCTTACCTCCGGATTTTTGTGAAGGGTCAGATTGAACTGCATTCACCTTAGAGATCTAAGTTTGGGGGGAGGTAGAGGAGGGTGTAGTCGATTTTGAAAAAGATTGAGTTTTGATGGAACCGATAACACCATCCGCATGATATGAGGATGATGGCTTAGAAGGATCGGTATTAGCTCGAGCATCATTTGGGAGCAAATCATACAAAGTACCAGATTGGGAATAAACCAAGTCTAGGTACTGAGCCCGAGCAATGGCTAGTTCCTCTGTGACCGCACCACCCATAGCGACATCGCGAGTGATCGGGGGTAACAGTGATTTAGTAAACCATTCCGCCAAGAGCATGTCAGGAATGACTGCCTTGATCATCCTTTGTCATTGCCATCACTCATGAATATGGTCAGAGATATGCATAGAGTTAGTTTGACGAAGGGAGGTCAAGAGTTCAGTACCCATCTCGTAGCGAATATGCAGTTGAAAGTGCGTGAGGAAATACATGGCAAGGGAATTGAAATCATGAAAAGAAGCATGTGGTAGTTCAATATACCACTTTTCTACTGAACCGGTAAGTGTTCGCTGGAAAAGACACAAACGTATAGAATCATCCATGAGGGAGTTTGATGAACACCATAAATGGAAAGTCATCACATGGTTGTTCAGATCTTCGCCAGGGTTGCCGTCAAATTTTGGAATATTAGAAGGAAGTTTAACTGGAATGACTGGCCAAACCAGTGAATGGGAAATAGGATCATTAGTTAATCGAGACAAGTCTGGGAGATCCAGAGTCCCAAGGAAAGGTAGCTGTCGGTTAATGTGCGAATGATACTAGTGTGGCATAGGAACACCAGTAGGACCATGGACTGGGTTAGGTGGATAGTTGTAACGAGTAGGTCCTCCTACATACGGTTGTTGTTGGCCAGGATAAGAAGGATTCGATGGAGTATGAGAAGCATTGGCATAACACGGTGGCTTCTGAACATTATAGGCCGGGTGATTTATTTGCCCGTGAGGAGGATAAACATTTTGGCCTTGAGAATGGTAAGGAGTAGATCCTGGAGGTGGATACACATGAGGCCCATGAGGAGGATAAGACTATGGTCCCAAAGAACTCCAGGTGGTATTTTGGATGCCGCCCAGATAAGATTTCCCGTAAGATGTCCCAGAAGGGACATGATTGGATACTCTTCCTAGTGGGTTATTATACAAGTGCCCCCCAATGCGGGGTTGGTTAAAAGTTCCTCCTGAAGATACTCCCCAGGATTGTGAAGGGTTTCCAACAAATGAGGGTTGCCCCCCTGCCAGCGGTGGATTTACAACCGGGGTATAACTGGAAAACAGAGATTTCCCTCCAGGAGGAGTATGAAAAAGGGACTGTCCCCCAGGAGGGGTAGGCCCGCCATGGAAAGGTAGTCCTCCAAGAGGAAACAATTCATTGGATGGTGGTTTCCCTTCAGCTGGTTGTGTTTGGCCAGCAAGAGTCTACATTCTCGGGTGAGAAGATGTCCCAGCAGGATCGTGTGGAACATGTGGAGCTGTAGAGTAAAAACTTGTAGAAATAGGGGTAGAGATTGAAGTGCTTTGGGGATGAGTAGAGGTGATGAGTCCAACATTAGGATTGACTTGTTTTGGCATGGCAGTAGAGTGAATAACCTGATCGATTGGGTGATTCATGGTTTGACCGGATGGTCCTGTTTCACTAGGAGGGTCATGAAGGGTTGTCGAATAGATTCGAAATGTTCATAGAGGTCACGCCCCGATGAAGTCCTCCATACATAACAAGTAGGTGTGGGATTGTTTTCTATTGCGGTGCTAGGATGAACATGAGTCCTATACTCATCACCAAAGATTGGTTTCGTGGATCCCATATATGTTTCGGTAAATATCCTCTCCGGTAATCGTGGGATTTCTTCGTCTATGACGTTCCCAAGGGAGTCTAAATGAACCAAAAGTGGTTCGAGAGAAGTTACCGACGCAGGTGTGGTGGGATTTTCAACCGTGACCAAAGCGTCTGCTAAGTTATCTAACGGAGGAGCAATAACACTTCCAACGTCAGATTGATTTTCTACCTCTCTATGGTAGTTGTCTTCTGGAGGGTTAGGAGGTAAGGGTTGATAGCCTTCCAGAGGCATCCCTTGCATCCTACGTGATCGACGAAGACCTTTATCGTCTATGGGCTCAATTGTGGAGAACAACAGAACACACTGAAAATCTAGGGCCAACTAAGAAAACGAAATAGCATGCGCTAATAAAATCTAGGAATCAACCAAGCAGACAAAACTTCTCTCGATGACCGTACTAGTTGGTGATGAAATCCAACGTCGCGTGATCAAGTCGAGAAGGGGCTGGGATATGGTGGAACAGTTACAATGGTGACCTGCTTAATAGAATTTCACCTTCGTGCAAGCTTCCACGCAGTAATTGTAGATTTACCCTCTAAGGAGCCCGAGTGAGTTTGACCAATGTCTATTCCAGGTACAGTGAGACTTCCCTTCACCATCACCTTGTGTAAGTACCTAAATATTATGGAAACTAAAGACACCAATTTGCAGTGAGTCCCTGGGCGAGTGCAGTCGATATTTCGATCTGAAACATATGGGCAGGATAACAAGTCCAAAATCAACTCGAGAGGCTCCCACACATAATCGTGGGTATACCTCTAAGCGACCCCCAATATACGATCTGACGAATACAAACAATTGAACCACAGAGGGATAATCTCTGTAATTCACTCGAATGCGACCTTGTGCGTAACCCCTGTGTGAGAGGGGGATCCCATAAAACCAATACGACAATTGGATTTGACTCTCCCTAGCTCAGGATGCTAATGTTTGTTTTGAAAACTTTGGGGAGTTGTACTCACAGCCTAATCCAAAGTGCTAACCCTAGTCTACTGTTGGTGGAAGATCCTAAAAACAAAAATGTTCTAGATAATTTTTAATTAGCGTTTGTTTTATAGTTGTTCTTTACTCAAAGGGTGCACCAAAGTGAAACTAATGGAATGATGACTCAATGCCCAAAAAGATGCATATAATATGATAAGAAATCATTTCTTTTCAATCTACGCCTATTTAAGGGAAAGAGAAGGAGTCATTTTCACTTTCAAACACTAATATGAAACATCTTCAATCAATCGGTTCTCAATCGAATCCAATGCAATGCTAAAACGTTTTCAAAAATGCCTTCTAATATGAAAATCAAGCACTAAAATGTATCCTTTTCATTTGTATGCGAATGATGACTGATGCAATGCAAAAAAAAAACTTCTCCTACCAACTATCCTTTCAGATAAAGGAGATTCAGATAAGTATGATCAGATTTCGCACACACGACACACACCCTCTTGCTGTGATTGAAACAAGAAGCAAACAGAAAACAAAAGATAATAAAGCAAAATCAAACAATTCACACAAAAATGAGGTGTTTAAGAACAATAACCTCAAAAAACCAAGTGAGAAGAGTCACAAACTTCAGATGTCCTTCACTGGAGTTCCCGCTCAGTCGGATAGGAGAGAAGAAAACAATGGGTTGATTTCAAGCTCTCAACAACAAAAACTCAAAAATAATGAAGAAGGGCATACAATCTGAACAACAAGGTGTTTACTTCTCAAGAGGAAGCATGTCAAAGGTCAAAGGAAGAATCATTAAATCACAAAGCAGCTTAGCAAGTAAAAAAACAGGGTTTGGACCTCCAAAAAAATGCAATTTTTGAAGAGATTTTGTGCAAAAAGGGGCTGACGCTCTAGTTTAAGGGACACCAGGGCATTATAACACTCTTTCCAACACCTTCAGGGAGTGTTGGCACTCTGCTGACATGGGCACAGGGGCGCCAGGCTTAAAAAACTCATAAAAATGTCCAAAAACCCAAAATTTTAGTCAAATTTTGACAGTCAAGATGAATGTGATGGGGTAAAGAGTCAATCGACAAATGCAATCAGATATGAAGGGGTGAACAAGGTCGGAAAACAAAAAAGGGTAAAACAAGGTCTATGAGGAAAAATCAAAACCAAAAGTTTCAATTCGATTTCCCAGCGGAGTCGCCAATTTCTATTGAAGGAAAATCTCCCCGCGGACAGGTAGATCTCCTCAAAGAGCTAGACTCTTAACTCTAAGACAGAAAGTGATTATCATGGTCATTGAATTCCTTTTAGGTATACAAAAACTAATGCATGAAGAGGAAGGAGGGAAGACATACCTTTTACCGGTGTTTTTTCCCTGAAAGCTCCGAGTTGAGCTCCAATCTTTCGCTCCTCGATGGATCCTGTAGACAAACAAAGTACGACCACTTCCTACTCTATCAAGATTAGTCCGAAATAGATCTATCTACTAAAGAGACAAATTCATGTGATATTGAACATGAATTAGAAAGAAACGGGCCAAGCAAATTATATTAATGAGGAAAAAACATTACTTACAATCGTAGATGGATTGCAACAGTTTTATCAAGTCCTCCTTGTCTAACCCTTGCTCAAAAGATCCAAAATCTGAATGACGATAACTTCACCAATTTCTCCCTATGAGATCATAGGTCTCTTACTTCCAAATCATCTCTGTTCCATCACCACTTGTAATATCATTAGTTTGGTGTGATTCTCCCTTTTCTGTCTCCTTTCACCATGAGAAAGCTTGCTTATATAGCCTTGGAGAGGCTCAACAACTTGAGATATCTTTGGGGTGAGTTGAGGATTTTCCTCCTTCAGTTAGGGATCTTCCCTAAGTTCATGGCTTGATTTAGGATTTTAATTCAACTGCCTTCTAAGAATGAAAAGATCCTTCCCCCATTCTTCTCAACAAATCAACTACTGCCTAGAATACGTAACGCTCCCTCAAAAGGGCACTCAGAGCATTATAATGCTCCCTAGTAGTGTATAGGGGAGTGCCAGCACTCCTGAGGGTAGGAGTGCTCCTACAAAAGGGATGATGCAGTGCTATAACACTCCTTGATGGCTTAAGGGGGGGCGCCAACACTCCTGAGATAGTTATAGGGGAGCACTCCCCTCGAAAAACTCAGTTTTTTGGGTGCTTTCAGATGGCAAGAGGTTTATAAGCCTATTGACTCATTTCTCCTCTTCCAAATCAAATTTTTGAGGTGTTTCAAGTGTCCTTCTCATGTCATTATAGGCACGACATAGAAATCATGGCATTATGCTTTCTTTAACACTTGCGACACTTGTAAGAAAAATGCGACACTTGTGACACTTATAATGACGACACTTGCTACACTATCGAAGTGAGTAATTTCGATGTGTAACAACAGAACGCATAGATAAAGGAAATGGAGGCATAATTGGAAAGGTTATTGAAAGAGAAGGAGCAATCAACCCTAATGGAATTTATTCCATTGAGTGAAGTTCCCCTAGAAGAAGTCAGTACAACAACTGTGCCAATGACCACTACAGTAGAAATTCCATCGACAACTCCATTGACAGCATTGGAAAAGATTGTGGAGCTAGCAAAGTCCATGGAGGATATGACTCTGCAAGGAACATAGATCAATAGGATAAAAATGGAGGTTGAAAGTATCCAGGAACTCAAGTCTTCCTTCCAAACAAGATACAATGTTGAGAGACAAGCATCAGAGAAGTATAAGCAGGAAATACAACAGCTCCAGAAATAAACAATAGCAGGAAAGACATTAGCAGAGGCTAAGGAAAATATCTGGACAGACAACTCCAATTCCATAAACGAGATTTGGCCCATGGTGAAAATCATGTTTGAACAAAATGATCTGGTGCTAAAGAGAAGGCAGGCCATTGACAAGATAAGAAGAGAACTGGATGAAATGCCCTCGGCAGCTAACGAGATCATCAAGTTTTTGAATTCAAAAACCAAGGAAGAGCTTGGAGAACTGAAAGTTGAAGACAAAACAGAGACTATCCTCGAAGTAAAAAGAGTGTTGAATAAAAGATGATTAATGTTGCATTTGGAGGAAAAAGCTCAGAACATGGACATTGGAGTTTAGAGATTTTTTAACAAGCTTGAAGCCTTACAGAAAAAGGGCCTTCCTAGCCTACTTGTCCTAAATGATAAATTGATGACTATATCTGATTATAAGAAAAAGATTGCCACCATGGCCAAAGACAGTTCCAAGTTTTTAGGGATACAGGGCAGCATCACGAGCAAAGCGTTTTTTGAGACTTTGCAGCCTGACCTCAACATACAACACGAAATCAAGTACATTTTCCTCACCAAGTCGGCTTTTGATAAGTACACCGAGATGGATGAAATCTACCGCTGGCTAGTGAAATTTACCATCCCAAGTACACAAAGATGGGATGAGCTGTACGAATTGATTGAGTAAAGGTAAAGGTCTCATCCAACTCAGTGTCTAGTGCAGTCAAAGTCATCTGAATGACTCACCAATGGTCTTCCCCAAAATCAACATGAGAGATTCAACACATCATCATCAGTTACTACATTTCTGCATTTTGTTAGCTAGTTAGTTAGACTCAGAGTCTGCCACGTCTTGATCATTAATGATAGGGTCGTTTGTAACTTTGATTATAAATATTTCAAACTTAGAAGTATTGAGGGTTGATCTTTACACCCAGGCAAGCTGTAATTGCTGTAATTTTTACCAAGAGGTTATTCCAGTAATACAAAGAGACGTTTCACAGGATTCATGCATGTTATCTATTGGTGAAGTTTCCTCTGTCTTCATAATTTTTTTTTCTTTCTCAGTTATCATATTGTTTTTCTAATCTAATCTTTAAAAGAAGTTAAAGTTGCAGAATTTGCCATTGTGTACTCTGTTCTTAATATTTTATAGATTTAAATGTCTTCCTTCTGATGTTATAACAAATAAATTCTTAAATGCTTTTTTGTTCTAACTGATAACTCACCTTTTTTAGCAATACAACATTTTTATTCCTAAAGAATCCAACAGTTTCACTATCTCGCCCTGTAAAACAAATCTTTTAAAAAGTTGTCCTTTGACCTCTATTTTATAAAACAGACCCCATATCCCAATGGAAGCATAAGTGACATTCAACCATTTTATTAGAAAAACAATACAAACAACTCGGTTCTATTCTTTTTAACTAGCCTAAGATCTAAAAATCCAAACAAATCTAAATCTTATAGAGAGATCCCTCTCTGAAACTGGTAGGGATAACTCCCAGTTTCGAAGTGGTTGGTTAAGGTTACCTCTGATAAATTTCTTCTTGCCTTACAACAACCTCTGAGAATTTATAGAGTGATAAAAGAGGTGGTACTCCTCTATAATTTCTTTGAAAATATTTATCTTTGAATATCTTGGGACAAAAATATGAAAAATGGGAGAGTGTTGAATAGAAAACTCCAAATATTATCACTCAAATAAATAAAATATTGCTTATGAAAATAATATACATACAAAAAATAATTCCTGAGAAATGGACTGAGAATATTCACTGATAAGATATTATATTTGCAAAAATAAAATACATAAATAAAAATTATAGGAAAGATAAAATAAATCTCACATCCATCACAGTATTCAATATTTTCGATCCCATTCAAGGGAAGAAAATTAAAGGCCCACATATGAGAGAAATTTAAAAGAGTTTTTTCATTAAAAACATAATAGAATATGATAAGAAAACTTTAAATATACACTCCTCAAAACTCATAGTTCATAAGATATTATTAAATTTTTTTCCTCGAAGTAGTTCTCTGGGATTTAAAAATAATAATAATATAGTCTTTGATAGTCTTAAAAATAAAATGTATTTGTCCAAAGTTGGATTGGGATTGTGCTCTTGTGGACTATAAATTAAATATGAGAACATGGATGGACCTGAAAGGAATACAAAGAGACAAGATCATAAAATTGGTTATTCTTTTCTTGAGACAAGTAAAACACAACTGGATGACTTCTAAACATGAAGATAACATAATTGGGAAGAATGTGATCTGTATTACTCACTATGATGGAGTTCTCTCTCTATTTGCTTGTCTATGTTCCTTTTAAATTGTCTTGGATTGCAGTTTCATGACCGATACCAACCGCTTCCACCTGATCCTCTTCAATTATCCTGATTAAAGCTTTCTTTAACCAATTTTCAATATATTCTCTCATCAATGCAACGATTATTTCTTGTCTGACTTTGATATCAAATATTATACCTTCTAATTCTATTAATTCAATTGAAATTTGATGAAGTGTGTCCTCAATATCTTCGATTTTATTGACATAGCTTACAAGACAACTTTCTATTCATGTTCTGTGTACAAGGTCATACTACTGAATTTTTCCGTTGATACTCCCTTTAATATTTCAACGTGTTCTTCAAATTTTCCCCTCATCATAAGTATGGAAATAAGAATTAATTTAGGGTCTAGGATTTCTCTAGTAGTTCCTGATAAATCTAACTCAATCAATTTAAAATGAAATTCCCCTTTTTTGACACTTAGAGTGCCAACATCAACCAACATTTCTTTTAAAATATTAATTATTTTAAGCCAACATAATTTCAATTTCTTAATTCGTGTAGGGGATGGTAAATCTTTCTTTTTCCTTTTCATTTCACTCATTCCAAAAACTTTCAAAACCAATGTGATAACAACATCCTTATAGAAACCTCCATCATTGTTGAGGTTGGCCTAGAGGTACTGTCTGAAATTGGTAAGCCTTGAACCAAAATAAACAAAACTACTTGTTAGATCCCATGCCTATAAGATAAGAGGCATATTTTTTGTTTCTCCTACATATATTCTAACCGCGACAAGCATACTTGATGCTTCCTTTAGCTTAGAACCTGTTTTTGGTGTTTTATCATGACTTTTCCCAGGTTGAATCGTAGTAATAAGACTTGCAAATATTGCGGGTGGAATTAAAACATATTCCAACTTTTTAACCCTTTGTTTAAGCATGGAATTTTCCTCTTCCATTTCATCCACTAACATTTCTAGAGCATCACTAGTATCTCTACGAATCTTGGAATTTTTTTAAGGTACAACTGTTGATACTGAGAGGGGGGTGAATCAGTATCAAGTACAATTTAAAAACCCTTTTCAACTTATACTTAAACCATTCAATTATATCCAATGAGCAATGAACAATAGTATAAGAGTTACACCAATACACCATGCACAATATATGAGAAATAATCAATAGTTTTTGTTCAAGGGAAGTAATGACTTCCAAAGGTAGC
>ML792377.1:28158-44961 GCA_009831015.1 Picea engelmannii | reverse complement strand
CGATTAGAACCATCGAAATGTGTAGGAAGCATAAACTGGGGTGCGGAGAACACATGCGCTGGGAAAACTTAGGATAAAAGCGTTTTTATGGGTTTTTCCCAAACTTTTCAAATAGACACTACCAAGGGGGTTCGACCAACTATCTTTTAAGCATTTGGAACATGGTGCAATCTTGACCTCAAGCTAGTTTTATTGGAATGGAACAATAAAGCGACTAACCTAGTTTCCTATGACAGTTAACCCAGATTAAACTGTTGGGTTAATAAATTACTCTACCCTGGGGCTATCTGACCAGGATTAGATAGTTTGGCCAGATTTATTCACTAATCTAACCTAGACACTTTAGCTAAGATTAAACTGTTTAGCCAAATCATTCACTACCCTATCAACATCAAATTTAAAAAGAACTTGGCCATGCTTGAAAGGTATGGACCAAGTTACCATTATTGCATGGGGCTTTATTTCAATTCTTTTATGCCCTCTTTTTCTTTCTTTCTTTTTTCTTTTCTTTTTCTTTTTCTTTTTCTTTTTTCTTTTTTCTTTTTCTTTTTTCTTTTTTCTTTTTCTTTTTTCTAAAATTATTTGCAGAATGAAAAATCATTTGTCAACAAAAACACTAGAGATAGATAATATCCCAGTCACTAGTTGATTCCCTTAATTTATGGGGTGATAATAATGAGGACATTCAAATTCAACATGTCCTACTCCTTCACAATTAAAGCAAAAAAACTAACCTCTATTTTCTTCTTTGAAATCCGAGATGTTGTAATCTTCTTCAACTTCTTCTTCTTCTTCTACTTCTTCCCTTGCATAAAGGTATTGTATCTTTTCCCAAAGATATTTTGTTGATGCACATGATCCCACCTTGGATTTCACTGAATCTGTCAATCCATCTAGGATGGTATCTATTGTCAGTTTGTTGTTCCTTTTTGCTTCCTTCCGAGCTGCAGTCTTTGGTTTCTTCAAAGCATTGTATCCTGAAGCAACTAAGAACCAAACATCTGCCCCAAGAGCTTTCAAGTAAGTTTCCATTCTATTTTTCCAGTATTCAAAATTCATTCCATCAAATGGTGGAATCCCATTTGGAATGTTGTCTTCCATTTCTGCATAGGATCTTCCTTCTAGTGGTTAAACTGTACTGAAGGTAACCCACTCTGATACCAATTGTTGATACTGAGAGGAGGGTGAATCAATATCAAGTACAATTTAAAAACCTTTTTCAACTTATACTTAAACCATTCAATTATATCCAATGAGCAATGAAAAATATTATAAGAGTTACACCAATACACCACAATACACCATGCACAATATATGAGAAAATCAATAGTTTTTGTTCAAGAGAAGTAATGACTTCCAAAGGTAGTGTTGACTAGCGAAATTGACTGTCCGTCAACTGGAAGAGTGGATCCAGTCCGGGGTTGTCTAAATAACCCAAGCCGTTTGGGATAACCCACCCTGACGGGTTTAGCGGCTCCGTTAGACGATCTAAGTCCTAGAAAAACAAAAGGAAAACTATACTAATAAACTAATCTAAATAAAAACAATACTAAAACAAACTAATGAACAAATCTGAACTACTAATATATACAATTTACTATCTAATACCACACAACTATATTTCTATAAAACCAAATGTTCAACTACTAACAGAGTCAAATTTAATTACAAATGTACAATATTCACAAATTACAGATTTGAATGAAAACCTGCAAAACTCATTTGTAATCTGTCCTAAGATAGCGAGACCATTGTTTTTTGATTTTTATAATTTTATGAAGAAGAAATAAAACAAAAAAACTATCTAAGCTAAGCAAATAAAATAATACTTCTAACTATGAATCTAAAATAATATATCTATCTAACTAAACTACTTATACTATACTAACAAATTAACTATCAAATGACAAATAACACACTAACCTGAAGAAACGCTCCCGGTTTGTCCTGTGTATGATGGTCGATTTAGCTGTTTGGTGGGAGGAAACCCGGACCAGATTCTTTGCGATCTTCTCGTAAACAGGAAGCTGTTGTGCTCTTCAGATACAATTACAGGACACACAAGACATACAAATTACAACAATCTTATGATTTACAAACCTTCACAGTTAGATAAATCTGCATGCAAAGATCTATACAAAATGATTCAATTAACGAAGAAGAGAAATCTATAATTCATTAACTGAAACAAAGTAATTGATGCATTTTACAAATAATGAAAGAGATCAGATATGGATAACACATCAATCAAGTCACATCAACCTGCAATAGATTACGATAGCTAAATTAGTCTATAATCAACTGCAAACTGATCCGAATAAAACTTGAAACAAAAGTTTGATATATTGAAAGCGAAAGCTGTTACAAAACATCAACTTTCATCTCAGTTTGTATCATAAATCCATAGTCTGGTTCTCCCACAAGTGAGGATGATCCTTATTACAAAAAATAATAAGTATTTAAAGACCTCCCACAGGGTAAAACATTCCTGTGGGAATTATCAAAACAGTTTACACAAATCAGGGAAAATATCCCAAGTTTATGACTCAAGCTAACAACCTAAGACAAAACAAAATCCAAGATATCTCCCAAACTGCCACATTATGCCCAATAGATCATTGTAAATTCGAATGTACCTAAAAGAGGACAAAAGTAGACAAGATTAGAGAATATCTTATTGATAAAATCGATAAAAAACTAATTTTAAAGACTAGCTACAGAATCTTGCGATTCTATAGCTGGTCTAAATCAAACACAGAATTGTTTTTAAAACCAATTCAAACTTAAAGAATTAAATTAAAACTATCAAACCAATATTTAATTGATAATAAGAAACCAAACGAATTATCCAAATAAAAAATTGTTATGCTAATTCAAGAGAAAACAAGATTATGATCAATCAAATGATAACAGAGATACATGTACTCTGTTCAATTTGTTATCACAATTTTGGGTAAGCAGATCGTATTGGATAACTTGACAGTAATGAAATCGCTTTCATGAACCAATTGAAATCAACACCAAAATTATTTTTAAATCAAACGAAATCAACAGGATCATTTTTTCAAATCGATAAAGATATATTAAACATATACAAACGACCCAAGCTATTAGCAAATCAAATCAAAACTTGTATGTAAATTGGCACAAAGGAAATCGTAATTGAACTAATTGGTTGATAACAATATATGTGGGATTAGCCAAACGTTTGTTATTGCCAATTGGGGGCAAACAAAATCAATTGACAGTCAACGAAATCATCGCTTGAATCCATTTCAAAACAAACTATTAGCCGAGTTTTTCATACGAATTCAACAGAGACAAAATATGTCGATTTGAGCTTAACAAAATCATTTTTTTGAAAATTAAAACCAATAGAGAAGCATCAAATATAATTTCGATATGAATCCAACTCATAAAAGAAATTGTGCTAACTCAAGACACGCAACAATCCAATCAAAACAAGAACGAATTGAACAGTTTGAATTTGACATAATCAACACAGCTTCCCAATTTTAGCAGATAGATTTTTTGCACAGGTCGAATATAACCATAATCCAAATGAGAATACTAATTCAATACAAAACAAAGTAACTCTTGGCTAATCGAAGTCAATAGATTCATTTTGAGTTTATTAGGAACAAACGAAATTGATCGAAATTGAACCAAATCAATTATCGAACATAATTGATTCAAAAACAAACCAAACCGAATAAAAAACTAATCAATTGCTTATACTAAACTGGGCACGACAAAATCACATAACCAAATCATAACTACATTTGATTTTAACAAAATGAATCTACTGTACAGGATCAAACTATAACATAATCATTTCGAATTAAAATGAATAGAGCTAACCGAAATCAAAACCCAATTCGTTACATTAATTCGAACAAACTCACAAAGCAAAATTCATATCAAAATTCATACCTGGACAATTAGAAAACAACTTGTTCATGATAATTTGGAATTGACGAAGGCTGTTGCAGCTTCGACATTCCTGAAAACAATCGAGCCAGTGGTTTTCTGCTTCTTGTCATTAGTCCGTAGCCTATCGTTCTCCTTGGCCAGCACTGTCACCTATTCTTCTAATGCTTTGATCCTTGATTACAGCAGGGGGACATCGACATAGTAACGCTCTAGCCAAGCGCTACACTGGATACATGATGATTGCTCAGACTTCGATAACATAGGCGAGGGTTTGTGTAAGCCACCAGGGGTTTCATCGTGTAGTTTAATTCCTGGGTAGTTGGGATTGTTTTTTAGGCACGGGGGAAAATTAGATACATAGTTGTAGGGTTTCTTGGAACATAAGCCATGGGAGTAGGGATACTCTTCAGCTAGGAAACACTTGATATCTGAGTCCGATTCCTCGCTTAGCATTATGGGTTTTTGTTCAACACTTGGCTTAGGTTTATTCTGGGCAAGTATCGATATCAATCGAGCATTTTTCTTACCCTTGCTGTCGACAATAGGATTACCCTTGACCTTCTTACTCACATGCTTCTTGACAACCACAATATTTTCTGTTATGACGTCAGGTAGGTTGATATCAGGGCAGACCAAGGGTTTGGAAGGGGGTAGGAGGATATGGAATGGAATGGGGGGCTCGACCGTAGTCTCACTAACCACAGCCTTATCGATTTGGATAGACTCTGAATCAACAAAGCCATTTCAAGATAGAAAGGCTTGCCAATTGTCGCTGTGAAGGTTTAAATGGTGAACGATGATGAGTCTAATCAGGCCGTGATGGAACAAGCTACTATCGGCCTCCTCTCATTTAAACCTCTTTGACATCTTGTACAGACTACGCAAGAAGTAATGTGGGATATTCAAAGGATAGCCCATGAAGTTCATTAACAACCGGAGGTGATAGAGAAAAACTAATCCATACCGAACTTCACAGGTCACAAATTGTTTAACGATTACCAAAAGGTCATGCCACCAAGGTTTGAGGGTGGAAATAGACATACCTTTCTCATAGGAGACAACCTTCCTTGATATGAATAGTAATGGCCATGGCACCTCATCAACTTTGGAATTCTTAAACCATCGCTGGCCCATGGATACTAATCTTGTAGCAGAGCTTATGAATTCTTCATTGAGTTCAAGCTATATGTCACCTACTTTAGCTCTACACCCATCAAAGGTGAGAGCGAATTGTTGAGCAACAAAAATATTGAAACCCTCGAACCACTGTATAAACACCAGCCAACCATTGTCTTCCAAATCCTTTCGAGCATCATCGAATAACAACAGGGCTTGGTTACCATTCGGCTCTATGCGCACCATCGGTGCCATAGATAGGAGCACATGGTGAGCAAGGTGAGTGGGTAAGGGTTCGAACAAAGAATACAGAAGGTCGATAGCTCACAGGCTCACCCGAATACTAGCAAAGGTGAACCAAGATAGGGGGAAAACCTTAATGGCAGAACATGTGAAGGTGGTGGAGCTATTTCTGCCCACGCAGAACAATCATTACCATGGTACAACCGCCGACGCTTACAACTATTCAAATCACAACGCATATGTGTTAAAAACTATGCCACTTCAATCAATCAATCGATACCTTTTGGTAAGTGGATAAAACATTCGTGCAAGCAATAGTTATAGTTTCAAAACCAAAGCCATAAATCGAGATCACACCAAGGGTTTGATTATATAAACTATGTGTTGTATGAAACAATTTATACCAAGGGGCTTGCCACAACACAAATGTGTTTTCATGAAACCAAGGTGTCAAGGGAATCGATCAAAGAACATATAAATTGAATCACCAATGTTTCTCAAATTTGATCAAAAGAAGATCATCACAGTCTTGTGAAATGAAGTCATATTAACAAATAAAAATGCCAAATGACTAAAAATCTTGGAGTCTTGTCAACTGTATAACGATAAATAAATTGGAAACGCAATGAACATAGAGACAAGAGTGATAAGAACAATCCAGCGAAAATCTTAATACGACTTCGAAATCAAAGTTTTCACTCTTGTAGTCATGAAAACAGGGACAAGGACAAGTGAGCAAACGCATATAAAACAATAGTGTTGTTTTAATGCAAAGGTTGCGACGAAAATCAAAGTTTGCAAAACTCTGGTGTAGGTAGCTTATAAGGACAGTATGAAATTGCGAATTGGCTGCCAATAGGTAGCTACAGCTTCCAAATGTAAAGGGAGGGATAAACCTCCAAGAGGAAGATACAATCCTCAAATGTCAAGAGAAATTTTAACTCTCCATCCTTTCCCCTTCCTTCCACCCAAGAATATATGAGAGATAATAAAACTTTACATTAAATAATCACCATCAACCAATCATCACGTAGAACCTGATAATGCTTCCTGAGACTTCTTCAATTTCTGCAATTCTTCAATTCTTGGAGTACTCTGATCCTATAGATAATATTACTCAATGTATTCTCTGAAACTCCTCCAATTTTCACTCCTTGAATCCTCCCCAAAAAGAGGTTATAGAAAGAATGGTAGACTTTATTCAATTCTGGTCTATACAACAGAGTGAACTTGCACATAATGCCCTGCACTCAATAATTAACATTCGATTCTGAAACTTGAACACAAGAAACTACAGGTGGTACGATTTCCAATGAAATTTGACCCACTTCATTTGGATTCTCTATGAATAAGTTATGACTTTTTTACCCGGAACACCTGTTTATTGACTAGCTTCAGGACTGGTCACAAACCCTATCTTCCACAGAGTCTGTCTCCATAATTATAGCGAATCAAGAGCTGAAATTTTTACCAGAGGTAACTTGATATGTCTTCTCAATACCGTAGAGATTTCACCATCTGAATCGTTCTAGAAAAAAAGTTATAGAAAAAATGGTAAGATGACCTGAAAATAACATACCTTAGAACACATCACCAAAAGACTTCATCCTCCCTTGAAATCCGGCCTTCTTTACTTCTTATTTCCTGTGAAATTCGACTTGTATAAAATGAATGTATAATGATGTTTATTTATACCATTTATGTCACTTCCTTTTAACATTAGGGCTGACCTGACACTTTCTTATTTTGTAATTCTTTTCTTTAATTATCTTCAGGGCCTACATGTACTTCCTTCTTCAATTCACTTTGTCATCTTCAAAAATTCATTTCTCCTCAACCATGAGGATCCACGTGACATGCCACATACCACCAGAAACAACATGATGTATACTATCCATTAATGGGTTTTGTATATGCATGTGCATTGTCCTTCATGTACACATAGCTTTATCAATCTTGCAGTCCAAAACCCATGACTAGGGTTGACATCAATGACAACAACCAATATTCCAACAAAAACTCCCATCAAATTGAATTATGAATTTGTTTTTTCCCGAATCTTATTTCCTTTTGAATTAAATATTTCCAAAAGTAACTTCTTTGAGTCTCCGTCAAATAAATCATTATGAATATTTAATGATTCTTCTTCATAGAAAATTGGTTCTTGCATCACCAACTCTGTTGCAATTTCTTTTCTTTTCTGGATCCTTTTTTATTCGTTTATAAATTCTATGTCTTCGATATTCACATCCAATTACATATCCTCAAGTGAATCATCATCATCAAGTATGAGATCACTCTCTTCTTGTTGATTTTCCTATCATTTCCTCTTAATCGTGAGCTTGTGAGGTATTTCAAGACTATTTTTTGGAGGATCATGATCATCTCTATCACTAGAATTCTCAATTACAGATTTTTTTTGTCCCCGAATTACAATTTGGGTATTTGGTTTTGGTGTGATTATTTTTTGAGAAGAACCTTGGAATATTATACTTCATTCATTAACAACCCTTTTGTGTTATCTATGTGCTTCATTTGTGCAAACAATTGTTTCAATATCTCCAACCAAAACTCCAGGTTTGTTATCATCTTCTTCTTCTTCTCTAAAAAAACATGTATTTGTATATGAAACACTGAAACCAATTGAAGTCATATGTTTCATAAAATATTGATGTGGGTAAAACCCTTTCACTTGATTCTCCAACTTTAAGTTGTATTGGTCAAACTACACTGAATATTCATTAATTTTTGAATCATTTCTGACTGTGATTTCACCAAATTTCCATGGCAATGAAATGCATTGCTTTTTATTTCTTTCATGGAAGAAACTGGCCTAGAATCTGTATTGTGTACAAACTTGAATCACAAATATTCTATCTGATACATAAAAAAAAAGATAAATTGGGGCTTCTCGAGAGAAATAAAATCTGATTATGTTGTAATGTTCATTTGATTCAAAACTACCCCTTTATCTAAAAAGGTTGCCGCATCCAATGATAGTCTCAAAGTACCATTTCAAAATACAAGTTTCTTGAAAGAATAAACAAATGCATCATAAACTTCATAAAAATGGTAAATTTCTTTCTATTTCCACAGAGCAGGGTACCATGTGTGAACAAGGTCTATCTTGCAATTAACTTGTTTTGCTAAATGAAAACCTTCAAGTACATGATAATATGCGATGGAAAATATTAAGTATGCATACATAGATAACTTCTTATTCTTTCTAAAATTTGATAAATGGAATGGTATTTCAGAAGAGATGATTTTCAACCAATTGAAAATCCCTTTTTCTTGAATAGAAAAATATAAAATATAAGGATCCAGACGAGGAATTGTAGCAGTTGAATCTTGGCCAAGGACCCTATCAAGGAGCCATGCCATTTCTTGATATGGGTTTCTCAATTGAATGACATGTATAATCGATAATTCCTCTGGTATTGTCGATGGGTTTTCCAGATATTGTGGCAATAGGTCCCTACCTCCATTTCTGTTTTTCATAAATTATTTAGCTTAATCAGCTTTCAATGTTATGGTGAATTATCCATAGTCTTTCTGATTATTAATGCCAAAGTAATTATTTTTACATAATAAACCTTGCAGCTCATTTTTTGAAATAACACTTAAGGCGAATTTGATTTGAATTTGTTGGGAATAGTCTCGAGAAAATCACCATTAATAACGTTGCTTTGGTGATTAACCATTTGTTTTGTTTTTTTGTAAATAAAAATAGATCCTTGTATTATATCATCATGAGTGTACACCTATGCATCATTTGGCAGCCACCTGTTCCGCCACAGAAGGGAAACTAGAACAAGTGGCTCCAAGCAGTGATATGCCTCAAATGGCAGATGTTCTGTTTTATAAAATTTACAAAAATTGAGCAAAAGCTGGGAGTTTTGGCTGGGACTTTGATCCTATTAGCTAGCCTAAGACAGACTTCATTTAGATCCACCATTACTAAGATGCTAATACAACTATAAAAAAGAGTAAACAAATAATCACTATTCATTCTGAAAATTGAAATTGACAAGAACTAGAGTTAGGGGTGGGCCGCATCAAGCCTTTGGGGAACCTGGCTGTCCCTGGGCGGTGTAGACCGGTACAAACTTCTACATGCAGGTGGGGCATTGTTCTTGCTATGGGGCGTCTGAGAAGGCCTCGAATAAGAGATCCAGTCGCTGGTGGATTGTTCGTTGGCCATGTTCTTGCTCTTCCTGCCACTGTCGGATGTCAAAGAGGGGCTCCAAGTGCTCCAATGCTAGATGATAGATAATTGGGTTCTCCTCATCGCCTTTCAGTTGCCAACTTAGGGGTATTTCCTCCTCCACTATGCAGCCTCCTTCCCATGAGTGAGGTTGAAAGTCTTGGGAGGTGGAGGGACTTGGGCCTTCCATTGTCACCAGGCTCGGGCCTGGTTGAGGAGCTGGAGTTGGCTTAGCGTCACTCAACTTCGAGCCAGGATGCTGAATTGAGGGTGAAGCCTCCTCTTTGGCTGTTTTGTGGGTGTCCTGTGAGGGCTAGGGTGGCGGAGGAGAGTGCTCAGTGAGGGACGAGGTTTCCAATTTGGGAATGTGGAGGAGAGTCTGAGCTTGAGTCTGGGGCGGAGGAGAGTGCTCAGTGAGGGACGGGGTCTCCATCTTGGGGATGCGAAGGGGAGACTGAGCTTGATTCTGGGGCGAGGGAGGAGGGTTCTCCTCTTTAGGCATGTGCAGAGTGGACTGTGTGCTACTTGAAGGTCTGTGGGAGCAGCTGAAATGGGAAATCAAGGCTCACTGAGAGGCAGTGAGCCAGTTGTCTCAGGTGTAGGCGTTCTTGTTCCTGGAGGAATGCCTAGGCTCTCCATGGTCCTGTGGCATGATGAGAACTAGGGAGGTAGGGAAATTGTGGTCGGGAGAGATACAAAGGACGCACAGGAGGCAAGCAAAGAGGCCAGAAGGGCCGATCAACATTGCACAGAGGAGTAAGTTTGCAAAAGACGAGTGAAAGTGTGCCCCTTGGCCAGGAGGGTCGGTTATAACATCAAAGGGAGCCATGGAAGCCATTGAAGGATGACGGGACTGGTTCAGTCTCCAAGTACCAGTGGCCTGGATGGAACACACATCCGTGAGCTCCTCGAGATGCACTGAATTAATCTCCCTTATGGCGAACACCATGGGGAATTAATAGCGTTGGGGGTGGCAGCTTGGGGTATTAATTCTCCCCGCCAACAATGCCTTCCACCTGTCTCCCTCCTTTCGCCATATGTCACCCCATCCGGGTGGTGATTAACCATTTGTTGCCTCCAATAAGATTTTATTTTAATATTACTTGGGGAATGTGACAAGATTCATCACAGAGAAACAAAGCGGTGGAGAAACATATATAAAGGAAAGGAGTGGAGTAAGTTCGATCCCACAGTAAGATCTCAAAATATGGCTAAGTGTTGCAAAGCGGGTGGAGGAAAGAAAAGAATATTTTTAAAGCTTGTGATACGATCTCTGCTTTCATGGTAGAACAATGAATTGACTATGTATTGAAATGTTAAGAGATAATAATTAAATATTAATAAATGGTTAAGTATCATGAAGTGGATTGACGAATGCTCAGACACGAAATGAGTGAGTAATTCAAACCCACTGTAACAACACTTGAAAAATTCTAAGTATGGTGCGATATGAGGATAGTGGAACTTTGGAGTGCATTTTGATGATGTTGGAGCTTTGAACTTGGATGAAAATGCATGATCAACTTGCGAACCCACTGTTCTGGGAAAAACTAAAGAAATGACTAAGTGTTGGTGCAAAATGGATACAACGGAGAGGGAAGGTGCATTTTAAATGACGTGGAACTTAAAGAGAAGGATTATGAATCCGTGAGAAATCAAAATTTGTCTAAGTGTGGGAAATGATTTGTACAAAAGAGAGAATTATAAAATACTTAGCGAAATTTAATATCAACAATTTCCATGCTTATTTGGGAGGCACTTATATGCTAACCTTTTTCCATTCAACTTCGGTGGTTCAATGCTCATTTTGGCTCCCTAAAAGGGATTGTGTTTTGTAGTTTCTCATCCAATTTGCATTGCAAGTAGTTTACGAGGTTAGTGTGTTGCTTTAATGCATACAATGTATTCTAGATATGATTTCTTTGTTGAGGGAAGTGTCATTTCGTATGGAAAATGGTGGTAATTGAGTTTATAATCAGATTGTCTTTAATTTTGACTCATGGTAACTTGTGGGTTGGTCTACTTTCACTTTGATTTTGTCTCTTCTCAGTAGCACATGTGCTAGAGTGTTTGGCCATTATAGTTCTCAACCATGTATTAGACACTACTTTTCAATCCTTTGTGCATTACTAGAGGATTGAAAAAATCTTGTAGCATTTTTGCTTGTTACTATACATAGTTGGAAATAAACTAGTAGTGTTTATGCTACTAGTCTATTTTTTCCAATTAAACAAATTGAAAAACAAACCTGCAACATTTATGTTGCTAGTTTTATTTTCAACCATGTATAAAGGAACAATTTTCAATCCTCCATGTGTTACTAGAGAATTTAAAAAAGATGACAACATTTATGCTTGCTCGTACATAATTGAAAATAAAAGTGATAGTGTACACATAGCTAGTTGGTTAATTTGAATTTGAGAAATTGAAAAAAAAGGCGATATTTACATTATTGGTTTTATTTTCGATCATTTATCAACATATAATTTTCAATCTTTTGTGTGTTCTTGGAGAATTGAGAAAATTTTTGCATCATTTCTACTTGTTAGTTTATGGTTAGAAATAAAATTGGAAAAAAAAATATTGTTGATTGATAAAATTTAAATGAAAAAAGTAAAATTCTAGTAACATAACTGCAACTGATTGATAAAATTTAAATAAAATAAATAAATCCAATTATATATTTTTTACAATTTATTTAAAAAAAAGAAGAATCCACCTAACTCTCGATGTATATGCCAGAATGTAGTGGACATCGTTGGAGTAGACATTGGATCGAGCTACAAACATGGTTGGAGCAAAGGCTAGATTAAGTAGTGGTCTCAAATGCTAAATCAAGGTTTTGTAACTATCCAAATGAAATTAGGCCTTCATGCCTTGTCTAACTTTTTCTATAAAAATATAGAACCTTGATTGAGATTTTGACCTTGAACGAGGTTCTAATGCTCCATCAACGTATAGACCTCAATTGAGGGTTTATTAACCCTAAACAAGACCTCGATTAAAAGTTTGTTGGATCTGAAAAACCTTTTTCAAGGGATTATTTAAACACTCAATCAATATCTTAAAATATTGATGTAGCACTCAAAAATTACTTTGGTCAAGGGTTTGCATATATTATTTTCACATGTTTGTCTTTCCAGAAAGTGCGACAGATGTTCATGGATTCACCTTGTAGGGGGCTCTTCTTCCTTAGTGATTTTATACACTCAAATTGGGCAAGTGAAATTGATGATTGGAAGTCTACTCCTAGTATCATGGAGTTGTTAATGTCATCCAAGAATCTTTTTGGATTCGACAATTGTTCACAAAGTTTGGTTTATCCTAGGATCCACCTACTACTCTTTGGTGCAACAATCAAAGTGCCATTTGGTATTTCCTACAATATAGTTGGGCCCCAGCACACCAAACACATTGAGGTCTATACGTACTAAATATGGAAACTCATTCATAATTAGGTTCTTGACTTACAAATTTTCCATTCTAAATATTAGGTCAAGAATATTTTTACTTAGTCACTCACTGAAACCACATTCCTTCATATCCAATCTTTTCTAGGGCTGAAGGAAATTGTCATTACCAATAGATAAAATGTAATTCCTCCTTCCTTCTCCTCAACTTGAATTTAACCCTACGGGGATGTTGGTGCATACCTATTTGTGCACTTATAATAATTAATTATGCAAGATAAGCTAGCTCTATAAATTGAAAAATAAGCTTTGGATACATTAAAAAAAACAAGCATTGTAATTATAAAATAAGTATTGGAGTCATGAAGATAAGGTACTCACTTTAGTTGACCTATATTGATCTCAGCATACATTGATGGATCCGAAATTAAAATAAGTTCAATGTGGAGCATCCAACTATTTTTAGATTAATAGCTAGTTGAGAAGTGTATTATTAAACTGCAAATAAGTGAGAAGTGAGGATTTAGTTGATTACTCTTTAAATTAAACCTAAGTTTTCCAGGTACCATGTTGATTGAGATGACAGAATAAAATAATTTTCCCCTCTAACCATGGATTTTTACTTTTCGAAGGTTTTACCATGTTATATCATATGTCCTTTATGAATATACTATTTTGTTGCAGTCTTGTGACCATTTGAAAATTCAAATAGGCAATGCCTTCAATTAGACATGGCAATCCGTATATGCACCATAATTCTTTAATAAGCATCATGATCCTTTTTGTTGAGTCTTGTAAGTAATTTATTTAAATAAATAAAGTAAAATTTTAAGGTCTAAGAACTTGAAATTGAAAATTTTAAATAGTTTTTAATGGAATTATTACATATTTTGAATTATATAATAATATAATATTATATTATATTTTGAATTATATAATATATAATTTTTTTAACTTATCAACTTAGCCCATTTTTCATATAATATTCTCTATCCTTATCATGTTCAATAATTGTATTTATCTTAATGATTCCTTTAAGAGTTATAACTTAGCACAAGAAATAACATGATTTGTAGCCATATATGCTTACTAAAATTCAAAGACTTATATGAACTTAAGTCATTATACAAATTCAAAATAAACGTAATGAAGGTTACTTATGGAAAGTATGGGTTTTACATGGTGATTTAAATTGTGTTGAACTTAATTATTATATTATAAAATAATAATAAAATCTTATTTTTTAAAGTTATCTAGTTTATATTATATTATATTTGAAAAAATACACGTGTCTTGTTGCTGGCCTGCCACATGGGAAACCATATTAACAACATAACAATTGTTTTTTGAGGCTTACTGCTTTGAGAATATAAAAAAATATTATGTCTTTTGAATAATATCCACAAAAATGATAGAACGACAACAATTTAGTGGGTAACCAGCCACATACCCCCTCTTATGACTCCAGAACATAATGCAGCTTTGATGAGACCTATCACTCAAGACGAAGTGGACAAGACAGTGCAAGAAATGCCCTTGGGGAAGGCTCCTGACCCAGATGGCTTCACCACCGACTTCTTCAACCACTGCTGGGATTTAATCAAGGAAGAGGTTTGGCAGGTAGTGAGGAATCCCGAACCTCAGGTCAAGTCCTCTCTGCTCTCAACCCCACCTTTATTACCCTTATTATGAAAGAGGAGTGGGTCACTCATCCCAATCCGTACAAACCAATTTCCCTCTGCAACGTCATCTACAAAATCATTACAAAGGTGATTGCAAAACGCCTAAAGCCAATTATGTCGTTTGTCATATCCAGGGAAAAGAAGGCTATGTAGAGGGGAGACAAATCATGGACAATGTCATTCTATCTCATGAGGTCATCCACTCCCTCAAGACAACTAAAATCCCAGGTATGCTCATCAAACTATATCTCTCAAAATCTTTTGATAAAGTCAGCTAGCAGTACCTTCGCTCCATTTTAGAATCCTTTGGATTTGATCATCATTGGGTAAACTGGATCTTAAATATTACCTCCTCAGCCTTCTTCTCCATTCTTTTCAATGGGGTGCCTTCCCAACCGTTCTCCCCCTCCAGAGGCATTAGACAAGGTGACCCCCTATCGCTGTTTCTGTTTGTGCTCATAGCGGAAGGCTTGGGGCGTTACATCAAGAAGGCAGTCTTGGAAAGCTCACTTAAGGTCTTACCTTTGCACAACATCCAACCGACACCCTCGCATAGTCAATTTGTGGATGACACCCTCCTCTTGAACACTCCAACCGTAGGAGAGGCCCACAAACTCAACTCCATCCTCTCTGACTTCATAGAGGCCTCAAGCATGACCCTCAACCTAGATAAGTCCAAACTCTACTTCTTCAAAACTTTGATAGCGGTCCAAAATCATATCTCCAGACTCCTGGGTATACCCAAGATCTTCCTTCCATCCAGCTACCTAGGCATTCCCCTAATTGGCGTGTCAGCAAGATCAATCTCTTGGGACAGTCTGCTTCTTTCCATTTCTAACAGGCTGAATAACTGGACCTTTTGGCCCCTCAACATTGCAGCCAGATTGGTCCTACTCAAATCACTTTTGCATACTTTTCCTACCTACCTCTTCACAACCTTAGCAGTGCCCAAGCAAGTCATCAGAGCCATCAGGAACCTTCAACAAAACTTCCTTTAGCATGGGCACCAACCTAATAAGAAATGGGCACTAGTAAGATGGGACAAGCTTTGCGCGCCCAAAAATATGGGAGGGTTGGGTCTTCATGATCCGGGAAAACTCAACCAAGTCATGGGGGCCAAAATGTGGTGGAAATGGTTGAAGACCCCAACAAATTTATGGGTGCAGATATGGAAACAAAAGTACACTCCACTCACACCAGTAGACCAAATAATTAGACACAATGACCAAATATAGGGATCCAATATATGGAACACAGCCTGGAAAAACAAGAATTTAGTGCAAAAACATGCCTTCTAGGAGATTCGAGCTGGAGAAAGTGCATTGTTCTGGCAGGACTCGTGGCAAAAACAGAAACCTTTAAGTGAACTGGAAGATCTCAACCCCCTCAGGTAGACACTAAACCAGGCAACGTTTTCAAGGGTGAAATATCTTTGGAAAACTATAGACCAAAGGATTTCGTGACGTCAATGGAGAACATCTACTCAGGATCTACTAGTCCCAGAGGACATGGACCTACAGGCTTGGAAACACTATGCAAGTCACAAGAAAATCCCCAATCGAGAAGGCCTGGACATTCTCAGATGGGGGGGCACTCCACCACTGGTAACTTTTCAGTCAAAGAGGCCTACTATCTATAGGGAAATTACTAGAACCAAGATAAGGGGGACATATTGAACAAGGTCTGGAGCCCCTCACTCTAGCCCAAGGTGTCCACCTTTCTTTGGCTCATAGTGCACAAACATGTTCTAACTTTGGATAACCTTAGGAAAAGGGGCTTCATAGGATCCTCAATATGCACCTTATGTCAATAACAAGAGGAAACGATGGAACATCTCTTCAACAGATGCCCCTTCAACCAGTGGATTTGGGATCAAGGACATAAATTCATGCGTAGATCAAACTGAGACAGGACCAACATCAACGACACAATAGAAAATTGGGACTCACTCTCCTACAAAAATCCTATTCTTGCACACAGCTGGCAACTAATTCCGGATTCACTCTCTAGAAAATTTGGAAGGAAAGAAACAAACGAATATTCCACTCCAAGGCCTCCACACCTGATCTAGGTGGATATTGGTGGCCACCCACCTATTCCACTTGGACCCCCACCATTGCTTCTTTCAGTTTTTTAGTTTTCGCACAATTTACTATTTTTAGCAGTTTTTCGGGTCCTGAACTTCTGGAGCTGTTTTGAGGCCCTAAACGAC
>ML792376.1:624196-644220 GCA_009831015.1 Picea engelmannii | reverse complement strand
GAGAGGAATATTATTTTGTTGTAGTCGTGATTTCCAAATTCCTGAAATTTTTCCGGCTTGCAAAATCTCTTGATTAGTATCTTATTACTTCAAGTTGCCTTGGCGAGATGTCATTAATTGGTAAAAGAAATTTATTATCAACAATTTGATGTGTAGATATGCCTGGCGATCTGTGAGATTAGCTACCAGTTTTACAACAAATATGTGCAACTGTGGGAGGCCGTGCATACAAGGAACCCATACACGGGCAGGGTTGATGCTTCACTACAAGATGCCATGCCTTGACTTAGACATCGATTCCTTAAAAAGGTTACACCCATAGCTTACAAGTGGTTGCTTACTGAGATGAGTTGCGTGAAGCAGGATAGTAACGGATTTCTCTACAATGAACAGGACAGACATATCCGGGGGAGATTACTACCCAATCGATTGAGGATACACACCAGTTGATTACCACATGCTCAAATTTCTCATCCACACACAACTCGATCTGAACGATTGGCGTTCCGTTACCCTAACCCTCTCACGATATCCATAAACAATCTCCGGGAACATCAAGGTTGTAGTTTACCCGGGGTAGGGCAGACACAAAAAATTTCCCCAAGGGTAATCTAGGGTCATTCCCAAGGACGAAAATGTTAAAGGCTATCACTAGACGAGATAATCTGCGGTGAGGAAAAATTCACACATAAAAGACAATCCAACTTCAACTAAACCGAAGGCAAAAAGGGAACATCCGAGGACATAAAGGAAACCATCCGAATCTGCCAATGTTACATAGGGATATCTCAAGACTTGGTATTATTATAGAGTCGCGAGTCCATAGATTCGAGAAAAGCCAGTAAAACTTACCAAGTTACCAGTGACGCAATCGATTTTCCTGTGCGGCGGGCTGCTGGATACGATTCGCCGAAAGAAATGTTGTGACTAGAAACCCTCCAGTTACTGAGGTCAACAATGTGGAGAAAGCACCTATTTCTGTACCGGTTCCAGGAGAGCGGGGAAAAAGGGGATGTTTTGTTAATGAGAGCAATAAACTACTGGTAGCCACTGCAATATGAACAGGTATACTCATCCGAGCTGCAGGAACATGTACACCGGCGCAGGACCAGGCAAGGGCGGGACTCGGGACCTCTCCTCCTCCTGTCACGAAGTCTATTGTATCATAAAAGATATCGGTCAAAATTACTGCATAGAGGAGGAGCTCAAACGCTCTAAGCAATGGGCTAGGTAGTAGACTGTAGGGCTAGCCTGCTAGGTAGTAGGGGTCACGACGTGGAAGGCTGAAATCTGGGTTAGGTGGAAGGCTGCAGACTCCATATCTTGGTCATTAAGGAGGCTATCCTCTTACCAAGCCATGCCTCCTCCGATCCACTCTCCAATGCATGGATTGGATACTCCAGCTTTCAACATTAACTCTCGGCTCATGAGAAACATTTCATCTCCGGTTCAGAGCATGCAAGGTTTAAATGGCTTCTTGTTACGTATTAACCACAACGCTAGATCAACGTGCCATGGAAAAGAGGTATGACAACGAACTATATGTTAGTTCACTAACCCGGTCTAAGACGAGAATGAATTAGGTTGCGAGTGCATTTCAGCACTCTCGACAACATGCATGACAGTTACAATCTTATTACGCATGTAATAACGAACTATCCTCTCCATGTCTTAATGAAAAGGTCGAGTGCGATTTGATCTCTAGAGTGGGAGCGTCTACGATACCTCGTCCTTTAAATGTGCCGGTCAAGGGACAGGTCGAGATCTACTTCCGTGCTGAAGATTGATCGAGCTTCCCTATCTATTGGTCGAGTGGTTTCCGTTTAAATGGCCATTGGCAGGTTGGGCACAAGGTCCCCAATTTCGAGAAGCGAACCCCTTTCATGTGTATTATGTAAGCTATCAATGCGTGCAGCGTACCCTACACAACTCGTGACCCCTATTAAGCAGGTTACCCCACTACCTAGCCCGTATACCCATTAGAGTTTTTGACGGGCATTGAAGGTGGTCACACGTCAAATTGATAGGTAGATAATTTTCATGCCAGTCAGTGATGACATGTAAATTTTATTATTCAGTGTCAAATACGTTTAAAAACCGAAAAAACGTCCTATGGAACGTCAAATTCCAGGCCTGGTGGACACCCGTGGACTGCAGTGTACAGAGTATGGACTGCAAGCAAACGACAAGATTCTCTACCGTGTGAGGCACGCCAACCTAAAAGCAGCTTCGAAGTTTGGGCTCACATGTCTTATTAGCTTTCACATGGAGTGCACAGGTATACAGAGTATGCTTTTTTAAGAGCATTCACATGGAGTGCAAAGGTATACAGAGTATGGACTGCAAGTAGAGGACAAGATGCTAAATCTGACAAATTGTCTCGTCGTTTCTTCCTAAATCCAAAAATGCCATTTCCAAGGTTTCTATATATTGATATTATGAGATCATGAACATATGTGTTTTTTATTAACCCTAGCTTTTAGATGGATCATAAGCCCATGTATTAGAGTTTTAAAAGAATAATATTTCGAAACATGAGTGTTGAGGATTTAGCTACAGAGGAAAACTCCGAAGCAGATTCCCTCTCTGAAAAAGCTTTGCTCCTCCCTCCGAGCCAAATTTGCTTTTCTTTTTGGGAGGATGGCAATGAAGGACCTACCTACAAGATCAACCTATGAATTGATTCCTTCTTAGCAGAATCTGAGCCTTGATGGATATTGCCATGAAGGTCGGGCCATTGATGGTTATGAACCAAGTATTTAGTGATTATCTTCTTGTATTTTTCGCTGCTGTAAGAGAAGTCGACACATGTAAATTTTTATATCCTTTTGAATATAAAGAGCATTTTTTTCTCGTGGAAAAAAAAAAGCTACAGAGGATGTTATTTGGGTGTTTATGCAACCTTGTAAACATAAACCCATCTAAATCATGTTTAATTTTTATTTTCTTTCTATATTTTTATTGAGAAAATAAAGTTTTTATACTACTTTTTCCACTCAAGTCATCCTTCATTGACTTTATATTAATTTATACATTTTTAAATTTCTATGAGTTTAGAGATCTATGTAGGATAAGTGGAAAAGAAGTAAGTATCACTTAATATTCAATTAATTTTTTATTTCAAAAACTTTGACATTTTTAAGAGAAAAATAGAAATAATATATTGCATTGGAGGTGACTCATCTTTAAATTATAACTTTTATTTAAATATTTCTACTTTTTTAAGGTGAGGAATTTGGTTAAAATGTATGTGGATAGTGTTGTTTAAATCATTTGCTTTATCTATGTGAAAATATTCAATGAATTTTTTATTTCAAAAACTTTAAGAGAAAAATAGAAATTTCAAAAACTTATGCAACTTTAAGAGAAAAATAGAAATAATATATTGCATTGGTGGTGAGTCATCTTTAAATTATAACTTATTTTTTATTTATATAAATATTTATATTAATTAGATACAAAGTGACTATTAAATTAATATTTATCATAGATGTAATTTAATAAATCTGGTTTTTTTTTATATTAAAATTTAAAATTGATTTTTTTTTCCACATGAAAATTGAGCGATATATTAGATAATATAATCAGTTTACAGTTTACATTGTTCATAGTTCCTTACAATCCAAGTACAAGCCTTTTCATAATACTCCATCTGAGATAGCTATATCTTAAAAGATATCATTACAAACTGATCAGAAAAATAAACCATAGCTATATCTTAAAAGATATCATTACAAACTGATCAGAAAAATAAACCAAAAAATTGCAGCAAAAAAAAAGGATTGCTACTCCACTATCATATTCAATACAAGGAGTCTATCCACTTATAAATTCCCCAAAATTTCCTATTACTTCCACAGTCTTCAGAAACCAGACATCAAAAGACTCCATGCTAGAAAAGTTGCAGGTGGTAGGTTGGCCCCTCATGTCCATTGATAAGCTGATTGTAGATAATGGTTCCAGGTGGATCTGTAAGAGCCTTTTTGGAAAGAAAATTTGCCTCCTGATTGTCTTCTCTATAGACATGATCAAAGGTGACTACAGTGAAAAACTTTTTTAGTTTAGTCACCCTCTCTTTCCAGCATTCGATAGAGCATACCTGCAAGGAACCAACATTATTTAACCAATTAATAATAACTTTGAAGTCTCCAAGGATAAGGATATCTAAAATCACCAACCTATGGTCCAAGGTGAGAATAGCCCAAGCCCCCAGGAGGTCGTCTCTTGTATTAGTACCCCTACCATAGTTAAGGGACCATCTATAAGAATTCTGCTCATTAAGGGATAGTAAGCCCCCAACACTGCTTATTTCTTCGTTGCTCTGTGATGCCCCATCAAACCAACCCGTTATTCTATTCTTCTATAGAACATAGCCACTTCTTCTTACTGCAATTTTTAGACTTTTTGAGTTATGACTCGCTACAATAGTTGTGGAAAGAAAAAGAACTTTCTCCATGGATGGAACTTTGGATTCAAAAATAGCTAAATTCCTTTCATTCCAAACAAACCAACAAATATAACAAAGTATGGTAGGGTAAGTTGAGTTCCTAGTACACCAAGAGTCAAAACAATCCTTTATAGATGTCCCCGACAAACCACAATGAACTTTTAGATGAATACAAGTTTTGCACCAAATGGAAGCCGTAAAAGGACAATGAACAAAAAGGTGGAAGGTTGATTCTTCATTACCTTTACACAGGTAACAATACCTGGGTCCTTGCCATCCACGCTTAAGAAGGTTTTTCCAGGTGAGGATCTTATCTTCCATGAACAACCAAGTGAAAAGCTTGAATTTTAACAGACACTCCCATGACCAGATCTTCCTTTTTTCTATATCACTGTTCTTTTGCCACAACTCTGTATCCAGAGTGTTACAAATATTCTTTGTAGTTATTATGCATGTTCCATCCCCGTCCGTCCATCAAATATCATATAATTCATCATTTGGATAAATGCCCGTGATAGACAAGTGGATTCTATAATTATCCCATTTTGTAGCCAGTGTGCCCGACATACCCAAATCTGTACTTGTAACCCAATTAGCAATGGTCAACCATGTAGTAATGGCTACTCTCGCTTGGTAGAGGTAATGAACATGTTGTTCATTTAGATGTTGAATCAATGCATTTGAAAGGAAAGCATCATCTCCCATGCCCAGGATAACATCTTTACCGACCAAAATGTTTGCCCCATTCCCTGGTTTCCAAGCCAACCATCTAACAAATAAAGGGAGAGCATTAAGTAAGTTTTTCCATGTTTGTGAGCAAACCCGAGAAGAAGGAGATGCAAATCGGAGCCAAGTGATTACTGGAAGATGAGGTAGATATTTATCCTTCAAGACACGGTTCCATATCCCCAGCTGCATCAAACCTCACCATAAAAATTTAGCCACTAAGGCTGTAATGTTCCTGACTTGGATAGTCTAGGAAACACTGCTAATGTGTGTGTAGGATCAATGGTATATAGCATTTAAATGATCATACAAATAATAAACGCGACAAAGGACTGCAAATTTTGAATTATGATATCTCTGTGGGTTACAAAATGGATGAATGCAGTTGAATAAACTGACAATAATCGACTAGATCAACAGACAAAGGATATTAGCCGGAATACAAATAAGCAACTAAAAGATAATACCTGGAATATGGGAGCACTGCAGAATCAATAGATGCACTGAGACTATGGCATCTCTGACGGTAACTGCTGGAAGTCTGGAAAGATCGCCCTGGGAGCTATTCTTCTCGGAATGGCCTAGAAACTATCCCAAATGATGCACCCTGCTCTAGTCCTCAGTACTGGTATCTATCAGACCCCTCTGCTAATGAATATGGACCCCAGATGGAGACCCCTGGGGGAATGCGCCCCTCTTCTTCTGGAAAAATGCATCCTAGTGATCCCACCATAAGAATCTAACAAGATATGTCTCAAAACGACTGCCTTGGTCTACTGGAAAATGGGTCGGAAGGGTTTCCCTGAATCTAGTCTGATGCTCGCTCTGGAACCCCAAACGCACCCGCCAAAAGTGTCACACATCCAAGTCTAGAAAATGAGTCCTAGTTGATTCCTCCATCAGAATATGATGAGGAACCAGGAAAAAGATGTGCCTTTCCCTCCTCTCAAATGGGTCAAAGGGAAATCTCGGAATTCTCCCTAGATGGGATAAGTCAAATAAAAACCCTCTCAGAAGTTGCGCCCTCACTCTCGATGAATGCGCCCTTGCTGCTGAATATTGTGTAATTGTTGTTGAAGAATGATGGAAGACCTTAATGATCTCCCTGGTGACTAGGGTGTGTCTCTCAACACTGAAATCAACCAACTAGTGTCTTCCTCCTGGAATCCACTGAACTATCTCTCTTGAGATGCACCTCTTTTCCTCAATGATGAGTCAGGATCTGCATAATAATGAATTAGGTCGATGACCCTTCCTTTATAGCTTTCCAAAACCCTAAATCATGTTGAAACCCTAATTCACTGTTGGATTCCAAAACCCTAAATAACTTTTGAAACCCTAATTCACTGTTGACTGCTATTTTTAGCTCATAATGACTTAAAAGCACTTTTAACCCTTTTTATCTCAATGTCACTTTCCGAATATAACACCTGTTACTAGAGTGACCTCTAGTAACCATGTTTACCCCTCTTTAGCCCTAGTTATAGTCTAACAGGGCGGTTTAGACCATTAAGCCTCCTCTCTGGAGCTCCTATTTGGAAAGGGAAATTATAGTCCTCCCTTCCCAAAATTGCTTGTCCTCAAGCAATACCAATCCAGGGTGATGCAATACCTGCTCATTCTCCCAAGTAGGGTCCTCTACTGGAAGCCCTCCCCATCTGATCAAACACTCTCTGATGACCCTGCTCCTCAGTTTTCGCTCCTATAACTCCAAAACCTCCTCCAGAACTAACACTAATTGTCCCTCCTCGTCCAACAGGGGAAGCTCCTTTGATGTGCTAATGAATTTTCCCACTTCCCTTTTGAGGTAAGACAGATGGAACACGTTATGAATCTTTCTCCCCTCTAGAAGCTCTAGCTCATAAGCAACCTCGCCTACTCAGCGCATGATCCTGTAAGGACCATAAAATCTGGGCTTGAGCTTCTCGACCCCACTCTTCTTCATAGATGACTGTCTGTAGGGTTGGAGTCTCAAGAAAACCAAATCTCCAACCTCAAAGTTGTGCTCTATCATGTGCCTGTCCGCACTTATCTTCTGTCGGTTTTGCGTCGTCTGCAGGTTCTCTTTCAACAAATTGAGAATCTTCTGACTCTCTATGATCCAATCCTTGGCCTTGGAAGCTCTTCTCTCCCCAAAGACCAAGTCTACCAAAGTGGGAGAATCATATCCGTACAATTCTCGGAAGGGTGTCATACCAATGGACATGTGGAAGGTGGTGTTGTAGCAATGTTCTCCTAAATGTAACCACTTTACCCACGTTCTCTGTTGTCCTCCTACATAGTTCCTCAAATACCCTTCAACCCACTTGTTGACAATATCAGTCTGCCCATCTGTCTGAGGGTGATAGTTGGTGCTAGGTGTCAACTCTATCCCTACCAACCGAAACAACTCTCTCCAAAATGTCCCTAGAACCCACTGTCCCTGTCACTGACAATGTTCTTCGGCAACCCATGAAGTCTGAAGACCTCCCTGAAGAAAAGATAGGCTACCTAAACTGCGTTGTACTCTGTTAGTATGGCATATAAGTGAGAAAACTTGGTCAATCTATCGACCACTACATAGATACAGTCCTTACCCTAGACCTTGGGTAGACTTGTGATGAATTCCATAGATATACTCTCCCATTTCTGCTCTAGAATGGGGAGTGGTTGAAGTAGCCCTGCTGGAAGAGCATGCTCTGACTTGTAATGCTGGAAAGTCACACATTCACTGACATGTCTCATAACATCTTGTTTGATGCCCTTCCATGAGAACCTCTCTCTGATCTATCTATAGGTTTTGAAAAACCCTTGATGGCCTGCTAGAGGTGAATCATGAACTGCGGTGAGGATATTCTTCTTGAGACCTGAATCTGGCACCAAGTAGACTCCATCCTTGTAAAATATGACATCGTCAATGACCCTATACCGGTCATCCTGTATCTGCCCATTCATCACCTCACAAGCGAACTTGTTCTTTGAATATTCCACTAACAAGTGGGATTTCCAATCTGCTGAAATCTCCATCAAAGAACATGTCGTAGGTCTCCTCGATAGTGCATCGAATACAATGTTATTCTCCCCCCCTGACATACTCTATGTCAAAGTCGAATGCTTGTACCTTCATCACCCATTTCTGTTGGCACTCACTGAGGTCCTTCTGCTCAAGGAAATGCTTCAAACTGTTGTGATCGGTCTTGACCACGAATTTGTTGCCCACCAAATATTGTCTGAACTTGGTCAAGGCATGCATGATTGCCAAAATTTTATTATCATAAATGGAGTACAACCTCTCAGGTTGACTAATCTTCCGGCTCTCAAATACAATGGGCTGTCCTCCTTGCATCAAAAATGCACCGATCCCTTCGCCGAATGTGTCACACTCTAGTACAAATGGCAAGGTGAAGTCTGGTAGTGCCAACACTGGACAAGTGCCCATGACTCCCTTCATGTGATCAAAGGATTCTTGTGATTTCTTGGTCCATATGAAGGCCCCATGCTTGGTAAGATCTATCAGCGGTGCTCCAAGATGAGAAAAACCTCAGGCGAACTGCCTGTAATAGCTGCACAGCTCGAAGAATCTCCTCAATTCTGTCATGTTCGTGGGTGTCGGCCAGCCCAGAATGGACCTGATCTTCTCTTGGTGCACATGTGCCCCCTGTGCACTGACGATGTGGCCTAAGTAAAGCAGCTCTTTCATACCGAACTCGCACTTGGACTCTTTGGCATATAATGACCATGCCTCCATGATGCTTAATACCTCATCCAGGTGCCTCATATGCTCTTGCCATGACCGACTATAGATCAAGATGTCGTCGAAGAAAACCAAGACTAATTTCCTTAACTGATCCCTGAATATATGGTTCATGCAAGACTGGAATGTAGCGGGTGCATTGGTTAGCCCAAATGGCATAACCAGGAACTTGAAGTGTCCAAAATGACATTGAAATGTCGTCTTCTCTATGTCCTACTCTTAGATGTTGATCTGATGATATCCAGAGCGTAGATCATTTTTTGAGAAGAAAACTGCCCCATGCAGTTCATCCATCAACTCGTCAATGCATGGGATAGGGTACCGATTCTTGATGGTTTTCTTGTTCAAGGCTTGGTAATCAATGCACATCCTCATGGTGCCATCCTTCTTCAGAACTAAGACAATTGAAGAAGCAAATGGGTTGTTTCTCGGTCTGATGTGTCCCATCGCCAACAATTCCTTGATTTCCTTCTCTATCTCATCCTTGAACCTCCTAGGATGACGATAGGGGGGGTGATCATAGGTTTGGTCCCCTCCTCCAACTCAATGGTGTGCTCAAACCCCCTGTCAGGTGGTCTCCCTGGTGGAATTGCCTCAAAGACTTGCTAATGTCATCCCAATAAATGCTTGATCTATGTATGGTATTGTTGTCGACCTTCTGAATCCTTTTGATTAGTGATCAAGAATTATGCGGTATATGCTACCTCCCCATGTCTGAATATCCTCTCCATCCTTTTGGCTGAAACTGTCCTAGGTACTCTTGTCAACATACCTCTTAGAACAACCTTCTTCCCATCCCGATCTCTGAATCCCATTTCCAAGGTTTGGTAGTTGGTAGTGATTTTTCCCAAGGTAATCACCCACTGAACTCCTGACACCACATCTGTGTCTGATAGGTCAACCACATAAAATGTGTCTCTCACTGTGTAGTTGCCTAACTTCATCTCTAAGTTTAGAACTCTGTCTAGACACTCCACTGTGTAGCCATCTGCTACCGCAACATCAAACCCCTCAAACTCCTATGTCTGAAGTGCCTGTCTCGATACTAGTGAAGTGTTGATGAAGTTGTGGGTGGCCCCACCATCTATCGGGGTGATTTCCCATTGCCCCTGAATAATCCCTCTGATACGGAGGGTATCATACCTGGGAACACCAGAAAGGGTCTCTATGACTCCTCCCTTTGCTGGTTTCCTCTTGTTAGCCTGCTCTGGTGATTGTGGGACTACTGGAGGATGGGCTCCTTCCGGTGTCAGTGGTGTATGGGGAGGTTGCTCCTCTGTTGGTGTTGACTCCTCCTCTGAACTAGTGGATCCACTGTCCTGCTCCTCCTCCTCACTGTCCATGTTGTCTGTTGCTACCTCAATATAATGAATCTCTCCCTTGCCCATGAATCTGTGGCCTGGGACCCAAGGATCTCTGCAGCTGAAGCAAAGCTTCTTCCTCATAAGATCTCACCTATTCTCATCATCCAACTTCTCCTTGCCCTTCCATTCTCTCTAGAATGGCTTCCTGTCTCGATCCCTCTGGGGTACAAATGGTTTGGAGAAAGTTTTAGTCTTTGGCACTAAGTCTGCCATAGCTCGAGTGCGAAGGATGGCATCCTGCAAACTGGGAGGCCTGTATGCCTTCACCCATCCTCTCAAAGGCTCTGTGATTCCTTTTGTGAATAACATGATCAACCTGGGCTCTGATATATCTGTCACTGCCATGTCTACTCGCTGAAACTTTGTGATGAATGCCTCTGTTGTGCCAGTTTGTCTCAACTGGGCTAGATCCCTGAAGTGTATCTCGGGATCCTTCATGGAAAACCTGTCCATGAGCTTATCTATAAAATCTTTATAGGAGGTGATGTGACTATGACCCAATGTCACCAGTCCATGATACCACCACTCGTGTGCCTCACCCTCCAAGTGTAAGGTCGCAAAACTAATGGCCTCTGTCTCGGTCATCTGGTTGAGCTTGTAATACGTGTCTAGCTTCTGTACCCAAGCTCTGGCTGTGTATTTGGATGACCCGTCGAAAGAAGGGATGGTGAGTTTCCCAACTTTTTGGATGAAATAGAGGTTATGCCTCTACTGCTATTGTGTTCCTCCCCTATATGGCTCTCTGGGGCGGTTCCTGAGTCTAAGTCCATAGTACTCGACTAAGGTCATGTCATGTTGGAAGTCATGACCCAATGCTGCGTACTCCCTCCTATACTCTCCAATGTCATTTGCATTTCATGGGTGGCCTCTGTGCTATTGATGGTGCTGCTGCTACCGGGAGTGCCCTTTGGAAACTAGGAAAGAAGGGTCTAGGAATCCTACTCGCAGAGGTGTATGTGCGAGCAGGTGATTGGGGTCTACTGCCTGCTCCTAAGTTCCCCTATGCTGCATGAAGGACTTGTGTGTTTGGGGTGCCCACTCTAGCCAATCTATCAACCACCTATGCCAAGGACCAAGACATGGTCTGTTGACTAGCTAACATATCGTTGATAACCTGCATGAAAGATGTCTCTGGATCTGTGGGGGCCTTGCCACTACCCTCTAGTCTCTCATATCTGTCTCCTAGCACCCTCTCAGCCTCATGCTCAACCTCACGCTCTTCCCTTCTATTTGCTTCTTTGTGTGCCTCTTCCTCTTCCTCTGAGCTAGGAGGAAAAGGGGGAAAATTAGGCCTATGCTTTCTTTCCTTATGCCTGCTGTAAGAGACATATTCGTCACCTACGTGTTCACAGACCTCTGGGTCTTCTGCTGCACTCATTTTCTTTAGTCACAAGCTGGCAAGACTAAAGCTCGGATACCACTGTAATGTTCCTGACTTGGATAGTCTAGGAAACACTGCTAATGTGTGTGTAGGATCAATGGTCTACAACATATAAATGATCATAAAAATAATAAACGCGACAAAGGACTGCAAAGTTTGTATTATGATATCTCTGTGGGTTACAAAATGGCCGAATGCGGCTGAATAAACTGACAATACTCGACTAGATCAACAGACAAAGGATCTTAGCCGGAATACAAATAAGCAACTAAAAGATAATGCCCGGAATATGGGAGCACTATGGAATCAATGGATGCGTTGGGACTATGGCAGCTCTGACGGTAACTGCTGGAAGTCTGGAAAGTTCTCCCTAGGAGCTATACTTCTCGGAATGGCCTGGAAACTATCCCAAATGATGCGCCCTTCTCTAGTCCTTAGTACTGGTATCTGTCGGACCCCTCTACTGATGAATCTGGACCTCGGATGGATACCCCTAGGGGAATGCGCTCCTCTTCTTCTGGAAAACTGCATCCTAGTGATTCCACCATTGGAATCGGACAAGATATGTCTCAAAATGACCGCCTTGATCTACTGGAAAATGGGTCGGAAGGGTTTCCTTGAATCTGGTCTGATGCTCGCTCTGGAACCCCAAATGTGCCCGCCAAAAGTGTCGCACATCCAAGTTTGGAAAATGTGTCGTAGTTGATTCCTCCATTGGAATATGATGAGGAACTAGGAAAAATATGTGCCTTGCCCTCCTCTCAAATGGGTCAGAGGGAAATCTCAGAATTGTCCCTGGATGGGATAAGTCGACTAAAAACCCTCTCAGAAGTTATGTCGTCACTCTGGATGAATGCACCCTTACTGCTGAATACTATGTAACTACTACTGAAGAATGATGGAAGACCTAAATGATCTTCCCAGTGACTAGGGTGTGTCTCTCAACACTGAAATCAGCTAACCGGTGTCTTCCTCCTAGAATTCACTAAACTATCTCTCCTGAGATGTGCCTCTTCTCCTCAATGACAAGTCATAATCTGCATAATAATGAATTAGGTCACTAACCCTTCCTTTATAGCTTTCCAAAACCCTAAATCATGCTGAAGCCCAATTCATTGTTGACTTCCAAAACCCTAAATCACTGCTAAAACCCTAATTCACTATTGACTGTTATTTTTAGCTCATAATGACTTAAAAGCACTTTTTACCCTTTTTAGCTTAATGTCACTTTTCAAATATAACACATGTGACTGGAGTGACGTCTAGTGGCCCTGGATATAGTCTAACGGGGAGGTTTAGACCATTAAGCCTCTTCTCTGGAGCTCCTATTTGGAAAGGGACATTACAAAGGCCCAAGAAAAACAGAATATATTTTTGATCCACCAACCCCTAAAACTCTTAGGCTTAGCTAGTGTCTCCCAATTGCAGAGGTGATAGAATGTAGAAGAATTTTCTCTCAACCAAAGGAAAGAGAAGGCCATCCTATGAATCCAGCATAAAACAGAGACAGGAATGTGCACGAGTGTCATCCAATAAACTGGTTGGCTTTCCAAAACGGCCTTGATTAAAACATATCTACCCCCCAAGGTAAGAAAACGATTACACCGATGAAAATTTATTTGATCAAACTTCTTCAAGAGCCACTGCCAGTCAGTCGCCTTGTAACTATCAACCTTTAATGGGAATCCCAAGTATTTAAAACCCTTTTGATAAACACTTAGAGCCAAAATGAAAAAGATCATAACGTAGGCTCTTGTTAAGAGAGACACGCGGGCCTTCCATCACTAATATGAAAAGAAGCGGGGAAAGAGGACAACCCTGGTGAATTCCTCTTTCACTTTTTATAAACTTTGAAGCTTCACCATTTACCAAAATATCCAAAAAGGATGAAGACACACATCCCATAATCCATCTAGTCATTACATGACCAAAACCACACTGAATCACAACTAATCTTAAGTAATCCCAATTAATACAATCATAAGCTTTTTTAAGATCCAGTTTCAAGATAATAGCCTGAAGATTTTTCTATTTGATACTGTGGAGGCACTCTTGTGTCGTGCCGATTGCATCCAGGATCTGACGACCCTTTAGAAAACCCAGTTGTTCCTCAGATAGAAACCTTGACAGAATAGGTCTTATCCTCTTTGCAATTATCTTAGTTACAATTTTATAACACAGATTGCACAGTGCTATTGGTTGGTAATCAGAGAAGTTTATAAGTCAATTTTTCTTTGGAATTAGTGCAATAAAAGTGGAATTGATTGATCTACACACTTCTCCCCTAAGTCTAGTATCTTCCACCATGGCAAGAAGATCAGATCCCACCAAATCAAAATAGAAAAGGAAGAATTCAATTGTCCACCTGTCCGGCCTAGGGCTCTTGTCTTTTGTGAATCCCTTTAGAACCTTTAAAAGGTCTTCCAATGTAACAGCCTTCTTCAGAATAAGAACATCATCCTCCTACACCATCCTTGGATAAAGTCTTATTGTCTCTAGTTGTATCCTTAAATTTGACTAGTTCTGTTCCTTAAAGAAGGACCCAAAATAATTTTTGGCTTCCTCTTTGATAGCTTCCTGTCACATATGCATACGACTAGTCTCATTAGCAATCTCCCATATGAATTTCTTGTTCCTTTGAAAACTAGCATAACTATGAAAGAACTTAGTATTTTTATCCCCGCTCTTGATCCAGGTTTCCCTACTCTTCTGCCTCCAACTTTCCTCTTCGTCTAGTAATAACTTATTTTGAACTTCCTCCAACTGTTTACAATGAATATCAAAGTAATTACTGGTATGGCCATTTAATTTTTGGTACAATAGAGCTTCCAATTCAATTTCCACTTTTGACAACAGTTCTTTGCTTAAAACCAACTTTTTTCGAGCCCAAACCTGTATTCAACTCTTGAGCAGAGCTAGTTTCTCCACTAGCCTTTTTTGTGGATCTTCCAAGAGGGTAAACTTACTGTCAAGCCAAACCTCATAGGTTAAAGCAGTGAAAGAAGAATCTTCTAACTAGATCGGGTTAAATTTGAAAGGGTACACAGTCTTAGGAAACCCAATATCAAGTTGAAAAAACACAGGTGCATGATCTGAAATGTAACTAGAACCAACCCACGATCTATATCTCAACACTGGTCCAAGAAAACCTTCTGCCACAAAGAATATATCCAAACGCTTAGAAATGTTGGAGTCCCCCACTCTACCATTATGCCACGTCAGCACCAACTGTGACGGAACCACATCCACCAAAGAAGTAATTTCAAATAAATCCTTAAAGAAAGATGCCAAAGGATCAATGACAACAATCGAGCCCCAAATCTCATCTGTACTCAAAGAAAAATTTAAATTCCCTGCCAGGATTAAATCTGAATAGGATAATAGACCTTTCTCCATACATCTATTCCATAATTTTTTATGATCCGAACATGGACCATATACATTCATAAAAGTAAAGCTCCTTTTGTCAGCTAGACTGTAACCTGTCAAAAGAATTCTTCCACACGTAAGGACCGGGGAGAGAGAAAAAAACTATGGATCCCAAGAAACCAACATTCCACCAAAATGTCCAATAGCACTAAAAACACAAGCTAACCAGTCTAGCTTCAGAGTAAACAAAAAATACCTTGCCTTCACATCAATAGTCAAAGTCTATTGTAGAAAAATGATATGAGGAGAAGCTATGGAGAGGAGCCTTTACATCGAGGCTAATTTGAGAGGCCCTCCAACCCCTCAAATATTCAAGAATAGCATAATAATGAATTATCCCTAGCTAGGGATTTTAATCCTCTAAGCACCCCAAGGTCACAAGTAGACGAAATGGAAGTAGATGCAGAAGGAAGAGTAGGTATCATTCTTTTCCGAGCGCTTCTAGTTTTAAATGGGGACAGTTCAAGACCCAATCCTCGAGATCAGGCATAGGACTTATCCTTCGTAGTTTTAGAGGTGGGTAAGTCAGAACCCAAGGAACCCTAAACCCCATCTGCCACCTTAGCTCTATTTGAAAAAATAGGCAAATGTATCGGGCTATCAACCTCCCTTATATGGTCGAAACTTGACATAATCTTATCCAAAGAAACTTCACTCAACTCAAGCTCCCCATACCCCGGAGGTAAAAAAGATTCAGCAGCGAAACTACTAGGGGAATGGGCATAGCTTGGCTTGTGTAGAGTCTCAACTTGCTTCTTTGCTAGAACCTCAACATCGAAAGAGACTAATGAAGGCATCCCCAAGACAACAGGTTTAGGAACCACCCTCTCACACACCCTATCAACAACACTAACAGACACACCCATCACCTTACTAGGCAAGACTACCTCCTCCTCAACAAGTCGTAGATCAAGGATCTCATAGTTTCCACTATATTTCGTAAAAACAGAGTAATGAGAATTGATTTTCTCCCTTTCCAAAGTAGACAAGGAACAATAAAGAGAGGGGACAAAGTGTCGCAACTTACCCACAAAGGAAGAAGTGGAAAGATGAGGGAATTCCAATTCTCGTAAATCCAAGTAGTTGTCCTGCTCTGGGTTCTCCACCTCAGCCGGATAAGCATTAAAACCAGGTTCATCTTCCGGTGACTCTTCAGGAACATAGCCAAATGGACGTTGACAGTCCTTTTCAAATGTCTTGTTTGGAAACAACGAGAACAATGGAAGTTAACACCGAGATAATTCAGACGCTGTGTATAAATAAAACCTCTCCAATCTATATCTAAGTTTTCTAAGAGTCCACCATGAATATCTACCTCAACGAGTATCTTTGTCATACGCCTGGCACTGGAGTGCAAATCCTATTCATCCGATTTTATGTAACGTCCCAACACGTTCCCAATTGCCTCCAAGGCTCTGAGATTCCACAAGTGAAGGGGGAGCCCTGGAAGCAAGACCCACAAGTGTCTGAAGCTAAAATATTCTGTAGCAGGGTCAAACTTGAGTCTCCACCTCTTAAGCATCAAAATTCCTCCATCGAATGCCCAGAACCCTTCCAAAATCCTGTTGGAGTCCTCTGGGGTGTGGAAAACAAAGTCGAACCACCCCCTCGACATTGTAAGGAGAGTCAAAGAGTAACCCAAAACAAGAGCCCAGGTAGTTTCCATCCATATAGTCACCGAGCTAAAATAGAAATGACGATAAGCTAACCTTCCAACAAGCGCATAGAGGGCAAGTGAGCACAAGTCCTCCAACCCCACGTCCATTTCCAGGACCAAAGAACGTTTTATTCTCTTGGGTTTCCAAGATTTTTGAATGAGCTTTGGTAAATGTCGCTTCCTCTCCACCAGTCCTTCTATCACCACTGCAGAGCGTCCAACCTCCTCTTCAATAGTACAAGAGGAACCCTTGGAAGAGTTCCAGTTGACCACGCCTTTCATAGTAAATGGAGCTACCTTCTCTCTGATCGAATCGCTACTAGTAAACCTCATAGATTCCTTAACAACTAGAACAATAGAGAGCACTAGTATAGTGGAAAAGGTTTGGATAGTGTTGGAGGACGATGGAAACGCACCACAGGTTGGTGGATGCTTTGATGGAGCATTTACATAGGATTTATAACCTCGGTTCCTACATATCTCGTCCACTGTAGATATGAAACTAGGGTGATCCCAGGGATCCCCTGCCTCATCTCCCGATGAAACTTTGACATCCCCCATCATTTGAACTAAGTAGGACCTTTAAGAACCGAATCAATGCAGCCAATCAAAAACGTTAAGAAACGTGAAGTGGCACCCACAGTGGAACAACGTCCATTACATCCTGTAGGGAAGGACTATGAAAAGACGGGAGAAATAAACGAAAGTAAACCTAGCCTGACAGTTCAATAACTGTAGAAACAACACCAAAAATTCAGGAAGTCGCTAAAATGTCGGAGAGAGAAAAGAAAACTACAGGCTAAGGTGACCCCACCAACAGCTAAACAGAAAGAAACTCGGCTAGAGAAAACAAAGTTCCAAAGGCTCGACTACCATCACCAGAAGCTGGAACTGCATAACAGAGTCCCCTTCCTAACCCTCTCTCTAAGTTCCCACCTAAAAAAAAATTGAAAACCCTCTACGCCATGAAACCTGCAAACGAACCTCACATTTACCTCCCCTTTTCAACTTGAGAATTTAAAATTGATTTATGATTGGAAGTTAGCACAATACAATTAATAACTTCTTCTGTGTACAATAGAGAACTTGAACATTGTTATGTCTTGGAGTTAGGGATGGATTTTGATTCAACATATTTCTTCTAAAACATTTTAATTACAATTATTAAATATGATTAACAGTTTATTAAAGCATCATAAAAAAAAAATAAAAAAAATCTTTATCTATATTTTATTGTTCTAAAACATTATAAAAAATAATAACAAGTCTGCATCTATACTTTATTGCTCTAGTTGACATTAAAATTTTTAATGTACATTGAGCCCTCATCACAAGAGAATGTGGTATTTGACATGTTTTTAGAAAATGCGACGTAATATTATTTAATGAATTCAACATAGTATATATATATATATATATATATATATTATATTGTATCTAAAGAAGTAGGGTGTATTATTTATTTTAATATTTAATAGAGAAATTTGTAAATATTTTGATTAAAATATGTTTTAGTACACATTTTTTTTTTCTATTAGTGTAAATTTATGTAAATTTCAAATTTAATAATTTTGATATTTATATCTGTGTTGTAAAAATATTTCTTTATAAATATCATATTTAAACTATTTTTATTTATATTTAAATATCGTGTTTCTATTTTTTTTTGTTTTTATATATAATAAATTTTTTTATTAAGTGTATAAACTAATTCTCTTTTTCATTATATAGTATATATTAAGTTTAGATGATGATATAACCTTGAAGTTTTACTACTATTTTTTATTTATGTAAATAGATTTAATTACAATTTTTACTTACTATTTTTTATTTATGTAAATAGATTTAATTACAATTTTTGTTACTATATTTTTATAGTATTTTATTTTCCTTGCAAAAATTATAATTCAATATTAATTTTATTTAGAATACAATGTTTTATTTTATTTTATTGTTTCAAATTTAGAATACAATATTTTATTTTATTTTATATATACATATATTTTACAATACAATATTTTAATTTCAAATTTTCAAATATATTATTTATTATAATAACATTATTTTATTTAATGCAATAGTAATATTATAGTAATATCATTTTTCTTTATAAATATCTTAATTTTATTAATATTATTTTTTAATATTTTACAGTTTCAAATATTATATCTTAATTTTGTAAATATTGTATTTTTAAATATTTTAGAATTACAATTATTATAATGGATTTTCTTTAATTTCATAATAATATTATTTTTTTCTTGAAAATGCAGTTTTTAATTTGACTTAAAAATATAGTCATTTTTGTTTCACTTTTAAGTTATATATATGTTTATTTTACTTTTAGGTTAAGTATAAATAATACAATAAGAGTTTCATAATTATTATAATTTTTATTTTGGATTATATAAAACTAATATATTAAAATATTTTTAAGAGGTAGGAGCTATGGTTACGTCATTACTGAACAACGGCTAGGGTTACGCCATTACTGAACAAGTTTGGAAGCTGGGAGTTGGGCTGCGGCTAGGATTATGTTAGCCACAACCCGAGAACTTGCAGGAAGATGAGCGAGTGTGGGCGAGAGACTCCTCAGCTAGCTCTGAGAGAAGGCAAGCGGTGAGGAATGGTATGTGGTGGCGGCGAATGGGACACTGTTGTGAGATGGGCATTCTTGGGCACTGCGGTGGGAAGGGTGGGCGTGAGGACATGAGCGGGGCCTTGAGACGAGTAGAGTGAGTGTGAACTCGGGCAGAGGCTACACGGTGTCGTTGGAGCGAGCTTCTACAAGGGCGAGAGGCGCTCCAAGGCGATTTGGCAGCTGCAGAGTTTGGTGGCTCGCGTCTGTGTCTTTTTGGGCGTGTGGGGCTGCAAATCGATCGACGACACATGCAAATCCTCGTCAGTGTCTTTGTTCTCTTCGAGCTTTCATTTTCGATTGTGCGCTGGTGCCCTTGTTGCGGTTGAGGGTTTCGTTTTCTGTTGTTTTTTGAATCTCTTTTTGCACCCTGCCTACTACTTTACATCTCTATCATTTTTCTCGGTTTGTTGGGTCAGTGATAAAATGTATTTTTAGAGTATGATTGTTGGACTTGTACTGAGTTGAGCAAGATGTTTTAGGAAGTCGTGTTAGTCATGGACTGATTTTGTAAACGGATTATATTATTATCAATATAATGTGCAATTTTCTCTTGGAAAAAAAAACCAGCTTTGCTAAAAGTTGAGTTTCAAATATATAAGTATAGTTTCCCAAAAAGATTGGATTTAATGGTGAAAAGAAAAGATGT